>JARHVA010005109.1:1162500-1314883 GCA_037957365.1 Torreya grandis | reverse complement strand
GGTTAAAGATAAATGGGCTATTTAAATGATAAAATAAACCAAAGCCTAACACATGTAAAATAAATTAATATCCTAAGTTTTTAATTGAAAAAGTCCTTAGCCCAAGATTTATCCACTCAAAAAATATGCAAAACCCATTTCTATGTAACTCCTAATATATGAAAAGTATCTTAGACTATATTTAGACACATTTAGATATGTCAAGAAAAAGAGGGTCACTATTTTCAACTTGAAAATGGGTCATGTTGTGTAAGAAATAAAAAAATGGTGACTCCTACCTGGAGATAATCCTACATATCTTGAGAATTAGGAATCTCAAGTTCTCATTCAAACACAAACATTAGTTACAATCAATCATCTAAGGAAAAATGAAAACATAAAGGCACAAAATTCTAATTCAATGCATGACATACTAAGCTATAGTTATACCTAAAGACCATCAATGTGTGAGCTATGTGATCATCAATTATTTTTAATGCACACAATAAATTAGATTTTCCCAAATGAAAAAAAAAATACTTAGAAGGGATAAATTTTTCAATTTGGCTTGAGGGGGAATGGCAATGAACATTGATCTATTGCTAGCTAGGCATTCAAGCCCATATAGAGATGCCTCTACTCCATTATGAAGGCCTTCCTCCACTAGAAACTAGGATGGAAATACTATGGTAAGAGGTTACCAAGATCACCCTTTCGAGGATAATTTTCAAATTTTGAATTTTAGTTCAACTTCTTTTGAAAGAGATTTTACTTTTCCATCTGTGGATGATTGGGGACCAAGCCATTAGATTAAGTTAAAATAAAAAATATCATGAAAATGAAGTTAAATTATAATTAAAGTAGTGTTGTATTCTTCCTTCAGATATTCAATTTAATGCATTTGATGGTCTTTAAATAAGGAAACAAGCATTTCTAAATCCATATGTTTTATTTCAAATCATTGTCCTTTAACTTTATAAAAATTCAAAGAAAATATAATAGTTTATGCAAGATTCAAGAAATGATTTTCACATTCATACATAAGAGTGTCAATGGTGATACTTACATAAAATCTACTCATTTAATTAAGTTTTGAAAAAGTAGGGGAACCCCTTAGGTGAAAACAATATGTGCAACTCAAAAACCAATACCACACACTTGAACCAGGTACCAAAAGTAAAACAAAAAAATATAAAAACAATGAAAACAAACATAGACTGAAATAAGGGACATGAAGAGAAATAAATGACAAAGAAAAAATAAATAATAAATTATTTACAGGGTGTTCTAAGCCCATTTAGTCCTAGAAGTAGTGTTTGAGGAATTATCCATTGATGGGAAATGGCTCATCTCCACTAGTTAGACACCTTAGGTAGAAATAATTCTCACCCAATATTTTGGAGATTAGATAGGGACCTAACCATAAGGCATCAAATATTTTATATTGTCCATTTTGTTCAGAAACCTTGTCCCATATAAGGACAAGGTATGACACCTAAAATGATTTTGATTTGGATCATTTTTCAAACCAATGTTTGAAAAACCCTTGATGTTTACTAAAGTCCAACAAGTTTGTATCATGTTTTTCATCTAAGTGCATAAGGTTAAATAGGCATGCCTCTACTTGGTCATTTATTCCCAAATAATTAGTTGTAAATTACAAGGTAGGAATATTTAAGTTAACTAGAAACATACGGTGTTATACATAAAATAAGTGGTAAGGGTAAGTTCCTAAAGATTATTTAGTTCTAGTCCTATCATCCCACAATGCAAATTTTAATATGTTCTACCAACTCCTAGATTCCTTTCTAGTGTCATGTTAATAATGTTTATAAAATTCTTATTAGTGGACTCAACTAGCCTATTTACTTATAGAGGACAATTATAAGAGAATTTGAGGATTACCTAATGATCTTATGCCCATTCCATTAATTTTAAAGAGGAAAAAGTGGGTATATTATCACATACCAATGCATAAGGCATACCAAACCATGCGATGATGTGGTCCTCCAAAAATTAGATAACTACGTTAGTCATGAAAATTTTGAGTGTTTGAGCCTTCGCCTAATAAGTGTAATAGTTAGTGGTTGTGAGAATGAAATTGTTTTCTAAAAATGAATTCTGATTGACCACTCTAATCAAATCTTGTCACCACTTTATAAACAATTAAGATTAAATACATAAGTATAGGTTTTACTAGGATATATTCTCTATGTGCAGCCATTTGGCATGTATAGTACTTTCAAACATATAAATATTTATATTTAAAGAGATGTGGCTAGTAATTTCCTACTCTCAATATCTCATGGGACATAGTATAATATAAACAATCCCAATCCCATATTTTCCATGAAAATCATTAAGCACACCTATTTCTTCATCTCTATTAAGACACTAAACTACTATAAACTACTATATATTAATATAAATTGAAAATAGGCTCAAGGGTGAAATCACACCATCCATCTCTTTTTTTAGAGATGATATTCACAAGGTAAAAGAAAATTCCTGTGTAATAATGGAAAAAAATCCTCTTCTTTCAGAAATGATGTCCAATAAATAGTAGGAAAACTTCTCGGGTAGTAATTGGATCCACAAGAAACCCAAAAAAGCACAAAATCTTTTGTTGCTTCTCTTGCTGATTTAGGACTAATAAAACTATAGAATGAAGTGAAGCTTAAAGTCTCCATAGATAACCACAATAGAGTATAAGATCGCAAAGGATAAAAGTAGCACAAAGCATTTCTAATACCCTTTTCACCAAAACAAAAGAAACAAAAACTAAAGGTAATTTTAGCAACACAAAGTCTTTATAATTAACTTCAGAACATCTTCCCAATAATTTCCACACACTCTACTTATTTAATCAAATATATGAGATATTTTTAGGAAAAATGACATAAGAACAATTCTCTAAATAACACAAGTCATTCTAACACAAAGTTTGAAAAGTAACCCGCTTTCTCATTCATTCAAGAAAATATGATTTACAATCTGAGCTCAAAGTCTCAGGAAGCATCTCAATTTGGACAAAGTTTTTGCTTTTGATTACAAAAAGAAGATGTCTATTAAAAAAGAGGCTCTCTTTATTTATAGGGAGAGGCCTTGAGAATTGAGAAAAGACTTAAATATTCTAACCTAGTCAAAGATAGAAGTCTTTGTTGACTTTGGACTTTTCATATTTTTACATGTAATTACACATGACAAAAGTACATGTGTAAATGTCCAAAGTGGTTACAAAATTGCATTTAGAAAAAAGGAAATTAAATCAATGGAAAGTTGATTCAATTTTTAGCTCCATATTTCTTTATATGAGCATCATACATAGTGATATCCACTTGTATCCCGATGCTATCTATAGTAATAGTATTCTTGAAAATCATCTTCACTCTAACTATGGCATCTTTCACTACTATGACCGATTTTGCATGACTAGTTAACCTAGTTTTTAGATTATCTAGAGTTAACTAATTATCTAGTATATTATCCATGGAGGCCACCAAGAATGGTTTATCTTCAAATTCCTTTTGAAACATACCTTTGAATTCCTAAACCATTTCTTCAGCTAAAAGGAATTGGTTGTCTTGTGATGTAAGCTTGCAAGGCAGCTCCTCTAAATTGTGTAAAAACTTGATGTTTCTTTGTTCACTAAGGTCTTTCAATGATTTGAGGTCTCTAATCAACTCCTTAAGCACTTGAATCCTATATATCAATGCTTCTTTTGTTTTAGTATAAGAGTCTTTATCAACAACGATGCCAATTGATACTATGGTGCTTATTTTAAACTTCTTCATATCCACCCACTTATCAAGATACTCTTTTATGCTTTCAATATCTTGGGAAATTATATTGATAAGGTCATCTAATTCTACTCTCACTTTCTTCATCTTACCCATTTTCTCAGACAACTCGATAAGCAAGGAAATTCCTTGTGCATGCAGCTTATCTAAGTACTCTTCAAGTACTTTTCCTTTGAGATAGGTCTTTTCTACTTTCTGAATCATGGGGTCATCGACAGAGATAGCCTCTAGAGTTACAGTTTCTAGGTGAAAGTTAGTTTCCTTATTACCATAGTCAATTTTTCCACCATTGCTTTATAATGGTCTTTTATCTCTCTTTCCTTGTCAAACTTCTAAACCAAGATGTCCATAGCTGACTGCATGTCACTCTTAGCACTTTCATGAGTTATTTTCCCTAACTCAATTTGAGAGATAGAGTACTCATTTACATCAAAATTGTCAAGAGTTTCATCTTGTCGAGGTTTTGCTATTTCCAAAAATTTGTGCCCTTTATCCTCAATCATCTTTGAAAGAATTTTTGGTTTTTTGGGAGTCTTGACTTGGCTGACACCATTTTAGTGAAATCAAATTCATCTAGGGAGATGGCCTACTTTTTCCTTTTGGATGTATAAGCTAATAACCAAGGTGGGAGGGTAGAAGTACTTAAATTACCATCAATCCCTATAGTTGGCATCATTAGAGTAACACCTACACTGGTGGTGCAAACAATGGGTAGAGTATCAGTTAAAACTACACCTACTGCTGAATGGTCGAGGGTAGAACTATCTCCGATATCAAAAGATGGAGATGACAAACTAGGGATTGATCCTGAGTAATGAAGAACATCTCCAGAAGCACCTTGAGGGTCGTCAAAAATAATTTTGGAAGGAGAGGCAGCTCTAAAAGAGGGAATACTGATTGGAGAAATAGGTGAAGGATTTACATTAGGTGAGTTAGGTGGGGAAGAAGAAATTCCTACATCTGGATGTACACCTACTTATGGAGATAGAGTTTCCTTTTCCTATTGATCTATGGGCCTATCATTAGTTTCCATCTATTTCACTACTAGTTCTTTGATGCTCTACTTCTCAACTTCTATGTTTGTTGTTCTTGGTTCCTTTTCTACAACTTGTGACTTCTTTGTCATGAAGATGATCCTAGGTTTATGTGGCCTATCAAAATTAGGGACATCACTTTTATTCTTCATCCTATTTTCTACCCTTCTCCTTGTTTTTTCTTGAAATTTAGCTTCTGACCCTGTGATGAACTCTTTCAGGGTGATCCCCTTATTTGCTAACCAATCATTGGTATTTGCCAATATTGGTTCAAATCTTCTTCTTAAGGAAATCAATTCCTTTTGTGACCATTGAATTGGGGGAGAGGGGAATTGGCGACCTGTTTAGCATGGTATATATTATTAATCAAATCAACATTATCCACTAGAATTTTAGGGATATCAGTGAGTCCCAGATATTCTATCTATTTAAGAGACAATCTACTATAGTCCATTTTCTTGATGTCTTCAACAGTCCTCAAATCAACCCAAATATCTTTGATCATAGGCTCGTGAAACTAGGTCTTCCTTCTGATTATATCCTTCACACCTCTATAGTCAAATTTTGGCCTCCTTTTGAAATGCTGGTTATGAGTTGTATTTCAGTCTCCATTTCTCTAGCTTTTCTAGTGGTCAATATTGAGAACCTACCAATTTCAATTGAGAACCTGAAACTAGGTTTCTTGAGTTCCATCTGCTTATTGTGTATGACAATAATTTGCTTACACAGCTCCATCAAGAGCAATTTTTCTGAAGGGAATCTTGGAAGTATATAGGGATAACCTTGGAAAAAGCCAACACGTAGATAACAAAAATAAGGGAACTATAAGAACATACACCCGAAGTCATTCACAATGGTCTAGGCTTTGTCTGACACTCTTTTATGTTCTAATTGGGGATCAAAGAGACACAAAAATACCATGAAGAAAGCATCATTTACCCTTCTAAAATGATGGATGGAACCTTTTAATATCAACTGAGGATAATATTGATACACCAGGTTGTTTTCCTATCTCCTTCTGATGTTAAACTTGGGAAGGTTCTCATTGATGCTGAAACATACACCAAGTATGACATCATATAGAATTTAGAGGTAGTGGATACCTTCATTAATTGCTCATGCAGAGCATTGCTGATTTGTTCTCCTTAGAAAATGACTTGTTTTCCCTAAAGAATTATCTTAATGAAGTGGTACATCCATTCATGAAATTGAGAGGAAGAAGGTAGACCTCTTACCCTACTAAGAAGAGTCATCAGGTCGCCAACTTCTTCTATGAAATCACTCCTTGGAAAGCTCTATGGCCATCTTGATAAGTTCACCCTTAGAATTTTAAGCCATCTATTATTGATCACTTTCTCCACCCTTTTAGGATATTTGTCATATTCCCTTTGTGCTTAAATAAAATTGAGATTTTATACTTTAGTAGCAGGAGGACACATAAACACTTTGTCAATGAACTTAGGGTCTAGTCTGATTACCACATTACCACCAGCATCTAACATAGCCCTGGTATCTTTATTGTAGAACTAAGCACACTAGAGAATGAACTTTGTGTTATGGGTTGCTATAGGAAAAGAAGATACCAGATGGATATTACTCTCGATTAGCTTCATCATTTCATGGCTGGGGTTACTCGATTTGGTTCTTTCTACAAACTCAGCCATATCTACGTGACCGATCTTTGTATCCCTAATGTCATCAACATTAGAAGTAACTGAGGTGATTAGGAAAACACCTTGATACTTATATTTCATTATCTTTAACTTATTCAGAGAAACCTCAGTCATTTGGAAGAACTTTTGTAAAAAGGACGTTGATGAAGAAGGATCCTTGAGAGAAACTGCAACAAGAATCATGATCATGCAATCAAGGGAAATATTGGCAATTTGGGAAAACTGCATGTTGATGATCACAACCATGGGAATTCACTTGAAAGGGATAAGGTGTGATTAGGTCAAAAATCCAAAGGAAAATGAGCTCAAAAAAGCAAAAATTTGAAATTTTCCCAGAGTTAGGAAAATTTGAGGAAATTTATGCAAGGGCGGCAAAAATTTTTGCCCTTACATATAAAGGAAAGTCATTGTGCATAGGTGTAAATTTTTGCCATCTGTACATGTTGGGGACTGAGGTTTGTGCATAGGTGGTAATTTTTTCTACCATTGCACATGAACTTTATGGAGGGGTGGCAAAAATTACCGCCTATGCATGTGGGGGGAATTTGTGTAAGGGTGGAAAAAATCACCACCCTTACACAAATGGAAAAGGATTTATAGAGGAAATTTTTTTTGCCACTATCACACTAGCTCAGTGGCTTTACATAAAGGTAGCAAAAATTGCTACCACTATACTAGCTAGTTTGGCCGACGGGGTTATGGGGTTTTGGCCGATAACGAGGAGGAGAAGGAGGAGAATAATGAAGAAAAAGACAAAATACAATGAATGAAAGAGAAAAACTATAATTTAAACAAAAGAGGAAGAACAAGATGAAAACATAGAAATACAATAAGAAAAAATGCAAAACTAACTTGGCAAAATGTAATCCCACGCTTGAATCTAAAAAAATCATGATCCCACTCATTCACACGGTCGACTGGATGTAGGGAGGAGGAGTAGACAACCTTGAATGATCCAAATGAGGGTCAAATTGGGTTTTAAAGGGGCTAAAACTGACCCCAATAACTCAGCATGTGTGGCCATAAATGCCATATGTGAAAATTGATGTCATGCAGGGGTGGAAAAAATAGCTGCCCTTACATGTGAGGTTCAAGAAAAATGCAAGGGTGGCAATTTTTGCTGCTCCTACATGGAAAGCATAAAAAAATGTGAGGTCAGTGAATTTTTCCACCCTTACATGGAAGGATGTAAGGGAAACAAAAATTTCCACCTTTACTTGAAAAAGAAAAGGATATGTAATGGCGGCAATTTCTGCTGACCTTACATGAAAACAAAAACTTAAAAACTAACTCCTTGAAAAAGCTCCATTTTCACTCTAATCACATTGAGACCTCAATGAATTTTGAGTTTCTTGGCACAATTGTAATGAGGGAAGGTCATGAACTTTTCAAGGATGTCAATTGTCTAAACTTGAGATCAAGTGAAACTTGTCTTGAAATATGAACTTAGAGTGAAAAACATGAAATGGACAAGTTTCGTAGGGGTTGTCCCAAAAATGAATGTAGCTAATTTTGGAAATAATAGCTAGCTCCTATTGGGGAACTTCCATTGATCAAATCTTTAAATGATCAATGGGAGTAGAAACTAGTCTCTAAGTGCCTTCATCCATGCCATTGGGCCATGGAGTCAAGCTAAGAAATAAAAAGACACGAAAAACCAAATAAAAATAAATAACGTAAGACTATACAAATGTTCAAATAAACTCATCTAATACTTCAAGGATTGAAGTGTTTTAGATGTTTCCCACTGTGAGGCAGTGAGAATGGTGTCCCATCTAGATATCCCAATAAGAATCTATTTTCACCATAGACATGATGAATTATAAATGGACCTCTCCACAAAAAATCAAATTTGCCGTGCATTCCTTTCGGCTCTCTCCTCTTGTCCCATAACAAGACTTGATCTCCAATTTGAAAATCACAAATATTTTCCCTTTTGTCAAAGAGTTTCTTTACCTACTTTTGATGTGCAATAATCTGGTCCACTACTGTGGTTCATTGCTCATCTAGTTTAGTTAGGCACATGATCCTTTTGTCAATAGAATTTTCAAAAGTTTGATCTTCAATTGCCTTTGCCAAATTTAGTGTTGGTAGTTCCAGGGTGATTAGTATCTCTACATTCAAACCATACAAAATTTGAAATGGTGACATACCTATTTCCCTCTTGGGTGTAATCCTATCTTCCCACAAAGCATCAAACAATGCTTTATGCCAAGTTCTTTGATTGTTATCTACCAGTTTCTAGATAATGGTAACTAGATTCTTATTGCTTGATTTTGCTTGACCATTTCCTTGTGGATAATAGTCAAAGGAGTGGGAAAGAATAATCCTGTAATGGTAGCAAAAATTAGTAACCTCATGAGAAGAGAAATAAGTAGCATTATATATTACAATCTTAGCTGGGACCCCAAATTGGGAGATAATATTTTCTTTAAGAAAATTACATACCACTTCCGAAGTAGCATGCTTAGTTGGAATAGCTTCCACCCATTTGGTAAAATAGTTAGTCATGATGAGAACATAGTCATGTCCAACACTTGAGGATGGGTTCATTACGCTAATGAAATCAATACCCCATTTTTGAAAAGGTTATTCAATCACCACTAGCTTGAGGGGTAACGCTACCAATTTAGGTTTCCTGATGAACTATTGACACAACTCACACCTATGTACCCATTTGTACGCATATTGAAATAGTGTAAGCCAATAGTATCTGACTCATAAATTTTTTTGATCCTTCACTAGTGCAAAAAAATGTCCTCCACAAGCCAAATTATGGAAGGACTCCAAAAGTTTACTTTGTTGCACCTTATCAATGCAATGAAGAAATACACCATCAAGGCTTCTTTTGTACAAATCATTGTCCCATAAGATATAATTAGTAGCCTTTAACTTAACATTCCTTTTTTCTTTGTAGGATAGATGGGTGGGATACTCATCATAGGTAAGAAAATGAGTGATATTGGAATACCACTCATTAATAATAGTGATGAAGAGAACTGTAGGCACGTCTTCAACCTCTATTTCTTCATGTTCTGTTTCCTTGGGTATGTTATTAGCAATCAATTGGTAGAGCCCTTTTCCTCACACATGTTTGGTAGGTTTGATATCAAGATCAAAATCCTAAATTTTGGCAATCCAATTACCCCTTTTAGTACCAAACTCTTGTTGAGTTAGAATGGACTTCACTTTTATATCAAGCACCAGAACAATAGTATATGAATTCAAAATATAAAATCTGAAATGCTTTACCGCCTTTACCATGACATAAGCATGCTTCTTCATATTTGAATATTTTAATTCATGATTTTTGAGAGGACAACTCATAAATAATATGGGAGATTCCACACCTTCTTCATTTTACTGAACCAAAATAGTTGAAAGTGTATGTTTAGAAGCATAGCTGTATACTATGAAGTCTTTGGTATAATCTAGACAAACCAGGATTGGGGCATGAGTGATCACTTTCTTGATATCTTCAAATGCTGACTTTCCTTCTATAGTCCAATGGAAAGTGGATTTACCCTTCATCATGTTGACAATGTGGTGAGTCTTCTCTATAAATTTTGAAATGAATCTCCGTAGAAAATTCACCTTTCCAAAGAAAGAATGAACAACAGTCTTACTAGCAGGAAGAGTAAGATTTTGGATAGATTTGACTCTTTTTGAGTCAATTTTTATGCCTTCTTGGGATATAGTGTGACCAAGAATTTTACCTTCTATAACCCCAAAAATTGAATTCTTGGGATTAAGAGAAATACCATTTTGCCGACAAAGTTCTAACACTTTTTGTAGATGATGCACATGATTAGGATGATGTTTAGAAAAAATGGTCAAGTCATCAAGATATACCATAATAAACTTCCCCATTTCATCTCTGAAGGCAAGATCCATTTCTCTTTAGAAGGTAGCACCAACATTGATCAAATTGAAAGGCATTCTATGGTATGAAAAAGTGCCCTAAGGTGTAGTGAAAGTAGTTTTATGTTGATCTGCTTCATTGAATTTTACTTGATTGTACCCAAAAAAACCATCTAGCATTGATAACATTTCTGAACTAGTCACTATTTGCAACACTTGATCCATGATGGGTAAGGGATAGTTATCTTTTAAAGAAGATTGATTTAAGTTTCTGAAATCAACACAGATATGAATTTCTCCATTCTTTTTTCTCATAGGAACTATGTTAGCAATCTAGGTGGAATGATGGATTGGAAAAATAATTCTTGCATTCAACATTTTTTGGATCTCAAAAAGGATAATCCTTAATATTTTGGGGTTATATTGCCTTTGTTTCTACTTGTAAGGCAATGACCTAAATTTAAGAGGAATTTCATGCCAAATTTCCTCAAGCCTAAGATATTTCAAATCATCGTAAGAATATGCCAAAACATCAATGTAATGGTAAAGAAGAGTAACAAATTTGAGTTTTTCATCAGAAGTGCAACAATTCCCAATGTTGACCATTTTGGGATTTTTTGTTGTACTCCAATTCACTTGATCAAATTCCTTGGAGGAACTTAAATATATTTGTCACTAATTGACATACCTATCATGCTTATCAAACAACCTCTCAAGAGAAATCAATCCTTTTGGAATTTTATTCCCCTTGAGTTAAAGGAACTCTTCACCAATTTTTGAATCCATTTCAGGCATTGATTCCCGTGGTAAAGATTCGCTACCTTCAAAATAAAGCTCCTCAAAGCTATCTATATTTTCTAGAAAAGCAATGATTTGATTTTCATCATTAAACATGTACCAATGACTGGAATTATCAAGTACACTTGGTCAAAAGACCAGCTCAATAGTGTACTTGTCCCCTTTGAAACCCTTATGGGGAACCATGAGGGTTGCAAAGACCACCAATGAATCTGCATAATCATTGAATTCTCTTAGCACAATAGAAATATTGAAAGCATCAAAACTTTCAATACAATCCCATACAAGATTATGATAATGTCGCAATCTTTAATTTTTAGTTTGGTATAGGTTCCTTACCTGACAAACCACCAATTCAGGATCTCCCTGAGCATGAAGAATCTTAATACCTTTAACATGAGTAACTTTCAATCCGAGCAACAAAAACTCATACTCAATGGTGTTATTGGTATTTTTGAACTGTAACTTAAATGAATAAGGAAAAATTTCTCCTTGAGGGGATATCAAAACAATTCCAGCTCTAGAACTGATAGAAGAACAACTGCCATCAAATTCTACAATTCAGACATCATTAGAATTTGATCTTCTTAAAGATTTTTCTTTGTTGGTAAGGGAAGATTATTTGTTGTCTAAACTTTTCTCTAACAATTATTCTAATTTTATATCTAAATTTTCTGAATTATCACTAAAATAAATTTCATCTGATGGGCTAAAAACATCTTCAGTAGGTAGGAAATAATTACCCATTCTCGATGATTCAAATAAAATTTGAGCTTCAACATCTGATGTTTGGGTGACTATATATTTTGACTCTTTCTTAGGAAGCCATTTTTTCATGATTCCTTTAACAAGTATCCTTGTTTTAGACAGGTCCATATTCAGTTTTCCACCTACATCCTTGCAAAAATTATGCCCGAGTAGAATGCCATAAGAGGCTAGAACATCGGCTACCAAGACTGTCATTTTGATCCTCTTCTCTAAAAAAGTTGAAAATGCAAATTGGGCATCTTTGATTTGACCCAAGAGTGGCACTTGCTTATTTTCCATGGAGAAACATCTTCCAAAGGTCTTAGTCAAGATAAGACCAAGAGAATCTGCTACCTTGGTGGGCATAACATTGTCAGAGGTTTTGGAGTCTATTATACAGTCGCTCAACTTATGACCGTTTATCAAAAGGGAAACATAGAAAGGTTCAATTTTCTCAGGGGTGACAAGAGGAGTAGGGTCGAGATTATTCTAGGTGGATTTTTTCTTCGAAGAATCATGAGACACCTTTGGAAAATCTTGTCCTGCAGGGACAGTTTTATTTTTTACGTATTCAGCTTGTGTATCAAACTATTCAAGATTAGCTCTCAAGTACTTAACTTTAGTCATTTAAATCTTGGTCTTTTGGCATGATCAATTACATCAAATAATTGAAATGAACTAGAAGCAGAGGAAGGAAGTCCATCATTCTAATCTTTATTACGTGTGGCATTGGTCTGAAAAATAGAAGTAGAAGGTACATGATGGTTTGAGGTACTTAATTTCTTATTAGTCATCGAGTCCTTTGATTGGAAAGGTAGTGAAGTACCCTGTTTAGCAATCAATTCTATCAGCTTGTTGAGTTGACTAATTTTGGGACGTAGTAAAAATAGCATACGATCCATCAAACACTTTTCCCTTACTTCTAGCTTCATCTTGGTAATTTAGGAAACCAACATTGGAGTTGCCAGCTAATTCTTCTTCTCCTTCTGCAAAGAGATTAGCATCATATTCTTGGTCTAACTCAGGTTGGAGTGAGAAATCATGTTCAACTTCAAGGTAACCAACTGCTAAGTTAGCTAGTGCTACTTCAATGGCAAGTTTTGCCTATGGGGGAGGTAGATGATCTGGTTGCCCTTGATTTTTGGTAGCATTGCCTTGATATGACTGATTTTGAAATGTCCTCCTTGGCATATCTCGATAAGGAGGAGAAAACATACCTTGGGCCATTTGTCTTTTCAGGGCTAGTAGTTTATTTGTCAACTTTTGCACCATAGGATCTATGGTGCTCGTGGAAGAACTTTCAGCAGATGAGGAAAATTTATTTTTATTAGAATCTTTTCTAATCTTACCTGCTAAAATAAGATCATCTTCAACCTTGGTAGCCAAATTTTGGGCTACAAAAAGATCTATAGGACCGAATCACCTCAACAAAAAACTTACTTCAGGAAGTTGAGAGTTGATGAAAAAGCACATGAGGTTCTCTAATGTTGGCTGAGCAATTATATGAATTCAGTTCCTAAGCATATCAAATTTAGTAATGAAGTCTCACATAGGCTCATGATGTTCCTTCTTCATTTGTGTAAGCTGAGCCAACAAGGCATGTGCATCTTTAGCGGGTTTAAACCTAGCCTAAAACTTGGCTTTGAGAGTGTTCCAGTCAGTTATAGTTTGAGCCTAAAGGTGATATAACCAATCTACATCAGCACCTTGCAAAGTTTCTATAAATAGTCACACCACTATATCTTCATATTACATGCCTATCACACCACATGCTATGCAGAAGGCAAAAATATGCTCATCAAGATGGACTTTCCCATCACCATAAAATTTGGGAAATTTTTTCCTTGAACTACAGGGTAGTTCATGTAAAGGAGGGGCTAAATTGAGAGGACCCAAAGAGTTTCCCCAAGGACCTTGGGTTGCCATGAAATGATGATTGAAGGGAGGGATAAAAAATCTTGGTGGGGTAAGTACAGACAAAAATTTAATAGCACTAAGGCTAGAAGATTCATTTGATATTGGAGATTTGACGTTGGTAGGAGGAAAACTCTTGGTACGGTAGAGGTGAGATGGTAGAGGATAAATCTCAAAATTATTTCACTTCACTAACTCAAATATAGGATCAAAAATACCTTGATCTCTCTAGATTTACGTGTATGGTGGATCTACCAGAGTGAAAAAATGAAAAAGGACTAGAAACGCTTCAATTTGAAGCTTGAGGCTTCAAAGTGCACATTCGTGTCCCCAGTAGAGTTGCCAAAAGCTGTTGGGTGAATATTTTGTTGTCAACTAATTGATGGAAAAATGGGTATATCGACCACATCACAAAGAGATTTATATGGAAAAAAGTGCAGGTTTACCATAGCATAGTGAGATAAATCTCTCCTCTCATCAAAGGGAAGTTCCCTATAAACTACTATATATTAATATAAATTGAAAATAGACTCAAGGGCAAAATCACACCATCCATCTCTCTTTTTTTATAGATGATGTTCACAAGGTAAAGGAAAATTCTTGTGTAATAACTGAAAACAATCCTCTTCTTTCAGAAATGACATCCAGTAAACAGTAGGAAAACTTCTCGGGTAGTAATTGGACTCATAAGAAACCCATGAAAGCACAAAGTCTTTCATTGCTTCTCTTGCTGATTTAGGACTAATAAAATTGTAGAATGAAGTGAAGCTTAAAGTCTCCATCAAAAACTACAACAGAGTATAAGATCACAAAGGATAAAAGTAGCATAAAGCTTTTCTAATATCCTTTTCACCAAAACACAAGAAACACAAACTAAAGGTAATTTTAGTAGCATAAAGTCTTCATAATTAACTTCAAAACATCTTCTCAATAATTTACACACACTCTGCTTATTTAATCAAATATATGAGATATTATTAGATAAAATGACATAAAAACAATTCCCTAAATAACACAAGTCATTCCAATGTAGAGTTTGAAAAGTAACCCACTTTCTCATTCATTCAAGAAAATATGATTTGCAATCTGAGCTCAAAGTCTCAGGAAGCATCTCAATTTGGGTAGAGTTTTTGCTTTTGATTACAAAAACAAGATGTCTATTACAAAAGAGGCTCTCTTTATTTATAGGGAGAGGCCTTGAGAATTGAGAAAAGACTTAAATATTCTGACCTAGTCAAAGAAAGAAGTCTTTGTTGACTTTGGACATTCCATATTTTTACATGTAACTACACATGACAAAAGTACATGTGTAAATGTCCAAAGTGATTACAAAAGTGCATTTAGAAAAAAGGAAATTAAATCAACAAAAAGTTGATTCAATTTGTAGCTCCATCTTTATTTATATGAGCATCGTACATGGTGATAGCCACTTGTATCCCGATACTGTCTCGAGTAACATTATTCTTGAAAATCATCTTTGCCCTGACTATGGCATCTTTCACTGCTATGACCAATTTTTCATGACTAGTTGACCTAGTTTTTAGATTATCCAGAGTTAACTGATTATCTAGTATATTATCTACAGAGGCCACTGAGAATGGTTTATCTTCAAATTCCTTTCGAAACATACCTTTGAATTCCTCAACCATTTCTTTGGCTGAAAAGGATTGGTTGTCTTGCGATGTAAGCTTGCAAGGCAGCTCCTCTAACTTGTGTAACAAACTAATGTCTCTTTGTTCACTAAGGTCTTTTGATGATTTGAGGTCACTGATCAACTCCTTAAGCACCTGACTCCTATATATCAATGCTTCTTTTATTTTAGTATAAGAGTCTCTATCAGCAACGATGCCAATTGATACTAGGGTGCTTATTTTCAACTTCTTCATATCCACCCACTTATCAAGATACTCTTTTATTCTTTCAATATCTTAGGAAATGATATTGATAAGGCCATCTAATTCTGCTCTCACTTTATTCATCTTACCCATTTTCTCAGACAACTCGGTGAGCAAGAAAGGTCCTTGTGCATGTAGCTTATCTAAGTAATCTTCAAGTACTTTTCCTTTGAGATAGGTCTTTTCTGATTTCTAAATCATGGGGTCATTGATGAAGATAGCCTCTAGAGTTATGATTTCTAGAGTGAAAGTTATTTTCCTTATTACCATAGTCAGTATTGGTCCCACTCATTCGCACATCCAAACTGGATGTAGGGAGGAGGAGCAGACAACCTTGAATGATCCAAATGAGGGTCAAATCTAGTTTAAAAGGGGATAAAACTAACCCCAACAAATTAGCACATGCAGCCATAAATGTTGTGTGTGAAAACTAATGTCATGCAGGGGTGGCAAAAATAGCCGCCCTTGCATGTGAGGTTCAAGAAAAATGCAAGGGCAGCGATTTTTGCCACTCCTGCATGGAAAGCATAAAAAAAATGTGAGGGAAGTGAATTTCATCACCCTTTCATGGAAGGATGTAAGGGTGGCAAAAAATTTTGCCTTTACATGAAAAAGAAAAGGATATGCAATGGCAGTAATTTTTGCCGACCTTGCATGAAAACAAAAACTTAAAAACTAAATCGTTGAAAAAGCTCTATTTTTGCTCTGATCACATTGAGACCTCAACGAATTTCATGTTTATTGGTGCAATCATAATGAGGGAAGGTCATGAAATTTTCAAGGATGTTAGTTGACTAAACTTGAGATCAAGTAAAACTTGTCTTCCAAGATGAACTTAGAGTGAAAAACATGAAACCAACAAGTTTCATAGGGGTTGTCCCAAAAATGAGCGTAGCTGATTTTGGAAATAACACCTTCTTTGTGTAAAGTTCAAATGATCAGATAAATCATTTTTAAGAAGATAATGGATTAAATCCTTATACTAATCATCATTAATGATGTATTCAATCCTGTATTGCTGACAAGTGATCTATGGATCTGATTTCCCTTAGTTTTGTTGAATCCTTGTCCTCTCAAAATATTCATTGATTAAAGTTATAGGTTAAAATATTAAAGAATAGCTATGTAATTTCCTCTTCATTTACCTAATTAATTTTTTAAGAACATGGCATTGACTGTTAGGTTAGGTACAACAACAAATACTTTACTATAGAATATGTAATGAAATTTTTTATTGACTGACTTGTTTATCATGAAGGCCTACTTATCCATCATGGTGTATCTTAATTTTTCATTCCTCAAAGAGTATCTCATAAATGATATAGGTCCTTCAATTCCATCTCATTTTCTTTATGTTAAAACAATAGTGGTTGAATTCTCTGAAACAAATGAGTGAATATAAAAAGGTTACTTGTAATCAAGGCTGATCAACATTGGTGTGCATATAATTGCCTCTTTGATATGGGTGAAGGATACCTATGATTAAATTTTACATTAAAATTTAAAATTATTCTTAAGAATTTTATTCAAAGGTCTAATTATCTCTACAAATCTGGAGATGAATTTCCTCATGAAGTTAATCTTGCCAAAAATGATTTCAGCTCTTTTTTCATGTTGGGTAATGATATTTCTAGAATATCTTACATTTTCTCAAGTTATATTAATGTTTCCCATTTAGAGATGATATGGCCTAATATATTCCCTTCAGTGACACCAAATATACACTTCTTTAGGTTTAATGAGATCCCATTATCTCCATATATTTATAGTACTCTCCTTAAATATATGACATGGTCACCTCTGTATTTGGAGAAGACTACTAATTCATCCATGTATACCAAAATAATTTAACCCATAACGTATTTGAAAGATATGTCCATGGACCTTTGAAATGTATCCCCTACATTTATGAGGATAAAATGCATCTTATGATAAGTGAAGGTGCCCCACTTGGTTGTGAACATTGCTTTGATCTGGTCCTCATAGCTGACTACTACCTGATTATAACTAAAGTATCCACATAAGAAGGAAATTATCTGAGATCCATTCATAATTTTTACAAATTCATCTAATGAGGGAAAGGGGTAATTTTCCTTTTTAGGAAACTTATTTAGGTTTTAGAAATAAACACAAAGTCTGATCTCTCTATTCTTCTTCCTCATTAGTACTATGTTTACATCTCATGTAAAGTGCCTAACTAAGAATGTGTTTCTCATCACAACAAATTTTTGAACTTATTTAAAGATATGTGGATCAAGTAGTGGATTAAACAACCTTTATCTCTACCTAAAGGGTTTGATTCATATATTTAGGGGGATTATATGTGTTAATATCGAGGTACCAAAGTCTTTCAGATCTTCATAGGTCCATGCAATCACATCTCTAAAATATCTAATGGCTTGTGCCATTTCCCATTTCTCTTCTAGAGTATTGGCTATGCCTAAAAACACATTTTTTGTATCATCAGTATTATCCAAGTTGAAATGTTCATGTGACATGCCTTTTTTAGGGTCCAACTTTTAATTTTCCTTTTGGTAATCCATGTCAAATAATCTATCAAATGAGGCCATCCCTATGGGTATGTTGTTTATCATTAGATTCATGGTCCCATACTCATCCAGAATAAAGTTTTATTGAACGATCTCATTAATAATTTTATTGTCAAATACCTATGTATTGCTCATGAATTCTAACATGTGTTGGTCATCATTAAGGACTTGAAAATTCATGATATTATCAGGGACTAAGGGGCTATAGACCAAATCTACTTTGAATTTCCTCATCCTCAAATTAGAAATGGGTTCAAGAATACTTGTAGTAGTATCTAGTGCATATGTCATGTAGTTATTATTGGCTAAAATTATCCTACATACAAATTTTTTTCCTAGATGGATCAAGCCACTCTTTGAGACCATTCAGTAACTTGTTACACCCATGACTAGTCACTTTCTAGTCCTGACATGATAATGTAGTGTAATATTCTAGAAGATCCTAGTGTGGTGTGAGGAATTGAGTAGAGTCCTTTTCAAGTGAATGATCCAATGGTGGAAAGATAAGACAAACCTCATGACCCTACCTCATATCCCTTGCAAGATTTTGAAACACTTTAAGAAAGCTTTAAGGTGAAATTGGATATTTTGAGGAAAATGCCTAGAAATGGGTCTTGAAATGGAAGTGAAGGATCTATAAGGTTTCTAGGGTGTTTGAGCATCCTATAGACACAAAAATTACATCACACATATGCATAACTCCCTGTGTTGTAACCCCTTTTAGCCCATTTTTCAATAATAATAATTAGCTTCCCTAACCCATGATTTTACCTCTCACACTTTTAATTAATTTAAAATACTTAATTAAGTTAATTAAAAACTCCTTTTGCCACCTTACCTAGCCACCTCACACTATGACTAATTCTTACCTAATGAGTCGCCTCAATACCTGGTCCCCTCATCTCAACTACCTAAGACTTATTCTCACTTCCAAACTAAATTCCTAATCAACTACCTTCTTCTTGACCTCTTATTTTTACCATTTTGTAATGGGTGCCACACTTGGTATGAAGAGAAATAGAAAACATGAAAAAAATAGTAATTTTTACCTATTCTAGGGCCACCAAAATCAGTCAACCCATGATTGACATCGCTGTGATCATCAACATCGATAATATAAGCCAAACTCCAACCTAAAGTTTATGTCATTATAAATCAAGAAAAGTAATTCTTATTTGCATCCAAGCTCTCAACAATCAAGTTTTAACATCTTGGCTTATTGTCATCTTGCATAAGGAAATCATAATCAGGAACTAAACTCTGTAGGACCAACAAAACTTGCTTGTTTTCTCTATTTAGGCCATCAATTTAGACTACCTGATAAGGACTATTAATCTAGCACTTATCATTCAGTGACTACTATAACTAAGTACATCACTTATTATGTAGGTATTTTAAGTATTTACTTTGCTATCGCTTCATGTCTTCTATTCATTTCTTTACATACTCTTGACCAAACCCTAATGAGGGAGTTGTAAAGCTTCCTTACTTGTTTTCCCTTGACCTTACACACCAAACCTCATACCAGATCTACGCAAACCATACTCTCTCTCTCTCTCTCATAACTCTCCCCAACCTCCTAGACCTAATCTAAACCATTTATTAGACCTAGAAAAGCTTTCTAAAAGCCCCTAGGAAATTATTTCCCCTACCAACGTTGACAGCCTAACTGACATCATTCACCTTCACCACCAACTTTAGTAGTATAACTAATATCGGTCACTCCCCTACTAATGTCGGTGACTATAGATTCCCTAACCTTTCCAAAACCTATCCAAACAAACTATAAAATACAAACAAAATACAACACCTACACCTTGTCACTCTCTATTACACTTAGGTTGTAAATAAAAGTAATATTAAATCTCTTTCACTCTCTCTTTACCTCTTTGTTAGTTATTTATTACTCTTTTATCTCTCAAAAGTGGACTGTCACCTCTAAGGAAGTTTTACATGTCCTAGAACAAGCACGTTGCTTGGCAGCCCACTCATTTATCTACTAAAAAACATCTTATGGTAGTGCTTTATTACTTGTAGGTAGTCCTCCCCAGCCAAAGAGGAGTGCTCACAACATTTTGATATAGTGTTTAAACCAATCTGGGTTCATTGTAATCACTTATCCCCATCATTCTTTTATGTTTTTCTTTAGACTTGAAATAGACAAAATTTAGTGAAACCTTTTTGGCATGCCCCGTGGGACCCTAGAGTTTTCCTTTGGTTCATTTTTTAAGCATTCATATAGGTTCATTATAGTGAAAATTTCATTTTTTTCACTTTCTCCTTCTCTTCTCTCTTTAAAAAAAAAATTCAACATTTTATTTTCTCTTTAAAAGCATTAAACTAAAATTTTCTTTCTTTTCTCTTTGCCTCTAAAAGCAATTTATCATTTTTTTAAAAGTTAAAAAGAATCTCTTCTTTACTTCTTGCATGCACATTAGAATAGTGAATTTCATTCTCTATTCCTATTTCATCTTTTTTTTCGTTCCAATCTAAACATTTCAGATTTGGGTTTAAAACTTATCATATTTCATTGTTTGCTTGGTGTATATTAAATCATCTAGTTAATTACAAAGCATTTTGAATAAATTGTAGTGCACCTATGTTACACAACTAAATCACATTCACACAAACAAACATCTAAACTAACATAAGAAAAGGCCCATCGAGATTTCATTAACTGGTGGATCACCTTACCCTACATGGTTATCTTACATGGATTTCACCACCAAGGGGAGAACCCACTCCATTCTCTGGCAGAGTATAAAATCTAGATAGAAGGTATATTTTGGCTAAGTGGCTTGGCTTGGCTCCAGATCAATGAAGTGTGGAGAGACAGCTCTCATAAAAAGCCACATACCTAATCTAATATAGATTTCCTCTTGAGTACTAAAACTAACCTGAAAATAGCTTTAGATTGATTTCTAGTATCTTCGATAACCAAATTCTTTTTTCACTATTTGGTTAAGGCATAAGCCAACATGAGACTAAAAATTAATCTCTAGGACTTAATAGTTATTGGTTGTATGTTATTTTTCTTCTTTTATGTTGTCTTTTATATTTTAAAGTTGGTAAGGATATTTTTCTATTGATTCACAAAATCAATATTATTTCTAATACTCAGTTTATATAACCTATTATCTTAGGTTTTCTGAGTGTTCTTCCTTCTTACATAGACCTATTGCATCCAATATTTTACCTAGTTTCAACTCCTAGTTTTCTAAAACAATGGATTCTCCATCTCCTAGGATATCATAGTGACCGACATCGATTAACTCTACTGACATTGGCAAATTTTACCTATCGACATTGATTAATCCACCGATGTTGGAAAACTTTTCCTAATGACATCAATCAAGTGATTGACGTCGATGTCTGTGTAGTTTCATCTATTTAAAAAAAAAGCTAAAATAACCCACTTACCCACACTCAAACTTGGTTTTTCCTTATTCTATTTCTAATACAAGGTAGTAAGACTATTTATACTTCCTCTTGCATGGTATTGACATGAGATCAATCCAAAATTATTGATAATTATGCAAGTTGACAACCACTTCCACCTTCTCCTCTGATTTTTGATTCTATCATGGAGCATACTTTAGATATAGATCATACTCCCAGTCCCAACCAAGTTCTCATTATTTATGAGGGAGATTAAGGTTTTGTTAAATTTCTTGATCGCAATGTGGTATCTCTTCAACATTACCTTTCTATGAGCCAAACCCATAATTATTTGGGTGACCTAATTTATGGTATGCTAACCTCTCTAATGGAGACAACTTCAGTTTCAATTACCTCTACTATTTTCCCCATGGTTACCCAAACCACCACTTTGATGAGTAACCCAACTATAAATAATGTCCAAAGTTTAGCATCACCAACTGCCCAATCCCACATAAACATTGGTATGACTTCCTTACTTTCAATACCATAACTAGTTCAGTCAAGTCACACCCCATTTCAAAATTTATTAGTACCTGTTCCATATACCCTCATGCATATAATTACCTAATTTATGACTCACCCTTCATCCAGTCTAACCATGCCAATAATCTAACTTTCAATAACAATAACCAACCAAAGCATAGTCTCTAACCTAATGGGTCAAGCCCCTTTTATTTTTGCACCCCAACCTATGACTCATTATACCTATGTTTCCCTAACACAACCTCAGCAAACTATGTCATATGCTCCCTCTGCTTCCTATCAGGTTCCTTATAATTTAGGAGGTATCCCCCAAACTAATACCCCTCCAGACCTTATTAAGATGCTGATGGATAAGATGTCTAATATAGAGAGATCCATTTCTAGTTTAAATAATGTGTTATCTTATGATTAGATATGCAATGAACTAATCCATCCTTTTGTTTCTATTAACCCTTATCCAAGCCAATGGGAACTCCCTAAATTTACTCATTTTTAAAGTAAAAATGACCCACAATAACACTTGTAAGCATTTAGACATGCTTGTTATTTAATAGGGCATGATGATACGTTACTACTTTGCACTTTCCCTGTCTCTTTTAGGTGTCACCTTGGATTGGTATAGATCTATACCTCAGCACTCCCTTTTCTCATTCACCCAAATCACACAAATATTCTTGGAAAATTTCTCTATTAACATTTCTAAAAAGGTTTCTATAACAGACCTTTATTTTATCAAAAAATTTGATGATGAGTCTATTGCAAATTTTGTTGTTCACTAGAGAAGCTTGATCAATCAAATCTCCTTCTCCTTACCCCAACCTAAGCTTATTGATATCTTATCAAGGGCATGTGTTAAGCACATCTCATCCACACTCTAGGTACAAACTTTTTTCACATTTGATGAGGACCTTAAAATGGCATAGAAACTTGAGGTTCATGCTATAGATGAAGGCAAAGTCAAGTTATACAATAAGAATCTAAATTAAAAATAAAATGACTCCTCCTTAGAAACTTATCCTCCTAAGAAAAAATCTAAAGGCTTTGCCAATATGATAGTCATTAAGTCAGCTTCTTCCATAACCACAAACCAATCAAATTCCTTGACTTCTCAAAATCTGACCAAACAATTCCAACAATGGTATGAATAAAGACAATACACTTGCATTAGGGAGTCATATACATCCATCATGGAGAAACTATTATAAAAGGATGTCATAACCCTTCCTTATATCAAACCTCCTATACATTTTGACCCCTCTCATCCTATTCCAACTTGGTATAAGGAAGATGAGTTTTGTGGTTACCATCGAGTTAAAGGCCACAATTCTAATAACTGTAAGACACTCAAGAACATTATTCAAGATATGCTTGATAGGGGTGATCTCATCTTAGATAATCCTAATGCACCCCCTAATCAAAGTATGGATGTGTTCAAAAACCCTTTTCCTAACCATTCACCAAATCAAAATATTGTTCAAACCACAACTAACTCAGGTGATCATAATATCCATACCGTTAATATGGTCTTTCCTTTACCTCTAGTTTAACCTTCCCATAAACAAGAGGCAACTATTTCATCGACTCCTCCCCCACATTCAGTGGCATCTATTTTCCCCATTATTCCTCCTTAGGTAGAAGAGCTTATTTCACCCATTCCACTCCCTCGAGAGGAAGAGCCTCCTTTACCACTTCTTTTTCCACCTGAGGAGCCTATAATGCCAAATCCTTTTACACTAATATTACCTATCCTCTTACCACTTGAAGACCACACCCTACCTATTACTCAACCATATTTTTAAGGGAACATCATTCCTACATTATACCCTCTTGAGGAACCTTCTTTACCTACCTCTATTCTACCTATAGAGAGTAGAACCCATCCACTCCACCTTTACACTTAGAAGAGTTAGTATTATCTACTCCCATAATAGATGGGAGACCTATTGTGCCTAATTTAGTTATAACACTCTTACCCCTTATTTTACCTATGCCTTGACCACATGTTGAGGGAGCCATAATACCTATACTTTAGCCTCTTGAGGAACCTTCTTCACCTACATCTCCCGCATCCATGGTAGACCATGTCTTTTCTCCTATCTTTGTCAAAGAGTACCCCATTGTGATTATTTCTCATCTTTGGCCTGAATTAGTAGAAACAAATAATTTACCTCTTTCCCAAACACCTCAGCCTTCTAAAGACACAAATTTAAGGCCTACATCAACTTCATATAAACCCTTCTCATATTTGGTGAAAAGTCTAGAATTTTTTGACTCGATGAAGCTAGATCATGTGGAATTTTGGGACTGGATAAAAACTCCTTATCAAACACAATGAATTTCAACCTTTACTTCCAAACCTCTCTCTACCCTTTACCCTAAGGTCTTTGACAAAGCTAGAGCTTCTTCACCAAAAGCACCTAAAGTTCAGCCATCCATGTCAGAACCCTCACCCTTGTAGGAATCGATCACATTAAAATAGACTAGACCCTTAGGTGTACACCCCATCCCTAATTTAATTCATCCACAGGTGAAATTAGATTTAACTCCTCAACCACAAGTTGGAGTTTCATGGCTTGAATTACAAAAAAATGTTAAGCTTCCTAGATCTCGTTGATCCTTTCTTCAACCCTCAACTTTACCATCCATTTTGGGACCACACCCCTCTAATTTAGTTAGAATATTACTGACTTAAGTAAAATAAAAGGTTAAGTTACCTCCAACCCTACCTTTTCCATCTAGTATGCCTTTGATCTAGGCAATAATTCAGATGACAATTCGGGTGATGGGTCCACCCCAATTGATGACGGAACTTCCGGGAGCCATAACTTTTACACCGTAGCTCCAATTGACCCACCATTTGAACCGTTGGAAAGCTAATAATGTAGGTAACATAATGAGATGGCATGGATATATTCTTAATGAATTTTGATTCTTGAAAACCCAATGGAAGTTCCCCAAATTTCAATTTTAGTTGTGCAGTCTAATAAGTTTTTAAAAATAATAATTCCTCAAATTTTGTATTGTTGTAAATCATGGAAGTCAAACCACTTAATCTCCCTTATGATTTATGACCTTCCACATCCTCCCCACACCTTCAAAACATGTATAAATTAAGATGTAACCTGAAATGGAAATTAGACATCTCTTCTCAGAGATAGGCATATGTTTGGGTCTACAAATTTGATCAATAAAACATCTCTTCTCAGAGATAACATTATTTGAATTATGTTGTTCTTATTTCTTGAATTATCTTTCAACCAAATGTTTTCAAGTTTTGGATTAGTGGTATCAGAGTAGTTTGTCTTTAGAGTGTATTATCCCAAGGATGAGGTCAGATTACAAAAAGCTTTGGTGGAAAATAGGTTAGCAGACTATCCACCTATTCACTCCAAATGACTTCAAATGGAAGACAACACTGAGAAATCTGATCCTTTCAAAGAAATAATGAATGAATCCCTCCAACAACATCAAGCACAGATACTATAACAATTCTCTTAAATTCTCCAACAAATCTTGATGGGAAATTCTGGCTCCTCATCCGTGCCCCCACATCCTTCAGTGCCCCAACACCCTTCAAGGTTCAGGTGAATTTTGATATCCCTACATTTGAAGGCAAAATCAATGCTGATGTAGTATAAAATTGGTTGGATCAATTATCATCTTATTTTTCTATAAATAAATTCACTGATAAAGAGAAGATTACTTTTTCTCTTTTGAAAGCATCAGTGCCTGTCAAAAAATGGTGGGAAGTGGACAAAAAGAGATTCAGTGCAGATGATATTGGCCTTAAGATAGAACCTACATGGGATGATTTCATAGAAGTTGTAAAAGAAGAATAATACCCCATTGGAACATATGATGATCTATATATATAGTGGCAATAACTTTACCAAGGTAAGGAATAGTATGTTTAAGATTACACTGACATTTTTCATTCTTTATCTACAAGATTGGGCATCCAAAAAAGTGAGAAACATAAGGTTCTCAAATATCGTGGTGGACTACAATGGTACATATGGGGATAAATGGAACTCTTCAATTTGGAAACCATCACTGAGGCATACAAGTTCACAGTGAAGATTGAGTAGAAGCATGGAAGAATGAATATAAAGAATCAACCTTCAAAATGGAAAAGTGAAAAAGAAGGTCAAACATGAGGCCAAAATTGGAAGCAAAAGGAAGGAAAGACTGGGAAGTGGTGTGATTATCACAAATATAGAACTCACTCCAAAGAATAATGTTGAGCCATCAAGTCCTTGATTTCTGAGTCACAATCCTCAACATCTACTTCTCTACCTCATACAGACCCTGTAGCCAAAGAGGTTAAAGAATAAATTGTAGATACTGATCTTGAAGCCATTGTTGCTTCATCACAGACCCATGATGAGAGGCTAGATGACAAGGAAAGGCTGTTTCACTCTAAGTTATGGGTGAAAGGTAAGCCTCTACATTTCATTCTTGATAGTGGAAGTCAAAATAATTTAATCTCTGCTGATGTTGTGAAAAGCCTAAATCTATCCATGAAGCCTCACCCAAAGGCATACAGTATTGGATGGTTGAGTCTAGGGAGAAACCTCTATGTCACCCACTAATGTCTTCTCTCATATGTAATAAAACCTTTCCAAGATGAGGTCATACGTGATGTGTTCAATCTAAATGTTTGTGATGTACTCTCTGGTCAGCCATTCATGTATGATCGAAATGGAATCTATGAATCAAGAACTTGAAGGATCACTCCCACTCTTGTAACACGGTGCTATAGGGTACCAGAGGTACCACCTTCTACATCTGTCTCTCTAATTAGTGCTAAGAAATTTGTTCTCATGGTGGTCAAGCCACAAGAATATAAAAGGGCTGATATTACAGCCTTGACTACATAAAAAACAAAACAATAGAAGCAAATAGATATTGAGCTGGAGAAGTTCATGGCCTTCCATCCATAGACTGATGGTTAGATAGAAATGGTGAACAATCAGGTCCTACATAGTTCCATAAATCACAGTCCCTTCTAAGTATGCATCGGGAATAAAATCAAAGTACAACTACCATACTTGATGAAAAATCTTGATGAAATGGGGACCATTTCTTCTAAATGAAGGAGGAATGATCTAGGCAATAATTTAGATGACAATTCGGGTGATGGGTCCACCCTAATTGATGATGGAACTTCTGGGAGCCATAACTTTTACACCATAACTCCAATTGACTCACCATTTGAACCGTTGGAAAGATAATAATGAGGGAAAAGTCATGAGATGGCATGGAGATTTTATCAATGAATTTTTACCCCCAAAATCCCAATGAAAGTGGACCAAATTTCAATTTTAGTAGTGTAGTCTAAAAATAGTAAGTTTCTAAAAATAGTAATTCCTTAAATTCTGTATTGTTGTAAATCGTGGAAGTCAAACAACTTAATCTCCCTTGAGATTTGTGACCTTCCACATCCTCTCACACCTTCAAAACATGTATAAATGAAGATGTAACCTAAAATGGAAATTAGACATCTCTTCTCAGAGATAGGCATATGTTTGGGTCTACAAATTTGATCAATAAAACATCTCTTCTCAGAGATAACATTATTTGAACTGTGTTGTTCTTATTTCTTGAATTATCTTTCAACCAAAGCATTTCAAGTTTTAGATCAGCCTTTCACATCTGACACTAGGAAAGTGACATCAAAACATGTAAGTCTATCATCACCAAATAAAGCATAATGTAAAATTACCTTTTCAACACTGAAACAAAAGAAGGTGTCCACTCCTATTAGCATAACAAGTGTAATCCCAATGTAGGCCTCACAATAGTCATTTGGGAACACTTCGATGTTGACACTCTCTTTGATGATACTCCCATTAACCTTCTTATTATTCCACCTTTGGCATCCATAGTGCCTCATACCATTACACCTGAATTCAAACCTAAAGATGTCATCGTAACCCCTTTACCACCTCCTTCACTGACATTTCAAATAAACATAGTTAATGTGGCCACATGGTCACAAAACCAAAAAGATAAAGCTAAGAAAAATGTCGCTGCTCCTTGGGCTCAACCCTTCACCAAAGACACTCCTCCTCATCCTAATATTTCCATATTGGGCATCCCTAAAATAATAGCTTTGGATGTTATTCAAAGTTCAATGGTGAAACAACTTCACCAAACTCCTATGAAAATGTCTTTGTATGAGTTAATCCAAAACTCATCCTAATACCATCAAGTTTTGATTAGTGGCTTGTAAGAGATTAAGGTATAATCAGATGATCCCCAATCTCTTACAACTTTGGTTTGCTCCCTTAATTCTGTCTCTCTAATTGCTTTTAGTGATTCAGAAATTCCACTTCAACACCTTAAAGATCAAGATTCTTCTCTTTTTATTACTACATATATTGATCAAACTCATGTCAAGAGAGTCATGATCAATGGGGGAGATAGTATTAATATTATTTCCACCCATTCCTATAAATATCTAACCCTTCCTAACAATTACATGTCTTAAACCGATGCGGTACTCTACTCCTTTAATGATACTATAGCTACTATGGTGGGCACTATTATTTTACATATTCATGTAGGTCCCTACACTATTCCAAATCTCTTCTTTATTGTAGAAGGAGAGTTACAATATAACATACTTCTTAGAGGACCTTGGATATGTGTTATGGCATGTGTACCCTCAAATTTGCACTATTGTGTCAAGTTTAAACATGATGGACAAGTACATGTTATACCTATTGACCCACATCCATTTAAAACATGCAACATGACTTATGGTACCAATGATATTCTCATTATATTTAAAACATCATCTTACCCTCATGATACTTCCAAAGATTTCACAATCTTCACTCCCATGATTATTAAGATATCAGTAACACAAATTCTTGATAAGGATCTCATGGAGGAGACCTTTCAATGTTTGTCACTTGGAAAATATTGTTTGTTAATGCTTGACATATTCTATACTCCACAAGAGTATAGAAGGATTCACATGCACCCAAATTATGATCCTTGCATTGGGATGTTCATCCCTTATGCCCCCCCTAACCTTCAAACCAATTTCACATATGGGGGAATTGATCAAGCTCTCGCTATCAACAATCCATCTTCTTTGCCACAATTATTTAGCTATGAATTATCTTTTCCTAAGTAACCCTAGATTTGCTCATACCTATCTCTATAGGTGTACCTATAAAGGATTTGTTTTGGGTCATTACGAACAAGGTTTACATACACCTATTAAATATCCTACTAGCAACACCATTGAAAATACCAAAAAGAGGCATAGAGTGGGATATGATTGTTGGGTGAATATTTTGTCATCAACTAACTGATGACAAAATGGGTATATCAATCACAACATAGGGAGATTTATGCCATGAAAAGTGTGGGTTTACCAGATCTGGAAGAGGTAAATCTCTCCTCTCATCAAGGGGAGGTTCCCTATAAATATTTATACATTGGATATATATATATATATATATATATATATATATATATATATATATATATATAATTAAGCATGAAATAACACATGGGGTGGTATAACAACATCTACCTCTCTTTTTTTAGAAGTAATGTATAAAGAACAAAAGAGGGAAATCTTAGTCCTTAGCTAACAACATTCCTCTTCTTTTAGGAATGATATTCACCATGAAGCAAAAAATTACCTGAAGTAACAAAGTCCACAAGAAAACCCACGTAAGCACAAAGTCTTCCGTAGTCTCCTTCACTGATTTGGAACAAGCGTAACTGTAGAATAAAATGAAGCACAAAGTCTTCACCTAAAACTACAAAAGATAAAAGGATCACAAAGATAAAAGTATCTCAAAGTCTCTCTTCTATCTTTTAGAAATGCCCTCAGATAATATCAGCACACCCACTTTGCTTATTAAATCAGATAAACAAGAGATTATCAGGAAAGAGGACATAAGAACTATTTCCTAAATAACACAGATAATTCCAACACAAAGTCTGAAATAAACCTGCTTCTCCTTCATTTAACAAAATATGATTTACAAATTGAGCACAAAGTCTAAAAAAGTGTTTCAATTTTAGAAGAGTTTTTTCTCTCTATTATCTTAGATCCATTTACAAAAGAGGTCTCCACTATATATAGGGAGAAACTCTCAAAATTAAAAAGATTATAATATAAAAATATCAAAGTCAAAGATGAGTCATCTTTGACTTTTTGAGATATTTTTCCATAATTTTTACATGTAATTACACATTACAAAATTGCATGTGAAAATGTCCCAAGACAATTACAAAGTACATTTTGAATAAAGCATGAAAGAACAGCTTCAATCTTTATTTTTAGTCTTCTTCATGGTCTTCGACTTCTTTAGAGAAAATTCAATGATTTGGAAGAACTTTTGTTGAAAAGATGTTGATAATCATGAGTTAGGAAAATTGGGGAGAAGGTATGTAGGGGTGGAAAAAATTGCCGCCCTTGCATATTGGATAAGTTCAAGTGCATAGGCGGTGAAAATTGCTGCCTGTGCACGTCAGGGAGTGTCGGCAAAGAACATGTAAGGGCGGCAAAAATTGCCGCCCTTGCACCTGGAGGAGAGAAAATGAGAATGCAAGGGTGGCAAAAATTTCTACTCCTGCATAGAAGGATTCAAGGGCGGAAAAATTTACCACTTCTGCATAGAAGGATGCAAGGGTGGCAAAAATTGCCGCTCTTGCATAGAAGGATGCAAGGGCGGAAAAAATTGCCACTCCTACATAGAAGGATGCAAGGGTGGCAAAAATTTACGCTCTTACATAGAAGGATGCAAGGGTGGCAAAAATTTTCGCTCCTGCATAGAAGGTTGTAAGGGCGGCAAAAATTGCGGCTCGTACATGATGGATGAAAATAGTCTCACGTTCTGCTGAGTCATGACGTATTCCACTGCACTTTATCTTTTTTAATCAGGGAATTTTTGTAGGCTTTTCACTTCAGTTGGGATTGGTTCTTGTTGGTAGTCAGATCCATCCTTACTTCTTCAGCTATCTGCGGGCTCTTCACGGGATTTGGCTTGTGCATTTCTGCAGACAAATTGTCTGTGGGCAATTTGTATCTACCCGGCCACCCGGCTTGGCTTAGTTGTGCTTGAATTCCTTCAGACTTTTTGTCTGAAGGAATTACTTCAGGCAAAAAATTTGAAGGAATTTAGGGCTTAAACATTTGTTCAATCATTGCTCGTGTCGATGGGGAGTGAACCAAAAGCCAATGAACCTTTGTATTGACTTGAACCATTGAGCCTGCTACTGGTGTTTGTCGATGGAGATCTCTGTTCAAACCAAGGCACTAAAATAGTCCTAAAAAATGACTAAGTGATGAAAAACTGATTCTTTTGACTAAAACCACCTGTAAAAGCCTTTGACCCTGAATGCTAACTTCAAGCATGTTGAGTCCGCAAAAACATATCTGCAGAGTCTATAGTTTTCTCTAACCTTGAAAGAGTCCATAGATTTTTGAGAAGCTTGAAAAATGAGGAATTTAAATGCCGAGGACAAATTTTTAAAAGGGAAGAGACAATTTTGATTGTAGGTTGTCCCAAAAATGATTGGCATTTTTTGGGGACAACAATGATGAACCAACTAAGCTCATTAAAAATTCTCATGTACTAATTATCAAAGAACTAGTCTCTCCTTATCCACCTTTTTCCCAACCATTACCTACCAAATTAGAGGTATCTATACCTCCTAATATTTTTTTCAATAAAATCCATCCATTTGGGGCCTCTCACGTATCACCATGGTAAGTAAACAAGGTCCCTTTCTCTCATTCATCTTGAAATAATTGATGAAGACTCTCCCATTATTAATACTATCCAATGTCAAGATGATGACATAATTCTCACATATATTGGTGTAGATGATTCCTATATCCAATTATCACTTCCATCTAAAATACAAGCTATGTTAAATGAATCAACTGTTGATATCAACCTACCCTCTCATGATAACCCTCGCATCTTCAAGATTGACCAATCTTTAGATTCCTCTAAATAATTTGATTATGCCACATTTCTTAATAACCATAGTAAATATTTTTCTTGGTCTTATAATGACATGCCTGGTATCGACCCATCTATCATCACCCATAACATTGTCACCATTCAAGATGCTACACTTGTTAAGTAAAAGCTTCGTAGGATGAATCCTCATATTTCCCTCCTTTCCATCAAATTTATCCAACCTATTGACTACCTACAATGGATTTATAATATTGGTCCTATCAAAAAAGCAATCAAGGGCATCTATATTTTTACTGACTATCATGATTTAAACCTCACTTTTCTAAAATATAACTTCCCATTGCCAAGTATCGACCAAATTATTGATATGATGGCTAGCTATAAGATGATATCACTTATGGATATATTCTCTAGATATAATCAAATCATGGTTTCTCTTGAGGATCAACACAAGATGACCATCATTACCCCATGGGGGACTTTCTATTATCGGGTCATGCCTTTTGGCCTAAAAAATATTGGTGCAACCTACCAGTGCACTATGACCTAATTTTTTCATGATCTCCTACACAAAATTATGGAATATTACATGGATGACTTACTTAGCAAGTCTAAACATTACCAAGATCACTTTACAATTCTCAAAATTATATTCTCTCATCTCCTCCAATATAATGTTCGACTAAACCCAAAGAAATATGTCTTTAGTGTTCTTTCTAATAAGATCTTAGGTTTTATCATTTATCTTCATATTATCAAAGTTAGTCCTACTAAGGTTAGAAAAATCCTAGAGATGCCTCCATCTACTAATATCAAACAACTTCACAGCCTATAAGGCAAATGTCAGTCAATTTGTCGATTCATTTCCCAGTTATCAGATTGTTGCCAACCCTTTCACCATCTCCTAAAAAAATATGTCTCCTTTTATTGGAATACATATTTCTAGGGAGATTTTTATGTACTTAAACAATACCTCCTTTCCCCACTAGTTCTTATTCTACCTAAGGAAAATTAACCTTTCTACCTATACATCTCTATAATAGACCATCATTTAGGTGTAGTGATTGCACATCAAGATGACCAACATTGAGAGAAAATGGTTTACTACATAAGCCACACACTTATTGATTATGAGACTCGATATACCCATATCAAAAAAAATTATCTTTCATTGGTCTTTTCTACCCCCAAACTTTGCCATTATCTCCTAAATCACAAAACCTATGTGGTCACCCATACTTATCCCCTCAAATACATGCATTCTAAGCCATATCACAACCAACATGTAGCTCAGTGGCTCATGCTTCTTATTGAATTCAACTTAGAATTTATTTAGTAAAATTCTATTATGGGGCAAACAATCACTAACTAGTTAGCTACTACTCCTTTATTTGACAATCATCCTTCAAACCTCAAATTACTAGATGAATCCATCATAATGCTCTCCACTAATGACATATCTTATCAAATGATGATGTTTTTTGATAGATCTTAATGTCAACATGGTGGGGGTGTGGGGGTCATTCCTATTCCTCTAGATGGTGAGCCTATGCCTTTGTCATTTAAACTAGATTTTGAATGTACTAACAATATGGCTGAATATGAGGCTTTGATCTTAGGACTTCAAACAACTCTCTTCTTGGTTATCAAATCCATAACCATTTTCAATGATTCTCAGCTAGTGGTTAACTACGTTAATGGTTCCTACCAATGTAAAAATGAAAATTTACAGTGGTATAAACATCATGTAGATATGCTATTGGGATAATTTAAATCTTCTCTCTTACAAACTATTCCTAAATCTACAAACAAGTTTTCTAACATGATTGATTCACCTGCTTCAGTCATACCATCTTCATCCTCTTCCTTGAGAATCTATGTCACCATGTGTCACTTAACATTACCCTTTTATGTATCAACTAACATCCTCTTTGTAAAAAATGTAATAGCTACCCCACATGACTTATGGTATAAGAAACTCAGATTATCTTTCCTTCTCTATTACCCCCTCTAATATTTCCAATAATGGGAAATGTGATTTCATAAAATGTGCTACTCATTACACTATACTAGTGGGACTTCTCTACGAGTGAGGTTTTGATGGTCTTCTCCTTAGATGTCTCACTAGTACTAAGACTTCCTTCACCATTAAAGAAGTTCATGATAGGATTTATGGTGGGTATTTCAATGGTCATGTAGTTATCAAGCATATCCTTCAACTTGGCTATTATTGGCCAACACTACATAAAGATTGTGTTGATTACATTCAGCATTACATCAAGTGTCAACAAGATGCTAACCTCCTTCACATTCCTCATCATGTATTACAAGTTGCTAAAGACTTTTGGACCTTCTCTCAATGGGGCTTAGATCTAATCAGATTGATTAACCTTCATTCATCCATTTGTTATTATTGTATCATTACTATCACTGAATACTTCACCAAGTGGGTTGAGGTCATCCCTCTCATCTCTACTAAAGCTGATAAAATTGTTAACTTCATCAACCATCACATCATCTATCATTTTGGTGTCCCTCATAAAATTATAATAGATAACAAAAATTCTTTCAGAAACAAGACTATTCAAAGTATTTGTGATAAATTTAGAATCAAATTAAGCTTCTCATTATCATACTATCCACAAGATAATGGATAGGTAGAAGCTTCTAAAAAAACATTGACCAAAATTCTCATGAAGGTAGTCAATGATATGGGAAAGGATTGGCACACACACATTCCTTTTACTTTATGGGCTTACTGCACTAGCATTGGAACCCCTATGGGTGCTACACCTTTTTCCTTGGTATATGGGATGGAGGTTATTTTGCATCTTGAAGTATAGATTCCTTCTCTTCATATTTATCTACAAGACATACTTTCTAGTGATGACTTTTATCAAGAACATTTGGCTTAACTTGAATTACTTGATGAGCACCATCTCATAGCCCTCAACCACCTCTAAATCTATAAAGATCATATCAAACACGCTTATAAAAAAACCCTTAAAGAGAAATATTTCAATATAGGAGATCTCATCTTTAAAAAAAATCAACATGTGATGAACATGAAGAAAAGCAAATGGGGTAAGTTTGATCCTAATTGGATTGGACCTTATATAATAAATCACAAGTATGGATTAGGAACTTATCACTTGTATTCTCTTAAAGGAAAGCCAAAGCATGAGCCTTTAAATACCTTACTCCTATGACCATTATTTTGTTAAACAAGCATTGCTTCACATCATGTTTAACTTAAGATTGTCCTTAAGCATCCCTATTACATTCATTTCCCTTCCTCATCACCCTTATTACTCCTATATAATTAGTTAACTTATATAGTGGTATGGTGTTTCCCTCAAAGTGGAAAACTCCTTAGCCTCTATAGTCTTATCCATGATTAAAATCATAAAAAAAAATGGGATATGTGAAAAAGTTATAAAGTCTTAGGTCATGCTTCTTAACTTAGACTTCTCCCTTAAAGGATAGCTACGTAGCTTCCCTTTACTACTATCAATATACTACTCCCTTGAAAGATAACTATTTAAACTTAAAAATGAATGATTAGACCACTCCCTTAAAGGATGGCTAAGCCAAGCCTTATTCTCAAAGAGAAATACAAATGAAAAAGGATTCTCACATTGATCAAATTTATATGACCTTCACCTAAACAAAATCCCATTGTAGTCTTCCCGCATTGATAATCTTACACTAAAAAAACAAAAAAACTTTAAGTCATAGACTTTCCTTGAGTAGCTCTCGAGTCACCCATAAAAAGGGCATATCATCCCCACTTTGTAGGTTATGTTACCTAAACATTTTCCCTCATTTTACCCTTTTTTTCCCTCATACTCTTTCAATAGACTATGAAGGTCACTTAATATAAGGTAAACATGATGCTTCTTTAACAAACATAATGTTTCAAAGATATAAGGCATGAAAGAGGCTCATTTTCCTGAGCCTATTTATGTTTTGATTATGGTCTTTGCTGGTGCATGAACATTCTATGTGTTTATTTTACTAGCCACATCACATGTCGATCTCTCTATTGAGATGAAACTAACAAATCAACACTATTAAAGCCTACTAGATTTATTTGATGCATACACCATCACAAATATGAAAAAATGGTGAAATAAACTAACATAACCAATTTATTCATTTTAAGCATACACCATCACAAAATATGGAAAAATGCTAAGATGAAACTCACAAACTAACTATGCATATACCATCACATATATGGGAAAAGATAGTCTAACTCAACTAACATAATCATCATTAACGTCAAAATTAACATGGCATAAAATAATCATCATCCATATCATCATCATCTATCACAATACATAAATCTTAAAATCGCAATAAATGAACATCTCATGTGTGTGTACATATGTGTGTGTGTGTGCACACGCACACACATGCATGCATACATGTGTGTGTGTGTGCACTCACAATACATGTCCATAGCTACATCATCATAATATCATATCTCTCTCTCAAACTATACATCTCATATCTTTAGCTCGTAGGCCAATTTACATATAAAAAATATAATAAAAAATGACAAGCTCTAACACTTAGGGTCCTCAAGGCTCTCTACATGGTCTTGAGGAAGTAGTGTCATCACCACTCTTTGCCTATATGCATTTGCATGAGCTAGAAGCTATGGCATGTGACATAGACATCTCCTTCTCTCTAAACTCTAAATATCTCTAAATCTACAAAAATTCCTAATATCCCTCTCATAATATGTAATCTCATCTAGGGTAGTGTTTCTCTAGATTTTCACAAATTTCATTCAAATGAGAAAGAAAATAAGGTTAAGAGGTTATGGGTTTGATGTTATCTAGATTTAGTGCACACTGTATCCAAGCCTTGTGGGAGCTCCTCTTTGGTTGTGAAGGAAACACCTACAGTAAGAATGAAACTTAAACAAGAAAGATGTTAGAAGAGGGTATGGTGGACTGCCAAGCTACACACTCGGTCTCGAAAGCATGAAGCTCCTTAAGGGATGACAGTCCATTGTTTAAAGAAAAAAGTATTGTAAAGGAAGAAATGATAAATGACTAAAGAAATAGAAAAGTAGAAGGTGTGTACCTGTTCCCTACAATCTATGTATCTCAGAATGCTATAAAAGGCTGGCTAAAGGTTTTGTTTGGTCTAGATGGGCTGTTTGGATGGCTTTTTGGTTTACTGGTTTAGAACACAGTTGCTGACATCGGTGGGTCTACCGAGGTTGATTGGGTAAATAGTGTTGATGTCGGTTCGGTTGTCAATGTCGGTCAGGGTTGTTAGCCTTAGATGGATTTTAGAATATTTTTGGGATAGATTAAGGGTTTTTTTGGAAGTTCAGAGGTTGGTGCAGGGTTGCGGGAAGGTGAATGAGGTCTGAGGAAGGGTACAAGTGGAGAGTTGGTGTGTAAAAGGGGGTGAGAATATTGGGAAGGCCTTTTAGCCCCTCCATGGAAGAAGTCAAGCCTCTGGACAATTTTAGAAATATCAATGAAAACTAATTAACAATATATTCTAAAACACTGAAATGAAAACCAGAGTACTTAGCTTTATAGGGTGAAGAACCAGAGGTGTCAAAATAGTGATTCCCATTATGGCTAATGTGACCAGTGATGTGAGCCAATGAAGCAAGCATGGATTGCTTTAATTCAGTAGCTTGAGGTCCTCGTACAATCTTTCAATCCAATCTCTAGAATGATTTGTGCAAAGCTTCGATAGCCAAGAGAATGATAGTCAAGTTATGGTGCTTGAAAACTTAGAGTATGCATGCGAATGTGTGAAGAGGTGGGGGTAGCTCAATGTTAGAGCTTGGCTTATGTAATCAACATCAGTGATCCCACAAGCGTCAGCATAGAACTGTTGATGTTGGTTGAGGGTTAACCGATGTCGATGGAGAGAGAATAGGTAAAAGGGATATTTTTAGCTCTTTGCCCATTTCTCCACCCACCAAGTGCCTTTTCCATTGGAGAACGGTCAAAACAAGGGCTTATAAGGCACAAGAGTTGGTTAGGGATTTAAGATGGAGTGAGAATAGGTCATGGGTAGTTAGGATTTGAAGGACCTAGTCTCAAGCTGACTCATAGGCTAAGAAATGGTCTTAGGGTGAGGTGTCTAGGTGAGGTGTCCAAGGTGAGGTAATTAATTTAAAATAAGTAGTTTTTTTAAATTAACAAGGTGTGCAAGTGTGGGTTAGGAGTGTTAACATTTAGAAGGGGACCAAGGGGATTGACATGATATTGGTGTCTATAGGTAGTCATATATCTAGCTAGAGACATGGTTTTTAGTGATCCCAAAACACTTACTGATGATGGCCTAGCCTATATTAGTCCCTATGGTGGAGGAGGAGTAACCTAACCTACTGCTCTTAGACTATCCCTCTCTACTATCACTATAGTCATCTGACCCTGTAAGACACCGACCTGGCCCTATAGTGTTACAACCTAGCCCTAGAGTGCCCCAACCTAGCCTTAAAACATTAACACCTACCCCTATAAGGCTAAGACCTATTCCTATACTATATCTCTAGCCTACACTACTACATCTCATACCTGTATCACTATATCCCTCTCTCTCACTAACCCTTGTAAATCTAGTGGTAGCCTCTTGGCAATCCCTGACACTTAGGGTCCTCAAGGCTCTTCACATGGTCATGAAGAAGTAGTGTCATCACCACTCTCTACCAGTCTACATCTATGTGATCTAGAAGCTATGGCACATGACATAAACCTCTCCTACTCTTTAAACTTTGAATATCTCTAAATCTATGGAAACTCTCTGATATCCATCTCATAATATGCAATCTCATCTAAGGTGGTTATATATCTAGCCAAAGACATAGTTTGTGGTGGTATTATAACACCTACTAATGATGACCTAGCCTCTACTGGTCCCTATGGTGGAGGAGGAGGTGAAGCCTGACCCATTACTCTCAAACTATCCTTCTCTACTATCACTATAATCACTTGACCCTATAAGACTCTGACCTAGCCTTGTAGTGCTGCAACCTGGCCCTATAGTACCTAAAACTAACCCTCTAACATCACCACCTACCCTTGTAAGCCTAATACATATGCCTATGATATATCTCTAGCCTAAACTATTGTATCTTGTGATTGTATCACTGCATCCCTCTCTCTCACTAACCCCTATAAATTTGGTGGTATCCTCATAACCTCCATCATGGGATGTAAACCTACCCACCAAGCTATATAAGCTACTGTGTACCCTAGATCTCCAACATTTGGCCCTAATGGCATATCCTCAAAATCAGGCCCATCTATCTCTTGGGGCAATGGTAGGGGTGCCTCTATGTCATCCCTCCTATATCAGGGGAAGGTAAGAAAAATATCCTAAACTAAACTGAACTACCTCATAACCCATGTCATGGGTACCCTCTCCAACTCACCAACTCATCTCCCTCTAACCCATAGTGAGCTCTATAAACCAATAAGCTACTACACCTATCCTATAAAAATTAGGTATATCAAGTAGGGTCTCCACAAAATATTTGTAGGGATCTTACCCTCAATCATGCACCTATAATAGGTGATATGACACACTACATCATCCACTCAAGTCTATTCCATGCCCTCTCTCCATTATCTAAAACCAACCATGAAGCCAAATAGGATTGTGGTAGGTAACCCTAATGGTCATGTCATCATGATGTGATCATATGCCCAATAGTGTAGTAGATGGATGATACACAAATTATATCACCATCATAGTCTCAAATGCCACAACTCTCTATATAAATATGCTAATAATATTGGACCCCATGCAAAAATAGTATGTTACTAAACCATTTATGAAAGCATACCTATCAATGCAATAAAAAATCTACCACCATCTACATCTAGTAAGGCATACACAATGATCCCAATCATCATTAGGATGCTTAGTTTATGATTGTACTCTTCAACCATATACAATGGCTCATAGGTGAAAATCATAGAATAATAAGTCACATTACTAACATGATCACCATACAAAACCACCATGTGGATATCATGCTCCTCTCTTAAGCATGTGAAGAGCTCCTCACCCTAGAGTGGCAGTTGTAAAATCCTATAGACATCCTCCCAAATCACTATCAACTCTCTAGTTAAAAGATGAAAGTTGTTGGTGGTATGATCTCACTTCTCAATAAATGTTATCATAAGGGACAAATCTTGGGTGACTTGACAATACCATTGCACTTGTCCTAACCCCATAAATTCCATGTGCTCCCACTCCTCTGGAGTGAAATCCCTCCTTATACATGTTAAAAGACTTGGTAGATGATCCTACAATGTTAGCTCCATCCTTACCTGAATCCATACACACACAACTCAAGTCACATACCTTTTAATATACTCTATCACCACCTTTTTTCCCTTTTCTCTAGAATAACTACATTGGTTTGAGGCCTTAAACTTGGCTATGTAGGTAGCAATTAATCGATACGAGGTCTTCTAAGATTAGCTCAGCCATATACCCACCTAACTACTACCATACTTTTTCCTCTCTACCCTAGGTTTCACTGTCTCTCTCTCTCTCTCTCCACCCTAAGCCTACCTAACTATCACAAATCTAGAGCTCATAGCTTATATTCATAAACCTTGACACTATTCCCTATATTTTAATCCCTAGACATCTTGACCTATCTCAACCTACCTTTTTACCCATTTCCTCTAACACACCTTTTAACCATACCTTAAATATTTTTCCTAGGCTCTAGGAGAACTACATTGGCTTGAGTTCCTAAACTGGGCTATATAGGCAACACTTAGTTAACATGGGGTATTCTAAGGCTAGCTAGACCATTAGGCTAGTTAACTACTTCCACTAGGGATCTAAACTAAAAATTTATCTTATTTTTCTAGTCATTCATAGTCACCAACATTGGCATTAATGCTAATATTAGTGCTTTGTAGGTATGTGTGTCAACTGACATTGGTAGACACCTTCCAACCTCAATGTCATGTTGGCCGACATTGATAGACCTTATCAATGTCGGTGCCTAGTTTGGCCCTAGGGCTGAATAACCCAAACCCAAAATTACAAATTTAACCTAAAAACCTACCACAAAAACCCCCTAACTTATCTTAAAATTACCCTACCCTATTTTCTACCCCTATACTAACATTTTATATACCCAGACATATTAATTAGCCTAAAGACAACAAATGCCCAAATCAAATTTCAAAATTACTAACAGAGACTCTTACCTCATCTCTTTGTCTCCTCCTAGCTAGCACAACTGGATCTTATGGTGGCACACCTTCTGTTGGGTCCCCTCCTTACTCTACCATCTCAGTCACTCTCATAGCTCTATTTTTATCCAATCACAAGTTGTAAATGAGTTTGGTTAGCCACCAAACCCCCTTTTGTTGGGTTTGGTCAGCCATAAACATCTGTGATCTATAAATTTGACTCAAGAGAGGATGGTTAGTATGGTGTTAGTTCCAAAATTAAGTAAACATACTAATAACATAACATCTCTAGGCCTAGACACTAATGAGATCCTAGTTAACAAAATCAAATGACAAACATAACTAAAAAACAAGGAATGAAAACACAAGAATTCCTTCACCTTCCTTGGATTCTCCAAATGCCTTTATAATGGTGGCTTACTTAGCTTATGCTCATGAAGTCTTCATCAAAGGAGGCTTGGCTATCTCCTCTTATACTTGGCAACTTTGGCTTGTGGCTTGGCTTGGCTTGGCTTGGAATCAAGTTAGCATTATAACATTAGTTGTTCGAAGCTTTTGGAACCAATCCTGAATTATAACTTTGCACTAATTAGGCTTAAAAATGATGTTGTGAGGCCTCCTATTTATAGATTTTTGGATTTGATCAGACTCAACCTGAACCATCCATCTCAAAATTGAGATGTGTGGTTGAGGATTAATTTATTTATTTTAATTAAGTCTGTAATTATCCTCATCATGGAGTTATAAGAAGGGTAAATTAAGAGGCATGGAGGGCATCATGGAAGGCATTGATGAGGCATGGGAGGCATGAATCCTAATATTTGTGGCATTTATGGCCTAAGAATGTCTTCCCAAGAAATGAGGTCACTTGATGATGCAGATATTTAATATTCATTTCTAAAAACAAGTATTCAACAAGTTTCCATGGAATTATCAATTATGCCTTGATTTGGGTTAATTAGCTCTTAAGCATGATTAAGCACTTTGTGCACAAATTACTCAAATTGATCAGAATCCCCTGATATTGGTCCAAAATTTAACTATATTAGAATTGAAAGGTGATTTCAGATGTGTTAGAACTATATTCCCATTTAGGATGTTTCCAACAAAAAAATAATAAGACCACATGTTCTATCTGAAGATTTGATAGGAAAGAGCAATGCAAAACACCTAGGTGTAAAATTAACATTTTGACTCAGAATGAACTGATCAAAGTTAGCTAGCCCATAGATTGAATTACCTAATTTAGGGATACCTTGGCCAAAATTAGCACTTGAATATGTCATTTTCACATCATTTTGCATGTTTTAGTGTTTTTAGGCCAAATTGTGCATTTTAGGTAGAAATTGGCCAAAAACTTGATTAGAGATTATCAATGGCCAGATTTAAGTGTTTATAGTTTGCCCCTATTTGGGAAGATGTTTCCAACTATAGGCAAAGTAATGTCTTCTCAAAGAATGAGAAATGTCTTGTACGACAAAAAGAAGATGATGATTTAAGAACACAACTCCAAATGATTTTTGGGAAGCCTGTGATGATGCCCCCTCAAGGGAGTAGCCATCACATTTGTTGATGGATGGTGCCTCAAAAATAAACAAGAAGAAAGGTGGAATTAACCTATGGTTGAGATTAATCCAAACAAGAAAATTCTTGCATGCATTGATTTAAAAAGGATGTTGATTTTCCCAAAGGTGGTTATAATCTAGAATAAAAGTCAAAATAATGATTTGACCATAGGTGGTTATAATAATTATGAAGACCTATATTGGGTACAGATGATTGTGCCCTAGTTAGGGATGATTAGCAAGCATAACTCAAGGATATAACTTGGAATATAGATTAAATATGAATAGGGGAAAAGTGATGAATTAGATGAATATAAGAATGAGATGGATCAATAGAATGATTCAGTTGTATCTATCAATGAGGAGATGCTCATCCTGACTAGTAATGATATAACTAGAATGGTCATTGGGTTGATTTGATCAAGTGTGGGATGGAAGGATTTACCAAGTTTCCAAGGAGAAACTTCTATGACTCCACTGAATATAGATCTTCATGAAGCTAATTTTTTATACAGCATATATGGTAGGCTTCATGAAAGAACACCATGAAGACCTGGCCAAAATATGCATAAGGACTGACTCTTGATATCCAATAAATACTCAAAAATAGTACACCAATGATAAAAGCCATGATGACAATATTGACATACGAGTATGGACTAACTCAAGAATAATGTGCTCAAAGAATCACCCAATGAATGCATAGAGACTGAGTCAAGGCAACAGTGCTGAAAGCAAACAAATAGGCAAGCAAACAAATAAACAAACAAATAGGAAAACAAATAAACAACCTAAAATAAACAAACAAAAATCTTGAGAACAAAAGTAAAAGAAAGCATCCTAATAATGACCATGCCCCAATAAATAAGATCAAGGATAACTGACTAGGCTTAGATAGGACAAATATTTTTGGATTTTTGAAATTTTGTGAATGTTTTTGGCATTTTGAGGTATCTCAACTCATTAGAGAATGATAAGATACCTACTCACAAAATGGAAAGAGTGTTTGCTTAGGTTGCTCATAAAATGGTGAGAGAATATGGAAAGGGGGACTAAGGTGACCTCAACATGAATTGAGCATGACCCATATAGTCTTGAAATGACCTCAAGTCATAGTAATTCCATCCACACAAAAGGTGGAGAAAAACCAACTAGGTCCCAAAAAGTTCTCAAATACAACAAATAGCTAGTCAAATGAAAATAGTGAAGGCAAGGTGATGTGGCAATGCATGATAAACAAGTTTTTCCCCTAGTTTACCCATAGGTGGTCATCACTAAGATACAATGACATAGGTCAATGATACTAATTTTCACATAGGAGGTTATAATCAAGTTCACATAAACAAAACTGATAGGATGAAAGATATCTTGCTAAATCAATTGTCACACTACTTTCATAAACTATCATTATAAACATAGATTTGATTGATTATTGAAAATTTATTGGAATACTCTCACAAAAAGTGAAAGAAGAACCAAAGTAACCAAATCAAAACAAGATGGGTAAGATGACTAAAAATAGGGTTTGGTCTAAATAAGAATGGAATGATAAGATGCTATGGTCTTGCTAAGGATAATGGTTGGTTAGATAGATTAGATAAAATAGTATTAGGGCTTCTCCTAGATGATGGGGTAATTGGTAGGAGTATGTGACAATGGAAAAATGATATGTAACAATGGGAATGACATGGAAATGTGAAATGGTATGGTACATATTTTTGGCTTGGGTGTGGTTTTTGATTTTGTTGTTCCTACTGATGGGGAGATACACGTCCTAATGAATAAATGATACAAATATAATACTTGATCTTGTTAATTTCTATCCTACACCTCATCTAAATAGATATTCTATCAAAAATGGCCTACAAATTTGGTTGCTGAGAATGCTTTTGTGATCTTCCTTGGTCATTGATTTTTATTCCTTCAAGTGTTGAGACAAGGTATCTTTGTAGCCTCTACAAAAGAAAGTGTGACCATGGATGGTAAACAAGGAAAAGTAATAGATTGTAGGGTTGATTATGAAATGTAATGAAAAATGATAATGGAATGTGTAATGGTGGGGAAATAAATGAAGATCAAGACTTTTTGTCAAATGTAATGTTGTTAATGCTGAATTTGACATAATTTTGGTTGTGGTGAGGCCAAAGACTTTTTGTCTCAATAGGACCACCAAATTTTTCTATTGTTTTATCTTGAGAGTAGCTACCATCTGATTAGGCTATAGATAGGAAGCTATTTTGATTTGATCTTTGATTTTGTCTTCATCAAGTAGTGAAGAACTTTTATGCTCAGTTATTGGTGCCTTAATGAGGTTTTCACCAATGAAATTATCTTGATTATCCTATAGCACCTTTGAGAAGGTTTCACTAAGGAATGTTGAATTTTGACTTTGATTTTATTCTAGTGTTTCTAAAAATGTGTCACTAAAATAGGTTGAGTTTTATCTTTGCTTATCCCTTATCACCTTCATAAAGGTTTCACTAGGAGAGTGTTCTTTTGCTACATGATTGTGGTCTTGGCCTCCTTTCTCTTTTTTAACTGCTATGTCACCATGGATGTAGTTCAACAAAGTGTGATTCTATTGATCCTAATTGACACTTGTGAGAGATGGAATTTCAATGATATGGATATTTTGGTTGATGGTAATAGCCTATGGAATGGTAATGGAAAGGGGAGAGGCTACACAATCCTCATAGAATATACTAGTAAAACTTATCTCAAAGTTGAAGTACTCATCCTCAAAAACTATATAAGGATCACAAATGTATTCAAATTGATCTATGAGGCATGTGTAACTAGTGTTGTAATAGCCACAAACATATTCTTATTTTAAATTTGATTATGACTCAAGGGACTCTAAATCCAATGTTGAGATTGATGTTGATTCTAATTTTAGTACTAAATATGATGTCAGTTCAAGAATAAAACCTGACTCTAATTCTAATTCTTCATATGATGGGTATTTTTTCATAATGATGTCTTACTAAATATTTGGTTTTAGATAAGTAATGGCCTGTTATGGCATAATGGGCTCCACAAAAACTAGTTTGTTAAAGTGAGACTCATCTAGGATGGGAAGTATGTAAAGAGACAACTCTTCAGAGACTAGCTTGTCAATAGAAGGCCCTTAAAAAATAGGCACATGGTTGAGGTAATGATTTACCCAAAGGTAGTTATAATCATTAAGAAATGACTCAACAAAGATTAGCTCATCAGTGTGAAACTCCTCAATAATTGGTATAGGATCAATAAGTGATTCATCATAGGTTGACTTATCACAAATGGTTGATTCAATAGAAACATCTTAGATTGGTTGGTTCTCTTTGCCTTGGTTTTTAATGAGTTGGAAAATACTATTTTTTAACATGGTTTGGTCTTTGAATGATTAGATTGGTTAAGGTTTTGGATGGGATTGGTACTGGATGAGGAATCATTAGTGGTTAGATAATGGTAGGGCCTTGGGGAGCATGATTGCTCACATGAGCCAAATGACAAAGTGATGAGATGGTAATGATAGGGTGGTATGGAGCTTGATTTCTTGCATAAACCAAAGGACTATGTCCTAAAATGATGAATAGGTGTTGTGGAACATGGTTGCTTACACAAAACAAAAGACTAGGTTTAGGAATGGTAATGGTATTCCTTGGATATTGTAGATCTTGATGGCTCATATGATCCAAAGGAGGGTTAGGGGTGTTTGATGATCAAATAGAAAAAGGACATCATGAAACTTGATTACTTGCATAAGCAAAATCATCTAAGTCTTCCTCATAAACCATATCATCCTCATCGTGAGTAGGATCATAAGCTAGTTCTTAGCTATGTTTTATGTACTAATTATTGAAAAGAGGGTGTGGATTTGTATCCCAAACAAAATTATTTGTAGTTAGGTTTTCAAAGTCCTCTTCACAAGCCTCTTCATACCAATCAAGGTTTCAAGTTAGATCGTAAATTGCTTTGTGACTTTTTTCCTATGAATGATTAATATGAGGTGGATAAAAATCTATCTTACAAACCATATCATCATCATTGGGGTCTTGAAAAAAGCCATAAATTAATTTTGTGTAGCCATTCTATCATAAGTTTAATTGTAAGTGAATCCCCCATAAGTATAGTGAGACATATTTGCATAAATGATGAAATCTCCAAAAATAAAAAGACTTAGAGTTCTACAAACTCTGAAAAATTATGTCCAAAGGACAAATGGTTCAAACTTGGTCTAACTTGGTTGAAGGGGTAGAGATGTATCTCCAATGTGGTTTGAAAGTGGAGATGTATCTCCAAAATTATTTGTGCTAAGACTTAGCATATAATATCCTAACATCAAATGTTATATGAATAAAGGGTCAAGTGTCTGAATAAAAACTGGCATGTCAAAGGTCTAGGTCTAAGTGTTCCAAACAAGGTCTAAAATAGGAAAGGAAAAAAATTACGCTGATAGGTATATTGTCCAAATGTGGAGTCAAAATCTAGGCTCAAACAAATGGGAATATGCTAGGACTTTTGGCTAAATGGCATCAAAAGCTAGAGTTGAAAAAAAGGTTAATATGATTTGATTTAATCTAAGAAGTTTGGAAATAGCTTTGACATAAACCCAACACATAGAATCAAACATAAAAATGATCAATTGGCATAAGGTATTATACAAAGGCTCTTTGAAATAGGCTATGTTTTCCCAAATAAAGGCACAAAAAATGATGAGGATAGGCATTTAAACAAACAAACCATCAATATTTTTTAATTTTGGGTAATCAATTAACCAAAGTTATGCAACCCAAAAGACAAATATCTGTGTATCATCCCCATGAACTGAGGATTGAATAGAAATCAATCAATGTTTGGATCCAAACTTAACAAGGTTAATTGAAAACTCAATGTTGAAAACTAAGATTTTATTAAATAGGATAGACAAGATTAGACGGCATGATGACACAAGACAAAGGTTTAAATGGTACATATAAAATGGTTTGAAACAAATGGTTTTTTATATAATGGTAAACAAGTCTTGAAAAAAATTGAGTAGCCTAACTACATAGGCATACTTGAATGATGTGTTCAATGTTATGTTTCAAATACTAAAAAGGCTCAAAAATGTTTTGATATGATTTGGGCAGCAGAACACTACCCTTCAAAACTCAAATGGATTATTTTGACATGGCTTATGAACAAACAAACAAGTTTTAGTCTCAAAACATACCAAGAAAAAATGACCAAAATACACTAAGTATAATCATCCAAATCTTAGCAAGGGTATGGCAATGTGGGGTCCACTAAACTAGCAAGGTTTCAAACATTCTAGGGGAATCAATTACACAATGACTTTCATGCCAAATAATTCAAAAGAAAAACATGGATTTTAGGTCTGTATCACTTGGTTTGTTGCAAAAAGGTCTAGTCCTTTTTACAACCACTACATCTTGTTATTCACTTAGTGTAGTGCAATGTCCAAAGTGCCACTATATCCCATATGCAACTCCAAAGGAGCCAAATTAAGTCAATGCTGGAAGGTGAAACCCTGGGTCAAAGCTTCTCTAAAGAGCTTATGGGAGGTGACGAAGTGCCCATCGTAAGGAAAGTTTTCATTAAAATAAAAGACTAAGAGAAGAAATTTAGGGTCATTTTCAAGGTCACCCAAACTTTGATAAGTTTTTTGAGAGTGCTTTAGATGACATTATTTCTAATCCTTGGACTAGGATTTTTGCAATAGGAATGGTGATTTGATTCCAAGGGTTCCCTAAAGGGGAAAAATGGAAGAGCATACACGCAACACCCCTCTCTCTGCTAATTTTTTTTTTTAAAAAACTAATGCAAACAAGAACTGACAAGTCTATTCAATTTTAAACCCAAATAAAATGTTTGGTGGTGTTCATTTGACCCCTTGGTCTTAGTTGCAAACTTTGAAAAAACATTCACCAAAAACACCTCAATTATTTATTAAATATCCAAAATAAGGTTTAGAATCAATTTTTAATCATGCAAAAGTGATTTAAACATGTTTTAAAGCAAATTTTAAACTTGGTCCTGTAGCGAAAAAGTTAGCATGTCCTTTAGCTTTGAAACCCTTTTGAGTTTGAAATAATGAACTTTGGAAAAGTATCTCCCAAGTCTATGTTTTTAAGAGAACATAGTGACCGACATTAGTTATTACCACTGATGTCAGTTACTTAGCTACCGAGATTTGGCTGAGGTCAGTTCTATTGATTGACATTGGTTAAGTCAGTGATTGATGTCAATATTTCTTATCAATGCTAGTTACTATGTAAAATTGTGGTAGCCTAAAATGGCAAAATAAAGTTAGAAAATGAATTTGCAAGAGTTTTAAAGGCTCAAATAAATATTTTAGTGTTTTAAAATGATCTCCTTCAGGTGTGAGATGCACCTAGTCCCACTAGGCATGCCATTATGTGATCTAGGAATTTGACTCAAGAGAGGATGGTTAGTATGGTGTTAGTTCCAAAATGAAAACAACATGAAATAAACATACTAATAGCATAACATCTCTAGGCATAGACACTAGGGAGAGATTAGTTAAAAAAATAAAATGACAAACACAACTAAAATGAAATGAATAAAATATAATAATTCCTTCACCTTCCTTAGATGCACTAAATGCCTTTGTAATGGTGGCTTACTCGGCTTGTGCTCATGAAGTCTTCATCAAATGAGGCTTGGCTATCTCCTCTTATCCTTAGAACCTTTGGCTTATGGCTTGGAATCAATTTGAAATTATAAAAATAGGTTCTTGAAGCTTTTGGAACTAATCCTGCATTATAACTTGGCACTAATTAAGCTTAAAAATGATGTTGTGAGGCCTCCTATTTATAGATTTTTGGATTTGATCATAATCAACCTAAATCATCCATCTCAAGATTGAGATGTGTGGTTAAGGATTAATTCAATTTTTGGAATTAAGTTTTTAATTATCCTCATCATGGCATTGGAAGAAGGGGCAATTAAGAGGCATGAAGGGCATCATGGAAGGCATTGATGAGGCATGGGAGGCATGAATCTGGATATTTGTGGCATTTATGGCCTAGGGATGTCTTCCCAAGAAATGAGGTCACTTGATGGTGTAGATATTCAATATTCATTTCTAAAAACAAGTATTCAACAAGTTTCAATGGAATTATAAATTATGCCTTGATTTGGGTTAATTAGATCTTAAGCATGATTAAGCACTTTGTGCACAAATTACCCAAATTGATTAGAATGACTTATTATTAGTCTAAAATTTGACTGGATTAGAATTAGAAGGCGATGTTAGATGCATTGGAAGCATATTACCATTTAGGATGTTTCTAAAAACAAATAAAAAGGCACACATTTAGTGCAGAAGATTTGATAGGAAAGAGCAATCCAGAGCACCTAGGTGCAAAATTGGCATTTTGACTTAGAATGAATTGATCAAAGTTAGCTAGCCCATAAATTACATTACCCCATTTAGGGACACCTTGGCTAGAATTATCACTTGAATATGTCATTTTCACATCATTTTACATGTTTCAATGTTTTTAATCCAAATTGTGCATTTTAGGTAGAAATTAGCCAAAATATTGATTGGAGGTTATCGATGGCTAGATTTAGGTGTCTACAACTTCGATATGCTTCACCTAATTCATCGACATTGGCATGATTGACCTAATTCACTGACATTGACATGCTTGACCTAATTCACTGATGTCAGTGTTTATGCCTACCAACATCGACAACGTTAGCCTAATGTGTCAACATCGACACTATTTATTACTAATATCAACAATATCACTGATGTTGACACCATTATAATAATGTTTTCCCCAAAAGGCAACCCCAACTTTTTAGACTTTACCCATACACTGGGGAAACTATAGGTAACATATATCTCCCCAAACATGACAAAAACCATTTTAGATCACTTAAATATTCACCTATGATGACTTTTATTGGAGATCACAAATATCTCCTCACTCATTGACCCTTTTACTCCAATGTTTAATTGCTTGTTTTGACCACTTATGCTATTCCACTATAGTTAGCTATTAGGCACACACATGTGTATTAGGTGTTTTGGATGGAAACCAAGCCCATATTGTCACATTTAAACCTTTTGTGTTTCCCAAGGGCACTTCCTACCTTGAATACCTGGGGAACATTGACCATTAGAGATATAACTTTGATTATTTTGACCTATCAGCTATCACTTATAAGCTGTGCTTTGGTTATTTCTATCTAAGTCATCCTTAACCTTACATGTTATTGAATTTGTAAACTATAGTTTGTTGTAGTATATGCATATGAAGTGATACTCAATGATTTACCACTCACCCAATTACCTTTCTGTCAAACTAGTACTTAATTCTGGTTTCTCCTCCATTGATTCCCATTTTGAGGGGGGGTACCTCATCCAATAATTAGAACATATAACTCCTATTTTTGTCTTGAAAACTTGTTAATACAAATTACAAGACAAAAAAGGGCAAATGTAGACACCACAAGTATATCACACACACGTGTGTAACTCCCTATGTCAAAACGCATTTTAGCCCATTTTTAAATAATAACAATTAGCTTCCCTAACCCATGATTTTACCCCTCACACATTTAGTTAATTTAAAATACTTAATTAAGTTAATTAAAAACCCCTTTTGCCACCGTACCTAGCCTCATTTCCCTATGACTAATTCTTACCTGATGAGTCACCTCAAGACCTGGTTCCCTCATCCTAACTACCCAAGACTTATTCTCACTTCCAAACTAAATTTCTAATCAACTACCTTATTCTTAACCTCATATTTTTACCATATTGTAATGGGTACCACACTTGGAATGAAGAGCAATAAAAAATAGGCCAAAAATAGTAAGTTTTACCTATTCTAAAGTCATCAATATCAGTCAACCTATGGCTGACATCAGTGCAATCACTGATGTCGATAATATAGGCCAAACTCCAACCTAAATTTTAGGTTATCAAAAACCAAGAAAATTCATTATTACTTGCATCCAAGATCTTGGCATTCAACTTCTTACATCCTATCTTATTGTCATCTTGTGTAAGTCAATCATGATCAGGAACTAAGCTCTTGAGGAACAATAGTACCTGCTTGTTTTCTCTATTAAGGCCATTAGTTTAAACTACTGGATAGGGACCATGAATCTAGCACTTATCATTCAATGACTATTGTAGCTAAGTACATCACTTATTCTATAGGTATTTTAAGTATTTACTTTTCTATCACTTCATATTTACTATTCATTACTTTACATACTCTTGACTGAACCCCTGTGAGGTAGTTACAAAGGTTCCTTGCTTATTTTCCCTTGACCTAACACACCAAACCTTAGACCAAATCTACCCAAACCATTCTTTCTCTCTCTCATAACTCTCCCCAACCTTCCAGACCTGATCAAAACCATTTACCAAACCCAAAAATCCTTCTACAAGCCCCTAGGAAATTATTGCCCCTATTGACCTTGGTAACCTAATTGACATCAATCACCTTCACCATCAACCTCAACAGTATAAACAATATCATTCACTCCCCTACTGATGTCGATGACTATGGATTCCTTAACCTTTCCAAAACCTAAATAAATAAATTCTAAAATACAAACAAAATACACCACCTATATCTTGTCACTCTCTGCTACACTCAGGTTACAAATAATGGTAATATTATCTCTCTTTTACTCTCTCTCTTTACCTCTCCTTTAGTTATTTATTACTCTTTTATCTCTCAAAAGTGGACTGCCATCTCTAAATAAGTTTCACACTTCCTAGAACAAGTGCGTAGCTTGGTATCCCACTCATTTATCTACTTACAAACATCTTGTGGTAGTGCTTTCTTACTTGCAGGTAGTCCTCCCTAGCTAAAGAGGAGTGCTCACAATGTCTAGATACGACACACAAAACAATCTGGGTTCATTCTAATCACTTGTCCCCATCATTATTTTCTACTTCCCTTTAGATTTGAAATAGACAAAATTTAGTGAAACACATTCAATGGTAGGAAGGAGGTTTTCACAAAGTCTTGAAGATTATAATAGATCAAAAATAATGTTTAGAGAAGCTAATATGCCCAAAAGATCCCACAAAGTGCATTAGATGACTTAAGGGTCTTTAAAATATAGTGAAAAAAGTAACTTGTTAAGGAATTCAAATTGGTTTTAACTTATTACCACCTCATTATGGCATGTTTTACCTATTTATACATGTTCAAGGCCATTTCAAGTCATTTGGAGTGAAGGAGAGGAGTTTTAGAGCAAAAAGATGCATTTTGGAGCCTTTTAGAGCTTTAGATGAATAGGTTTTTGAAAGTTTTGATTAATTCAGGGGATAAAATATCATATTTAGGCATCCATTGTGTCCCTAATATCCTCTCATAGTTATATTAAATCATATTTAGGTACAAGAAATAATAGAGGTAAGGAAAACCTATTAGCTACAAATTAGGCATGAAATAGCTTTTCTGCCATCAATGAAGGTCCAAGCATTTGAGAAGTTTTCAAGAAGGAATGAAAGGCCATTTAAATAATAAAAAAATTGAAAAGTTTTGGATTTCATAGGTAGGCTTCTATTCCTTCATGCTATAGAAAAACTATTTTGGACATTCTTGACAACTCAAGGAGAGCCTCATGTTTTTTTATCGGTATGGTCAAGAGAGGGAGAGTTGTGTAATACTATTATAGGAAGTGATAGGGATGCTAATGTACTTCCATTTTTTGGAATTTGTGGTATGGTTCATCACCCCATATTTATGACCAATCACTAACAATGGTCTAGATGACCTAATCATCCATATAGGGTCTATGTTTTCTTTTATTTCTTGACTTTAGAATTCAAGGAGGAAAAATGGTTTTAGGGGAGTTATTTCAAGGTTAAATATGACCTATTACAATTGGTATCAAAATTTAAATCCTTATAGTAAAGTACTTATGGCATAAAACTACTTTCCTATGTTATCCTTATGAAGGGTCCATTTGATCAATTTTGGAGCAAAACCTAGGTTAGAAAGCTAATGGACACTCCACCTCCTTATGCCAAATCAACTTACTCAAGTGATATTTTCTCATCAATCCTCAGTATTTCATAAAATACTTTATAGGTAAAATTTGGACTTATCATATATGTAAAAACATCATCTACAACAGTCTTAGTCCTGTCTCAGAGTGAAAGGAAGTAATGAGTTGTTTTAAGAGGTTCATTTGAGTGGAATTCATGAAAACAAACTGATGAGGGCATAATCCTTTTCAAATATCCAATTAAGATAGATAAATCCATCATGAAAATATTTCCTTAATCAATAAACAACTTATAAAAACCTTATTAGCAAGTATTAAGGTCGTTTAGCATATTTTAAGGTTCCTAACATATTCCTAGGTTTCAAATTCACATTCTTATCCACCTCCAATGGCCTCAACATTGATATATGTGTTCAAGGATTTACACATGATTGCATTGGGATCTTAAAGTTGGTCTTGAAATGATCCTAATTTCCTTTTTTTCCTCTATTTTGTTTCATTCATACTCACTACCTTATCACTACCATTCTCACTATAATAAAGCTCCTTTCCACCCTCCATTCATAGTTCCCATCATCCATTCACATCACCAATTTAAATCTCACATTCATCTTATGAAAAAAATATCAAGAAAGATTCAAGGGATTTTGATAAGTTTCATGATCAACTAAGGAGGATGTGCAAACCTTAAAAGCATTGCTTGACAGTCATACGCCTCTAAATAGAGACCTACAACCATATTTTTGGCTTACGTAGTGACATGAGGTTGAGGTGTATTCAAGGTTGTTTATAAGAAAGGTAGAAGTCATTAAAAGGTATGGAACCATGGTAAGTACCAAAGGATATATTAAAAACTAATAAAAGAATTATTTTTCTATTTGTAAAAGATACCTTATAACACCTATAGTCAAGCCTATTAGTATAGATGGTAAGAAAGTGGGATGTTCAGATGAGCAAATGTTACTCAAGAACCCAAGACATAGTAGGGGATGATGGATATAATGCCATCATTTTCAAGTTAAGAGTGAGACACTAGGAAATTAGGAATGAAAAATAAACTTTTTATCGATCATCTAGAACCAAACACCAATGGATAAACATAATGAAATGCAATGTGACAATGGTCTAAAAGGGTTTTAAAGAAGATAGCGCATTAGTGAACAGCGAAATGTGGTCTAAAGTCATGAGATAAGTATATTCAATAGACACATAGTTCTCATATAAAATAAAATATTTGAAATATGGTACTTGGCCATGAATTATCACGTACAGGGGTCTCCATTAGTGGTAATTATAGCCATACTCAAAGAGCCTTAAAGATTGACAAGTTTGGTGAAGCTAAGTCATGTTTCTTAACACCTGATTAACTTCATGCAATTTGGAATGGTCTAAGAGGTGTCCAAGGTGATAGGATGGTAAATTTCAAGTTTCAAGGCATACATAACAACTTATAACACTTCTAAGTTTTGAGAAAACAACACATAGTCATACCATAATCCTTGAGAGTAGTCATGTAAAGTGAAATACAAATTGTCAAGACTCTAATATGAGAGTGGGGATGTTTCAAGAAATGTATGGTCCTAATTCCTTGATATAATTTCATGAGAAGGTAAACATAGTACTCTCACTAATATCTTAAAAACTAATAAAAGAATTATTTTTCTATTTGTAAAAGATACCTTATAACACCTATAGTCAAGCCTATTAGTATAGATGGTAAGAAAGTGGGATGTTCAGATGAGCAAATGTTACTCAAGAACCCAAGACATAGTAGGGGATGATGGATATAATGCCATCATTTTCAAGTTAAGAGTGAGACACTAGGAAATTAGGAATGAAAAATAAACTTTTTATCGATCATCTAGAACCAAACACCAATGGATAAACATAATGAAATGCAATGTGACAATGGTCTAAAGTCATGAGATAATTATATTCAATAGACACATAGTTCTCATATAAAATAAAATATTTGAAATATGGTACTTGACCACGAATTATCACGTACAGGGGTCTCCATTAGTGGTAATTATAGCCATACTCAAAGAGCCTTAAAGATTGACAAGTTTGGTGAAGCTAAGTCATGTTTCTTAACACCTAATTGACTTCATGCAATTTGGAATGGTCTAAGAGGTGTCCAAGGTGATAGGATGGTAAATTTCAAGTTTCAAGGCATACATAACAATTTATAACACTTCTAAGTTTTGAGAAAACAACACATAGTCATACCATAATCCTTGAGAGTAGTCATGTAAAGTGAAATACAAATTGTCAAGACTCTAATATGAGAGTGGGGATGTTTCAAGAAATGTATGGTCCTAATTCCTTGATATAATTTCATGAGAAGGTAAACATAGTACTCTCACTAATATCTACACCTATAGGCTCTTTTCAAATAGTGACCTACATCCAGCTTGGCACTTGATGAGTAAATAATCTTAGGAATTCAGAGTTATTCTTGAGTGTCAAGATTGTATTATAAACAAGAGGGTGGTATATTTTGATCCAAGAGGGTTTTAATAACCTTAGGAGACTATCCATAAGTGAAAATCATATATTTTGACAAATGGAAACCTACATGATTACTAAACTTAGAGTTGCACCTACATAGAATTTACTGCTTGATGTAAGTCAAGTATGTAAAGTGATTAATCTAAGAAAGTGGAATGACTAGAAAAAAATTTAGATGTTTATATGAGTTCATTGGAGGGTATAAGGCACTCACAAGTTCCTAGTATAGTAGAGGTTACTTTCATTGGACCTAACTTGAGGTGACAATCCATACACAAAGATTATTTGAAAAGGTTTGTAGATGAATCTAAGGACAAAAAAAATGAATTAAATAGGTGTATGGGGTTATGATAAGGCATAATAAATGTTCAAAGGACTTTTGGAACAATTTTATCTTGTAAAGCCACAAACCAAACCCTCTCAGTCTCTACAAACTATTTTTGCACACATAATTAGATAAGTTTTTGAGTATTTCATAAAACAGATATATTTAAAAGCATGGTTAATGATTAAAAAAGGTTATATAAGGAGTCTTGTAAATTATAAACATTTTAAAAAAATTTAAAACATTCTTTTTAGGTTTAAATCCTCAAGATAGAGTTCTCAAACTTTGTAGACTCTGCCTATATACACAGAGGGGTTAAAAAATGGGGATTGAACATGTGTCAAAGTTTCAAAGAGGAAATATAGCATTTTTTGAAGTTGTGTAATGGTTAGGATGAATAAAAAATAATCATAGTTATTGAAAAGGTGATTTAAAGTTCAAAAAAACATTTTGTAAGCCCTCAGGTACTCACAGAGCTTGCTAACCCTGTTCTACGGTTTCAACCAACAAGAATGATTTATAGGTGTTCTAACTCATGAAAACCCTTAATTATTTTTCAATTTGATATATTTACATGAAATTAAATATATTTTTGAGGTTTTGAGATGATTGGGTATAGTTTTGTACTGTTATTAGGCATTGTATGGAAATAGGATTTGAAGAGGTTTACTTAGGCCTAATAAAGACCAAAATAAGGCTAGTTGAGTGTCTTCCTAGATGAGTTTTGAGTACAAATTTTATAAGAATATAAAAAATGATATAGGGTATAATATTATATCCTTATTTTCTCAAGGGACATTTGTACTTGTATGTACCAGCAAGAAAGGCCTTAAAAAAGGCTAGAAGCACTATGTAACAAACAAACAAAAGTGGTGTATGGTGTGAGTTGGTGATTTGAAAGGTTTTTGCATTGAATGATGAGTATATTAGGACTATAATAACATGAATAAGGTATTAATAAAATTAAAATAATATAGTGACTCCTTAGAGTAAAGTTAACTCAATAACCTTTGTCAAAGGCTTGCATTGAAAGAAGAGTACAAGTGAGATTGTTTTGTGGTTATCCTCTAAATAATATGATGTTAGAGGAGACTCAATGAAGATATAATAAATTTAAAATTAATTTAATTAAAAATAACACCTAAAAATATCACCTACAATATTTCCTTCAGCTAGTATTGAGTTGACATCAAGTAGTCAATATAGAATAAAGCATGGCCTTATGATGAGGTTTTGGACTCAAAGGGAAATTAATGAGATAACACAATGAAATGGTTAAAAAATTATGTGATTATTTTATATTAAAATAAAATTATACAATCAATTTTACCTTGAAACACACACATACAACCTGCTCAAAGGAAAACAGTCCTATCCCCAACATTGAAAAGTGAGAACAAGTGGTCTTTGAATGAGGTTCATTTTAAATGAATGATTCATAGGAATATGGTGGTATTAAATCAACAAGTAAATTAATTAAATCACTTCCATACCCACAATCACACCTACATAAAAGGCATCATCTTGGAGCATTCAATCTTATACACTATCAAGAGGACTAAATCCTTGTTTAAGAGGCTCTTAAGGATCAAATAAAACAATCTATAGAAAACTAATATAAGATTGGTTTTATAAATCTAAAAGTGTGAAATAAATATAAGTATCATGAAGAATTACTCCAAAAAATACTTAGTCAAGGTCAAAATAAATGTCATCTTCAGCCATATAGGAACATAGGCTTTATTTAGGTTGGTATGGAGATGGATCATAGTCAATAGTGATGTTTCATGTCAATTATGGAGGTTTAATGAAATAATTATGTTTTTATCTCATCATTAGGATGAGGATAGTACTCTAAACAATGCTAAAGTCAGTCATACTCCTTAAAAATGCATACCTACAATCAGATCAAAGACATGTTCCTCTCTCGTAGTCACATGTTGTCAAAAGGTAAACTTAAGATCATTCTATGAAGGAGTGAATGTATGGGCATATTTATAAAAAATAAAGTGACATATGGACATATTAAAAACTTGTTAATATAACTAAATCACTTCTAAGAGCATGAAATGAACATACTTATCCAATTATATGGAAATGACAGTGTTCAAAGCCTAAATAGCTTATTTGAAGAGTCAAATGACTATAAGGAGCATGAGAGAGTGGTTTCAAGTGGTTTAGGGGATTTAAAAACACCAAATAATATTTAAATATATTTTAAACACCTCTAAAACTCTCTCAAGAATACCTTCAGTACTATTGGCATATAGTCATGATGAGACTTCTTGAGGAGTAGGGTTGAGATAGGTCACATAAGGTGAAGAGATAAATAGATGGAGGGAGAGATAAATGAAAGGAGTGTTATGAAATTTTAAAGGCACATTAACCATGTTATATATAAAACTAAGGTGATAATGAGGAAAAATTTATCTTGAAACTAGACCAAATAGGCAACTCAGGCTAAGCTTTAGTAAAAAAGGTCTACAAGTCAAAATATACGCGATCTAGCCTTGAAAATTCGTGGAGATACTCATAATGACATAATATATGCATCATAAATAATATTGAGGTATTTTTATAATGGAAACCATTCACTATTTTAGTAAATTCAACCTCATGTCTAATCGCAATCAACATTGGAGCCTATCTTGGAGGAATTGGTCATGTTGTGTTATCTACAGGCCAAGTTAAAACATGAAATTGGTAAAAATGGTTTACATGACCAATTAAATATTCCAATGATTTTCATAGGGTCATAAATATGGTGCAAGTGACCTCTATTCTATCAAAATCAAATACCAATTAAGATGACAACTATTGGAGACCAAATGAAGCTTTGTCAGGTTTGAGTACTAATCATGATTTTAAGCCTTGGAGAGGTATTAAAATAGTGAAATATGATGTTATTAACATAATATTATATATGGAGTTGATAAAATTCAAGGTTTAAATAAAAAATTCCTTAAGGGCAAGTTTAGGCATGAAGGAAGCAAATAGGCAACTCAGGGTAAAGTTTGAGAAAATTTATTTACAAGCCAAAATATTCATCCTCAAATCAAGAAAATTGGCAGGATTGGTAATAATCAATTAATATACATAGTAATAATATTATTATGGTAATTTGATAATTGAAAGTGCCTACTATTTTTACACAGTCAACTGCCTCTCTAATCACAGTCAAAATCCAAGTAGGCATACATCTTGAGGTTTTTTTAGGAGATAGAGGGTATAATATTAATTAAAGTTTTTTATAAGAATAAGTGTTTTTAAATATTAAAATTACTCTTGGAATTTTATAAAATTATTATTTAAAATAAAACCATATCTTTGAGGACTAAAGCAAGCAAGCAAGCCTATAACACCAAAAGGCATTTTCAAACACTACAATGAAAAATGACATCATAGGATGCTATGATGAGATGGTAAATATCCAAAAAGGCTTAATAAAAGAATAAAAAGATATAAGGTAAGACATTTTTCATCCTTAAGGAGAAATTCAAATTCTACAGTCTAAGACACTCAGTTTGAGCCCTTCTTCAGATGCTCATATCTTTCACTACATGGGGATTTAGGACAAGTGATTTTAGTATTTTTTGAGAAAAAATATTTAATTTAAATTAATTATTGATTAATTTTGTTTAAGGGCTTGATATTTAAGAATAATTTCTAAGAGCATAAGCATGCTTAGAATGCTTACCAACCTTAGAGACAAATTTCTTTATGTATGTATATTTTCATACCTTATACATGGGAGCACAAGAATTTTATGGATGTTGAATTGGTATATGGAATAAATATCTAGGGAAATAATTTCTATAATTGAGTTCTACATTTAATGAACAATCATCAAGAAGGTGAGCCTGTTTGAGCTGCCAAAGGAGCCTTTTTGACCAATTTTGGGTTTTTGGACTCATAGGTCCACGAAATGGCCTATAATAACTTGGAAAAAACATATAATGTGTAGAATAATCTATAAATATTGTGTAAAACATATTTTTATGAATATTTTGGCACATGTGGGTGCTTAGGAGGCCTAAAATGGCCCAAGAATGCCTACTTTTATAGGTCTTCGAATAGAGAAATGGTCTAAATACATGTGGGAGGCATAATGGGACTTGAGCAATCATTAAAAAGTACTTGGATATATTAAAAATTATTTATAGGGTGCCTTACTAAGTTGAAGGGTTAAAAACCTAAGTTTTTTTTATAATTTGTGAAATATGACAAGTTTAATGGTGATTTCCACCATTATTGTAGGTCTTGAAGGTGGAATGAAACTTTTTTTATCCATAGTATGCATGATATATATATATATATATATATATATATATATATATATATAAGCCTTATATAGGTATATAAGTGGTTCTCATGTTTCCAAATGGTCTTAGAAGCAGGTTTTAGGGCAACTACTTGAAGATGGCTCAAGCTTTGAGACCTACATCAATGGAGTCTATGGAATTTGTAGGTTTCAAATAGTTTTTTGTAGGTTAGATGAGAAAATAAGACTTGAGAATAAAATGAAAAATCAAAAATTGAACTCTAAAAGATAAACTCCATGGTCAGTTAAGCATCAAATGCTAAAAAAACTAATCATGAGCCAAAAAGCTTCTAGAAGTGCAAGTGGAGGGGGCTGTATAAGTCCAAGAGGGAAAGTTTGGAGGTTGGGAGAGTAAGTTGGAGCATTAATTTTGTCTTCTAGTATTTTAATATTTTTTTCTTGTGATTTGGATGTGGTATCATCATCCTCAAAGGTTTTCATCTTCTAATATCTTTCTAGTCTAATGAGAAGACTTGGAGACCATTTTGACCTTTGGAGGTTAATTTGTTGTGAAGAGATCAGTGATAATTAACCAAAATATGGTTTAAACTCCAAGGAAGGTGGTTTTTCTTCATTTATTGATTTTTGAGTGTTTGTTTCTCCTCTCTCTCTTCTATTTTCTCCTATATTTCCCATTTCTTCCCAATTTGTAAAAGATACTCTCATTTGACAAGGGAAAGCTATGTAAAAAATTTTAAGAACCACCTTTTGAAGTAATAATATTATTATTTAACCTATATCTTGCCTTTAACTTATGTTTAGTAAGCTTGTGCATGATGGCTTTGTGAAGAAGTATTCTTACATGGTCATTATCCTTATTTCTTTCCTCTTTTTAGGTATTTTCAAGCTATTTATAGGTTTTAACTTGTGATTTTTTTTCCATTAATGGATGATTAGTGTGATTTTTATAACCCCTCTTTGATTTATCTATTGCTTAGTGAGCCTAGTTTAAGAAAGATGATGCAAATTGGCTAGTTTATGAGATTATGTGAGCAAAGATTGTCTTTATGTTGAAATAGTGTTTGTTTAAAGCTTATTAGAGTGTCATTTAATTTTTTTCATCACCTCTTTAGTGTTATTAGTCATCCCATACCACCTTTCTATTCCTTTTCCAAGCATAAATATTAGTTTAGGTGATCTAATAAGAGGAATCCAACATTCTCTGAAGGCCCAACCTCATTACAAGATACCCACAGCTTGAGGCTACTCTAATAGTGTAGCTAGGAGTGAGAGAGCCTATAAAAATATTCCACAAGGGTGTAATTCTATGCTATAATAGTTATTTTGTCTAGGTAGAATCTAGATGCCAAATGTATCAAAATATTCTATTAGGTTCTAGACCTAGTTATGATATCTTGAAAAATTCTTATCATTGCATTAATATTAGCTCCTTACTTGTTTAACCACTAATTATGAGTTGCCTAATACTCTAATGTTTTCCAAATTATTTACCAAGGTGAATTGAAGTCCATGAATTAATGCCTCATAGTTGGATACATTATTTGTATAAGAAAATTATAGGTGGTATATAGTTAGATAGTATTTCCCTCTTGGATTAACCAATTTTAATACAACAGCCCTTTGGATTTGGAACCAATAAATTTCAATGTCAACAAGTCTAATTATACTATGCCATAGCATGTTCTATCACCAAAACATGTTGGTGGTCTTTACAAGGGGATTATGACTATAATGTTAACCTCTTGACATATTTTTTCATTTTTGATTTTTTATCTATTTTATTTCTTGGTATTTGAGGGTCCTTTAGCTGATGAAGGTGATATGTACAGTTATTTTATGGGAGAATCAAGAATGGAATCATCCATAGTGATTTTTTCATCTTGTGAATAACATAAAATTTTTTCATTGTTGCTCAACATATTTGAAACTCTAACATACTAGATCCACATCCTAAAATGAGACCATCTCTAAGGTACACCATAATATTTATTAATCTAATCAGTTTAGTTCCTCTAATTCTACATTTATTACACATTGGGCATGCTATTAGAGAGGCTATCATTGGTCATTTATTATTTCTTAGGGAGTATACTTCCATTTTTAATTATTTATAGAAGGTATCATTTTTTTGGTTATAATGATTAATTATATGTGTCATCTTTGGTTCTCACTCAATTCTAATTTGGTTAGGCAGACCACACCCTGGTATCCACATATGGCTAAAGTCAGTTGCCTTATAACCATTGAGTGTCCTTGACAAATATTTAGGATCATGGATATCCACCACTTGGATATCAATGTATTATTAAAATCTTGAATCTAAATTTAATTCCATGTGTATATGACTTAGCTCTCCTACTACCTTCATCTTTCTTTTATCCAAACTACCTTTTGATTAGAGTTGGAAGGTGTAAGACACAACTATCGGTATATAATTTATGAAAGTGAAATAATATATAAAAGGATATGATAAATGGAAATTAGATAATATACTAAATAAACATACAAGATAATATAATAATTAAACATAAAATATAATCTAGTGCTCACATAATCTTATGGAAAAAATGGGGGAGATAATAAACAAGCAAAGATAATTCTATTCAAGACAATATAGAAATAATATAAGCAAAGAGAGGTGCAATTCAATCCATTATTTATGCAAAATCTATATATAAAAATGAAAGGCTATGAGTATAATTTATATGAGAGTTATCAATGATGTCATGGAGGTGTCTAAGTGAGTGGATGAAGTGCTTTGATAGCCAATTATATAATGATAAAGTGCACAATGTACTTGTCCTAGTGTGCTTAAAGGAGGCTTGGTTAATATTTAGTTTTGGCATGATTAGATATGCTTATGTATGAGTATGGTGATTTTATAATGTGAAATAGGTCCCTAAAATTTTATCTATGCTTTAATATCTTATGTGAATAAGTGGAATTCATCTGGTAGTCTATAGTTTTCATCTAGATAGTTTGGGTCTAGTGGTAGAAAATATGAGTAAGAAATTTTCTAACATCACCATTGCCACGTGTGGATGAGTCAGGGGGAGTTGGTCATATGGTTATGATAAAAATTTTATGTAGATAATATGAAACAAATATCAGGTCATGAACCTAAGCATAGTCAAATATATGTGGGTGCAAAGTTGGGCTCCCAAGCTTTTTGACAAATTTTCCCATATTTAGCCAAATTTGTAAAGTGGCAATAAGAGCCGAGTAAGAATTTTGATGGTGGCATATCTCACACATGTGAACATCTCACGATAAGGTGATCAAATTGGTTTATTAAATTTTGATCCTAGCTCATTTTCACTAAAATTTAGATCTTTCACTGAAGTGCATCAAAAGATATGCATGTTCAATGTTGGCCTTCTAGACAAGTTCTAAGCATAGTTGGCTTTGTGACAAAAGATTTTTAGAAGGAATTTCAATGGAGATATATATCTCATATGTGTGGGTTTAAAAATTATATTATTATATGGATGGATTCTTCTTTTAAAGGTGATCATGTGGTCCAAATTCCAGATCATGCATCTAAATGTAGTAAAGTTATTAAGGTCCAAAGTAGGATTTCCAAGAATATTATAGTTGGTCCCTATAGTAAATATGCATGATGTCAAATATATGGACCTAAGAGAGATCAAATAGTTCATTGGAGTTCATAATTATAGATCTAATGGTTCACATAGAGTCAAATGGGTCAATGTGATAGCTATTTAGCAAAGATAAAGATTGAGCATCTTATAAAAGATCAATAGAGCGTGTGTGTTCTAAGATGTCAAGAAGCACTGAGATGGAAAGAAGTGCACACTATTTAATGATTTATAAAAGGTAAATTATGATAATCTAATGAAAAGTGGGTGGTTTTAAAAATTTATTGAATGGTGAGCATTACTAGTTAAAGATTTGATTGATTTGTAGAGATCGATGGAGCACATTGCGTCAAAGTTTCTAGAATGTACAAGATGAGGACAATTATTAGATGTTTAATGTTTGGATTTGGTGGAATATGCATTAAATTTTTGAAAATATCAATGGTTCATGATTTATGTAAATATGAGATGACACGATATGCGAGCATAGTGTTTAAAGTTTAACCGTGATCGTTTGAATTTGAATATTTGATATTTTTAAAGGAAAAGACTAGTGTCTAGTTTTTATGCCATGTATTTTGATCTATACACAATTTGCTCATGGTATAAATATATAAGTTGTATAAGATTAAAGGTTAATATATAAATATCATTTTTAAGTTCTAATTGTATATACATACAAATATATTGAGCTCTAAAGTTGACTATGTGTTCATGCATATTCTGCAAGTAACTTGAGAATGGTAATTGAGCTCATTTTGATGTTGTTTCAATGTATCATGTGGAATTTGAATTTTTGGAGTGTTCTGGACTCCATGGGGATGATATATGTGGTTTTTGGAGGTGTGATCAATCATTATTCTATATGAAAAAAAGTTAAGAATTTGACTATGTGTTTGTTCATAGTATTCCTTTGCACCAAGTTAGTGATTGAGTTGTTTGAGCATACACAAAGGTGTGCATGATTTACTATAATCATTTAAGGTTGTAATAAGGGACATAAAAGGTAGACCTATCTATTTGGAAGTGGTCCTATGTTTATTAAAGTACTAAATGGGTGAATAGGTCTCCATGAAACCTATAAGGGCTACAAAGGCCTTATTAAAAGGTGTAGTTGCTTAAGGGTGACCCATAGGTGCTATGGCCAACATTTGAAGTTTTTATTGAGATATGTATTTATGTGAGAGATGACTTAAGTGCTAATTCATGCCTAATGGTTGACAAAGGTGTTGATTATCAATTATGGTCTATAAATATTGAAATCAAAGGTGGTGGTTTATCAACTTATGGGTGAGATAATGGGGAGAGACTTGAGAGAGACTTGTATGTGAGAGAGTTGGAAAGAGAAGGAAAGGTGAGGAGAGTGAGAGTTCATAGATATTATGCTGATGAGTAGAGGATATTAAAAACAATGTGTATGATCTATAGGTCATGTTTTTGATGATAGTATATTGTTCTTGTAGTTTGAAGTTGTGTGAAGATATTTGAGTGTGCATATGAGGACAATTTAAGTGAAGAAAGAGAGAGGTTGTAGCATGACTATGTGAGAGGCCTATATGAGTTAGAGAGAGTTTGTGTAGTTGTTAGATAATCAAAGGTCCATCATTAGGTGTTGAAGACATCATTTCTAAGGTGGAAGTGTTCTTTTCAAGGAAGGCCTAAAGGACTTGATCTTCCTTAGGGGAAGTTACTCCCTGTGAAATAAGGTTTCACTAAAGACATTTGATTAGAAGGACTTGACCGAATAGGTTGTCAAAAACACTTGATCATCTTAGGGGTAGGTGCTCCTTTTTGAGCTACTATTTCACTAAAGGCCTTAGGTTAGAAGGACTTGACCAAGGTTCTTTATTAGAAGGAAATGATCATTCTCTTATTTTTGATCATCTTATAGGACAATATTCCATGTGTTTATAGGCTTGAGAGTGGGTTTTATTCCTCAAGAGGGTTTTCCATGTAGATCTTGTGTTGTGTATGTGATCTTACATTATGTTCATTATTCACTACTATGAATGATTGTATTGAATGTTTAAGTATTTACAAGGGTTTGGAAATTGAATTGGATTGTACCTCTAACAATTGGTATTAGATCCAATCCCTTGTGCAAATTTTAACCACTTGAAGATGATAAAAATACAATGGTTGACAAAGAGGTTATGGCTTATATTTAAGACAATCTAGTTTATCTTTATCAAAAGTTAATAGTATGAAGACACAAGTACAAAATCTAGAGGCAACAATCAAGAATATATATTTCATGATGAATAAATATCTCAATCAAAGGATGGAATAATGTGAAAATAAAGTTATGAATTACTCAAATGTGATCTTATCCAAGGACAAAATGGATTTTATCTCCACCAAAAAGATCAAGATTGAAAATCCATTGAGCGGTAATGGTCAAGAGAAAAGAAGATCAAACATAAACAATGTCTTCAATGGGTATTACTTCTACAATAAATTTGGTCATTGATATAAGGATTGTGATCTCTCTCCAGAGATCAAAAGGGATCTCATATGTTACAATTATAACCAACAAGGTCACATATCCAAGAACTGTAATAGAGCCTTTAGGAAAAAACATATACAAGTCATTGACACTATCAAATGGTTCAAACAGACCAGTTCTAAAGAAGAAAAGAAGCAAAATCCAAGAAGATCACCAAAATAAGAGTCATTTTTTATTAAATTAGCTTTACATACTCAAGAATATGAGAACAAGAGATGGTTCATAGATAGTGGATGCCCAAATCATATGACAAGAGACAAGAGCAAGTTTATCTCTCTCAAAAAGACCAACCCAGGTGTAATTAGATTTGATGACAACAAATATTCTAATATAGTTGGCAAAGGTACAAATATTTTGGACAATGGTCATAATAGGACTAAGAATGTCTAATATGTAGAAGGTTTAAAACATAATATTTTAAGTGTGAGTCAAATGTGTAATCAAGTAAATCTTGTAACTTTTCATGATGATATATGTGAAATAATAAAAGAAAAATCTAGAAGATTAATTGAAAATGTTCATAAAATAGATAACAACATGTATGTATTCCATGAATCCAAGAAGGAAGAGTGCTTCATAAGTTAATTGGAAGAAAACTAGCTTTGGCATAAAATGCTTGGACATATAAATTTTGACAATATAATGAAAATTAGTTCAAAGGGGTTGGTAAGGCATATGCCTAAGATTTATAATATTCCTCATTCTCCTTGTAAGGTATGTATTTATGGGAAACAAACCAAGAGAAGATAAAAAACCAAGGAATTGTCCACTACAAAACCATAGGACTTGATCCACACTGATCTATGTGGACCTATGATAACTCAAAGTATTGAAGGTAATAACTAATTCATGCTTCTCATTGATGCTTTTACTATGATGAATTGGATATTATTCCTAAAATAAAAAATAGAAGCTTTTATAAAATTTATGTCATTAAAAGCTCTTGCGGAAAATGATAAAGGTTCAAAGATCGAGTGTGTGAGATTAGATGGAAGAGGTAATTTTTGGTCTCATAAGTTCAATGATTTTTTTGAATAACATGGGATAAGAAGACAATATTTTTCTATGAGAAAACCACAACAAAATGGTTTGGTTTAAAATAATAATATGAGTATTGTTGACATGGGTAGAACCATCCTTCAAGATGCAAAATTATCAGATGGTTATTGGGAAGAGGTAGCCAACAATTCTATTTACATCCTAAACAAGTGTCTAATTAGACTAAATGGTAGTAAGACTCCTTTTTAGTTTTAGAAGAATAGAGTGGCTATGTCAAACATTTCAGAGTGTTTGGGAGTAGGTGATTCATCAAAAGAGATGAAGATAATCTTATAAAATTGATTCAAGGTCTGATGAGGGCATCTTCTTTGGTTACTCTTATGTCTGTAGTACCTATAGGTGCTTCAACAAGAGACTTCAAAAGATTGTTTAAATTTCAAATGTAAGGGTATATGAGACAAGTAGAGTCAAAAAGACAAAAATGGTGGTAAGTGACCAAATTCACAATTCTATTGTAAATAATGATGAGTTATCTATTTAAATTGATGATGAAGATGAAGAGGAGAAAGAAATACAAGATTAGAAAGCTCCATCTAGAATAATTTATAAATATCATCCAATCTCTTAGATTATTAGAAATGTTAGTGTAAGTTTGCAAACTAGAAGGAGAATGTTGATAAATAAAAATAAATAAGACTTAGCTCTCTTATCCGTGGTTGAACCCAAAACCTTCATGAAAGCTAGAAAATATGAACATAAGAATGATGTAATGAATGAATAAATTGATCAGATAGAAAGGAATGAAACATGGAATTTAGTTCCTAGACCAAATGATAAAAATGTAATAGGTACCAAATGTGTTTTCAAAAACAAGATGAATGAGAAAGAAGTAGTCATAAGAAACAAGGATGGATGGTGTGTAAAGGATATGCTCAGGTTGAAGGAATAGATTTTGATGAGACTTTTGCTTTTGTGGCAAGGATGGAAGTAATTAGACTCTTTCTAGCATATGCATGTTTCAAAGGTTTTAAGGTATATAAAATAGATGTGAAATCTTCATTCTTGAATGACAACTTAGAAGATGTCTACATTGAGTTATCTGAAGGATACTTCATGTCAAGTAATCAAGATTTTGTGTGTAAAATGAAAAAGGATCTATATGGTCTTAAACAAGCTCCTAGAGCTTGGTATGATAGTTTAGATAAGTATCTTTTAAGTCAAGGATTTAAAAGGGGGTAGTTGATAATAATTTGTTAATTAATATAGAAGTTAGTCATTAATTAACAATTGTTGTATATGTTGATGACATAGTTTTTGGATGTGATAATGATAAAATGAGTAAAGACTTTACAAATACTATGAAGACTGAGTTTGAAATATTAATATTGGGAGAACTATCTTTCTTCTTAGGATTACAAATTAATCAAATTGATACAGGGATATTTATTTCACAAGATAAATACATTAAGGATATGTTAAGTTTGACATGATGGATTGTAAGCCAATGGGTACTCCAATGATTATAGGATGAAAGTTAAGTAAATTGGATGACTCACCAAAAGTTGATCAAACTTTGTATAGGTCCATGATTGGAAGTCTTTTATACTCTACTACATCTAAGCCTGACATCATGTAATTAGTGGGTCTTATAAGAAGGTTTCAAGTTGATCCTAGATAATCTCACTTGAAAGCAGTCAAAAGGATCTTGAGATATCTCAAAGGCACCATAGACTATGGTTTATGGTTTCCTAGGAGCAAATAATTATCTTTGAAATCATATACTGATACTAATTGGGTAGGATGTGTGGATGATAAGAAGAATACTAGTGGTGGTTTCTTCTTCATGGGATAATGTTTGGTGTCTTAGCTAATCAAGAAATAATCCTTAGTGTCTGTATCAAATGCGGAAGCTGAGTATATAGTAGCTACCTCTTGTTGCACACAAGTCATGTGGATGAAACAAACTTTGGAGGATTACAAGGTAAGATAAAATGGACCTTGTCCTATTTATTATGATAATACTGGTGTAATTAGTATCTTAAAGAATACTATTATACACTCAATAAATAAACACATTCTTATTAGATATCATTTCTTGATATAAAAAGTGATTAATCAATGTGTCAAGTTAGAGCATGTGCCTACAATAGAGAAGCTTATAGATATAATGACCAAATGATTGTCAAAAATTACTTTTGAGTATTTAGGAAAATGCTTGGGTGTCATTTATTTCTCTTTGAATCAATAGAAGGTCTTTGGTTAAGGCGGAGAAACAATTTCATGAGCTTTCTCCAGTGGTTTGTGAAGGAGATATAGTACAAGGTTAGATGTTAGGTTGGTTGAGATCATGTTTCCTATATGATGAGTGGCATAAAGTTCTATTGGTGGTCTTTGTAGTATTGTAAGAAAGAAGGCTATTAAGCCTGTATGTTGGTTTTTCATGGTGTGTGGAGATATGAAGATGCTCAAAAGCTGAAAATGCTTAAAGTTATTAAGCAGAGTCCCACTCAGATTTTTCTTGATGAGTTCCATTAGATTTTAGTATTTTGTGTTCTTTCTTCATTGGTTGTAGTTCTTGATAGAAGAAACTGTTGGCATGGAAAAAGAGGAAGGTGTCAAGGCAAGAAGAGGTAGGCTTAAGGTAAGGGGGAGTTTATATCATCTTTCTAATATGGTCCTTTATTTTTTATGGTCTTTTTAGGTCCTCAGGATCAGTTGGTTTCCACTTTATCATTATGTCAAAGGGGGATAAAGTTCTTATTTTGGGAATGTTTGAAGAAAGAGAAGATAAGTTGTATATTTCTATATATGATGTTTGTTGACATCAATGACAAAGGGGGAGATTATTAGAGAGTTTTTAGTGATGTCATGAAGGTGTCCTAGTGAGTGGATGAAGTGATTTGATATCTTATGTAACAATGATAAAGTGTGCAATGTGCTAATCATAGTGTGCTTAAATGAGGTTTGGTTGATCTTCAATTTTAACATGATTAGGGATGTTCAAGGATGATTATGCCATTATAGTTATTATAATATATGAAAGAGGTCCCTAAGATGTTATATATGATTTGAGATCTTTTGTTCATAAGTGGAATTCATCTAGAAGTCCATAGTTTTCATCAACACAGTTAGGTCTAGTGGTAGAAAATTTGAGTAGGCAGTTTGTTGATGCCACCATTGACATGTTTTGATGATTCAAAGGGAGTTGGTCATATGGTTGTAATCACATTTATACATAATTTCTATGTGATAAATATTAGGTCATGCACCAAGTGAAATAAAGTATATGTGGGTACAAATTTGGGCTTCACAATTTTTTACAATGTTTTCCTATACTTAACAAAATTTACAAAGTGGCAAGAAGAGTCGAGTAAGAATTTTGATGATGGCATATATCCCATGTGTGAAAATTTCAAGAGAAGATGATCATATGGGTTTTTTTAGTTTTGATCTTAGTTTATTTAAACTAAATTTCATATCATGTGTTGAGTCACATCAAAAGATATGCATGTTCAAAGTTGGCCTTCCAGAGAAGTTCTATGCATTGTTGGCTCTATGACAAAGGATTTTGAGAAGGAATTTTAATGGTGATATATCTTACACATGTGTGGGTTTTAGGAAAAGATTATTATATGGATGGATTATCCTTTGAAAGGTGATCATGTGGTCTAAATTCTAGATCATGCATTTAAGCACAATAAAACGTATTGAGGTCTAAATTAAGCTTTCCAAGCATATTGCAATTGGTCCCATAGTCAATTTGTATGATGTTAAAGATCTAGACCTAGTGGAGATAAAATTGTTCATGGTGTATACACATAATATTTTCAAACTTTTATTTATTACTGACACTTCATATCTTTCAAGAACTTATTGAGTCTCAATCTTTTTGAGTGCATGCCTTAAGGAGTGCACTAAGAAAGGAGTGGGTAGACCATCGGTGCTTCATAAGATTATCATTACTTTTTCCACTTGCCATCCACACTCTAACCTCATAAAACCATTGAACTCATGATTATTATTCTTAATTTGATCTATTCCCATCATTTGATATGTTTTATCTTTCATTTATTGCCTTAGCACTCTTTTGACCTATCAATTGTACTAGGTTAACCAACTCAACCTAGTACAATTTAGGGAAATTTTAGCTCTTTTGGTTTGTTGACCTCCTGGCTGACCTACCATAGACCTAGTGAGTTATCTCAAAAACATGCTAGGTTAACTAGGTTAACCTAGCATATTCAATGTTCTAGAATAAATTTAGGGTAAGATACTACTATATATATAAATTCATTTACCACCATTTAATAAAAGAAAATAAGTGTGAACGAACATTTGCCTATTGACCATTTTACTCAGGGAATAAATATTTAGGGTTCAATACTTTCTTTCGAGCTTCGATCTCATCTTGTGGATAAGTCTTTTAAATGCTTGGGTAGGTTGCGTAACCTAAAAATGATTTATCTTAGTTATCCTTACATACCATGACAATCTCTTGCAAAGCACCTTATCCAAGGGGGATATTGAGGCTCAGTGTGTTTCTATTCAAAGGTAAGTATTCCTAACTTTATTCCTCCTTTGTAAGATTAGATAGATAGAGCATATGTATTCTTATCTTCTATATATCAGGATTTCATATACATTGATGTGAGTATATGTCTTACATATATGCTTAGTTTAGTTTATTTGTTTTGTTTATAACCCATATTTTGTGCCAAAAGATTTGGTGTGCACTAGATTAGATTTACTTTTCTCATTATTAGATTAGTGAAATATTAAATCTTAGGAATCTTTTAGGATTTTTATGCAAATGTGTTAGATTATAAGCTTTAGAACCCTATCTCATATAGTGTGTTATGACAATTGATCCCCTAATCACATATAATGGATCCTCACATTGATCATGCTCTCACTTAACAATTATATGCCCTGAATTGAAAGTGTAGGTGTGCTCTATCCCATCCAATCCAGGATTGATTTATGGACATGATGCATTTATGATTGTATACATTATGATGAACCCAATGTGAATCTAATCCTTACAAGATTTATTTCACTTTCTCTAATTTTTTCTATTATCATTTTTATCATATATTTTGGCATACTAGATCAATTTTATCAACATAATTCTTTTTCTCTGTGCACAAGTTTGAATAAATAGGTAACTGACTACACCAGCTCAACCTAATATAGATTTTCGAACTTGTATAATTATATTCAAACAAGGGGGTCAAACATCTTGACCCAGTATAGTTTTTTATAATTTTAATATTTATTGTTTAGTCAACTAGGTTGACCAAGTTGACCTAGTGCATTTTTAACACTTTTTTAGCAAGTTCTTATATTCCTTGGTCGACCATCTTAACCCATTTTGTAGGTTTTCTATAGTTTTATCCAAAGTTATTGATCACCAATCTTCTCCTTTTCATCTCTAAACCATTTAGGTCAGTTTACATTTCTCTATATATTTATGTTTCTATATTTTCCTTTTATAGTTTTTAGTCTTCAAAACTACCTCTGCACAGTCAATTAGGTCGATCCTATGGACTTAGTTTTATGTTTTGTGTTTTATAAAATAACTAGGTCAACCTAACTAACCTAGTTAATTTTTAGACTTTGATTCCATAGTACATGTTCAAACCTATCGACCCTATTCTTTATGATTGGCTATATAATTTCTTAACTATACCTTGTTTCAAAGTTGAAATGAACCATATATGTTAATCACATCTTTATTTTTAGTTGTTTACATGCTTATAATATCTCACATAGTCTAATTAGGGGATTTTAAATTAATAATTTAGTTTCAATATTTGTATTCTTTTCAGACATGGCCAAATCACATAACAATAATAAAAATTTAAACATTTGACTACCCAGGTCAACCTACTTAGATTACATCACCAAAGGGGAAGCTAATTTGATTCTTTAGTCAAGTATAAATTGAGGTTAATGGTACATTTCGGCTAATAAACTAACACCCTTATCACTAAGGTGTGTGAAATGAGGGGGTAGGCCCTAATACCAAGCCTGTATCATTTCCACTACAGTCCCTTTCATCCTAAACTTACCTAAAACTATCCTTAGATTGGTATCTAGTACCTTGATTATAGCCAATCTTCATTTACACTTAAACTCATTCTTAATAATCTAATCAACATTCTAGGTTGACTAAGTAGCTATCTTTACTTTCAAGGTTTTCTTACTCTTTGATCAATTATGTGTGATAAATATTGCATTATCCAGTATTAATGTAATATTTTACTTTGTGTGCATCAATTGGATTAGAGAACATTAATTCAATTGACTATTTGTTTCCCTTCTAATACTTATTTTTTTATTTCATTACTTGCAATTATCATTTTTTAGTTCATATCTTGTTATCAACTTTATTTTCTTCTCTATCTATTGTGCTAGGCCAACCCTATCGACCTAATATCTTTTTCATCCCCTGTACACTATGCTAGGTCAACCAAGTCAACATAGTACTATTTACATCATTTTTACCTCATTTTTAAAGTCATTATTCACTAAATTGTGTTGATCATGTGGACCCAATACAATTTTACAATCCCTATTTTTTTCACTAAGTTGACCAGGTCAACTTAGTACTATTTTCTATTACTTTTTGTTCTCCTTGTGTGGTTATCTAGTCTTGTTTCATCATGATGACATATTTTTAGCCTTCCCTTAGTCTATAACATTGGATTATCAAGGAATTTGATAGTAACCTCACTTATTTCATTACCTCCAATGAAACTATCCAATTTCTTCTTTCCCCTTCTCTCAAGCCTAAACCACTCACTACACAATGTAATGTAGTTGAGATCCTTTGTCATAATCCTCTTCCCAATACCAATGTTGGGAATCCTTTATCACATCATAACACTCAAATTGATAATCTAGATGGTTCCCAAATATTCAAAAACCTTGATGATAATACTATTTACATTTCTCACAAGAATGGTGGCTTGACTAAGCTTACTTCTTCTTATACCACACTTAATATAACTAACACCAATGTTGGTAATCATTCACATAAAAATAATATTCCTTTGATAAAAAAATAAAAATCCTCTTCCTATCATCACTAATACCCTTCATACAAACACTAATCCACCTATTGACACAACTCAACTTCTTACCCAAGTTATCTAGCAAATGAACATCATGTAAACAACCAATCAATCTCAAATGATGAACATGCAACAACACTTATGCATCATGATTATTAAACCACCTCAAGTCATCATGTCTCAACCAAATCAAAATTTTGTCCCTCTGCCTCTTAGAGATGGCAATGGGAATATCATCCCTCAACCTCCAATGAATAATTAAATGATTTAACATCTTCAAAATGAACCTTTAGTCCCATTCATTTCATCCATAGATATTGGATACATTTATCCAACTATCAAATATAAAGGGACTAAGGAACCTACTATCTTTCTTAAGTCTTTTGGTAATATTTATTAGGAATGGGTCCAAACTAACACCTTTGATAGCACCAAGCTCTTAGCCAAAACCTTTGTTGGCGATGCACTTGAATGGTACAATCAACTTCCTAGACATTCCATCTCACAAGTAGAGGATTTATTCAATGCTATAGTGAAGGAATTCCAACAAGATAACCTTCCTAAAAATTACCTTAGCCATTTCAACAATGCCAAGTAAATTCCAAATGAGTCTGCTCATACTTCCATCAAATGATGGAAGTCTCTCACTCATAAATTGGATCATAACATTAATTATGACACTCTTTTAAAACTATTTTTCACCATGCTTAAGGATACTCTTCAACATAAATATTAAATAATTTCACTTAAAACTTTAGAAGAAGCCTTAGACCAAGAAAAAATACATGACTTCTTTATGACTCAATTTGAACCACATCAAACTAAAGCATCTTTCCAATCTTGTTCTCATAACATTGATTCATCCAAGCATCCCAAAGCTCAAAATGAAGCATCCAATTCAACCAATTTTGACCTAACCCACCCTCACTTGAATCTATAACAAATAATGATAAATTTCCACCCTCTAAACCCATGAAATTTTATCCTTCCAAACCTCCTCCAAAATGGTACAATCTAGATAATTTTTTTTGAGGGCATGCTACTATAGGTCATTCTCATGAGTCTTATCATGATCTTCATTGATTTATTATTTCTTCCTTTCTTGGTCCAAATTTCAATCTTGATACTCTCATAAAACAACATTGCTAAGACTATCTTCAAGCTTATCAAATTCAATCTCAATAACCACAATCACATCAACATTAACTACCTAATGAACACACCTCATCTGTCAATTTTGTTCAAACCATAGTTGATCCTTCTTCCTACACTAATAAGGAGATGATAGCAAACATGAAAAAATTTAAACATATTTTTGCATCCATTAAAACTCAACCTCTTAGGTCACATGAACCAAAATACTACCTAGTTTAAATGCCTACTCCAAAACATATCATACATGGTCCTCCTTTACCTCCTTTACCTCTTCATAACTCTCTTACACATCATATTTTACATTCAACATCATTAAAATATAACAAACCAACATAGTTACCTATTTCCAAATGCTATTACCAACCCAATACAAATCATTTTAATGGTTCAATATCACCTCACTCCAACTCACATGTTAGAGCATCTTACGATGCCATCCACATATGCATTTAGAATTTGGGGCATCTTGTGATGCCCATACCTAAATTAACTTAAATATTGGGGCATCTTGTGATGCCCACTCTTATTTTATAATACATAATAAAAAACAAATTCAGCTTCAAGAAAAATTTCAAGAATTATAGACTTGTATTTCACATGCTCATATTTGATACAAATGTTAGCATAGATTTTACATGTTCTTTTTTTCTCATTATTCTTTTTTTTTATGAATTTTTATTATTTTAGTTTCACTTTCCTAAGCATCATAATTTTAATTTATGTTCTTTAGCTTTTTTACACATCACATTTTTCCTTGGGTTTCATTTTTTCCCTTATATATCTCTTTTATTCATTGTCTTTTTCTATCATTCTTTACCTTAATGATTTATGATCAATTTTTCCCCTTTCTTTAGAATTTACCTCTTGATGTACCATAGTCTTCTTTTTATTTTGTAATTTATCTTTTGTCACCATTGTGAGTTTATATTTTTTGAGTTGCTTTGTAAGACTATAGATAGGCCCTGACACCCCTCATAAAATTACCATCTTTTACTTATTTTTCTCCCTTTTGTTGCTTGCCATGCTATTTTGTCATCCCTCATGGGTATTCATTTTATGATTTTCTTTGTAAGACCATGGATAGGACCTATCCCTCCTCATAACATTACCATTCTTTTCATGTTCTTGATTCTTGTTGTAAACTTTCACTTTTTCTTCTTTTATTAGATACAAATTGTAAACAATTTATGTTAGCATTTTTTCCTCCATTTCCCTCTTTCTTATGATAAGGAACCACACTTTTGTATCATTGTATTCCTTATCTTTTCCCTTTGTCACATTTTTTTCAATTTTAAGTAATTAAAATTATTCCATGTGTCATTCCTCTTTATTTCCCCTTTCTTTCATCTCCTCATTAGATAAAACAAGGTCGTAATCAAGATAGCACTTTTATTTCACCTAGATTTATGAGACTCTTAGACCCCATGCTCTTTGAAGTTTCTCTCTCTTAGAAAACCTTGTTCTAAAGTTTTAAAATGTAATTCATATTTATCACCCATGTTTGGTTTTCCAAATCCTTATGGAGGAGGAATCAAAAAATCCATCAAGAAAGTTAAAAGCCAAATCATTTGAAACAAAAGATAATGATATCTAAAAGGCAACATACAAATCTCAAAATTCAAAATCACACCAACAGATGTGATTACAAGCACACATCATATCACAAATTGAAGCTCAAAATTTATAGTTAGCTTAACATAGAGCCAAAGTCCTTTGGGGTATGGTAGGCTAGTAGATTAGAATAGAGGATTTCAAAAAACTCTATGGTGCTACCTACTTTCTCACGCAAGTACCTAATCTTCACAATAAATCGAATCTATAAGGGGTCCTAAAGAACATGGAAAAAATCATGGGGAGGTATTTCCATTTTACTTTTCATGCATATGGAATTCATGGGATGATCTTTATACTCCATTTGTTGACTCAAGATTTGTGTCGTTAGGAGAAGTTATTCATAGTTCTTAAGGTTAAAAGTCCTTTTGTTTTAAAAAACTTAATTTGAGTGTCTTAACTTTGATAAAGAGTTATCTCTACCTTGGTTTTTAATTAATTCTCCCCTCCACCCATTTCATTTCCCCCCATTGACAGTAAATTGTGATTTCAAATCTATTTTACCCCTTGTTTAAATTCCCTCTTCTTCATCTCTTAAAAACATGCTGGCACTACTTTATTTCAGTCTTGTCTATCCTTAGATAGAAAACAACATGTTTGAGTAACTATGGATCACTCTTTTATTTCATTTGTCATTATTTTAATACCCTTTTATTATGTACAACTACGTCTGAACCTCTTTTTGACATTATTACATGCTTTCCTTTATGTATGCCTTCATATTTTTCGTACATCTCAACTTACATTTCATTCAACATTCCTTATTACTTTTCCTTATGTTTGATTATTTCATTCATATATTATATAATCTTAATTTTTAATTTATTACATATCTTTTTTCAATTTTTATTGTATTGTTATTTCATTTGTCATTTATGTTTTACATGCTTCGTATCTTTGGTTTAGTATGTTCTACATTCTCATTTTCCATTTATGTTTTTCCATCATTTGTAATTTAATTTATATCATTTTTCATTCATTTTCCAATCCCTTTTCACTTATTTTCTAATAATTTGTCATTTATTTCCTATCATTTGTCATTCTTTTTCCAATCATTTGTCATTCATTTACCAATCATTTGCCATTCATTTGCCAATCATTTATCATTCATTTTCCATTATTTTGTCATTTATTTGCCTTTAATATTATAGTCTTGCCTTAACAATCCTCATTTATTAATTTTCATAAATATTTGTCTCCACTACATACTATATGCCTATCTTCCAATTTTTTTGATTTTTGGTTATTTTTTGCACTAACTTCTACAAGTTCACCTAATGTTATTTACATTGGACACATTCATATTTATTCCAGTATACTTCTTTATAAATGGAATTAAGGTAAGTTAAAGGTATTTATTTTTCAATTCTATCCTTTCATTTATCTTATTTTCTACTTACTGTACCATACTTAGCATTATCATTATGTCTTATCATGTTCTATTTTTGAAGCACCATCCTGTGTTGTACTTATGTGACATGTGATGAGCTTTGGCTAGGGCATATGTATACACATAATATTTTCAAAATTTTATTGAATACTTACACTTCATATCTTTTAGGAACCTATTGAGTCTCAATATCTCTGAGTACATGCCTTAAAGGGTGCACCAAGAAAGGGGTGGGTATACCATCACTGCTTCATAAGATTGTCATTCCTTTTTCCACTTACCATCCACTTTATAGCCTCTTGAAACCATTGAAACCAAGCTTATTCTTCTTAGTTTTATCTATTTCAATCATTTTTTATGTTTTATCCTTCATTTTTGGCCTTATAATTATTTTTACCTTTCAGTTATGTTAGGTTGACTAAGTTGACCTACTATAATTTAGGGACATTTTAGCTCTTTTGGTTTGTTGACCTCCCAGCTGACCTAGCAAAGACCAAGTGAGTTAGCCCAAAAATGTGCTAGGTTGACTAGGTTGACTTAGCACAGCTAACATTCCTAAATGATTTTAGGTTAAGACACTACTATATATATAAGGTCATTTATCACCATTTAATAAGAGTGAAGAATTAAGTGAAGAAGTGTGAATGAACATCTACCTATTGACCATTATGCTTGGGGGATAAAGATTTAGGGTTCAATACTTTCTTTGGAGCTCTAATCTCATGTTGTGGATAAGTATTTTAGATGATTGGGTGGGTTGTATAGCCTAGAGTTAATTTATCTTAGTTATCCTTACATACTATGATAATCTCTTGTGAAGAACCTTGGCCAAGGGGGAGATTGAGGCTCGATGGGTTCATATTCAAAGGTAAGTATTCCTAACTTTATTCCTCATTTGTAAGAGTAGATAGGTAGAGAATATATATTATTCTCTTTCATGTATTAGGATTCCATATACATTGAAATGAGTATATGTCTTCCATACATGCATATTTTAGTTTTTTATTTGTTTTGTTTCTAAGCCCCACTTTTTTCCACAAACTTTGGTGTGCACTAGATTAGATTTACTTTTTTTGTTATTAGATTAGTGAAATATTAAATCATAGGACTCTTTTAGGGTTGTTATGTGATTATGTTATACTATAAGATTTGAAAACCTATATTTCATGGTGTGTTATGAAAAATGATCCCCTATTCCAGTCTAGCGGATCCTCTCATTGGTCATGCTCCTGCTTAATAATTGTATGCCTTCAATCAAAAGTGTAGGTGTGATCTATCCCATATGATCTAGGATTGAATTTTGGACACGATACATTTATAATTACATACACATGGGATTTTATAATTCTAAATATAATGGTGTGCGTAGAGATAAATGGGTCAATGTGACAACTATTTAGTAAAGATAAATATGGAGCATCTTATAGAAGATCAATGGAGCGTGTGTGTTCGAAGATGTCAGGATGTAATGAGATATTAAGAAGTGAACATTATTTTAAAAATGAGAAAAGGTAAAGGATAAGGATCCAAAAGTAAGAGAGTGTTTATATATATTTATAAAATGGTGAGCATTAATAGTTAAAGCCCTGACTGATTTATAGATATCAACGGAGCTCATTAAGTCAAAATTTCTAGATTACATGAGATGAGGTCAACTATCAGATGTTTAATGTTTGGCTTCTGAGAACTATGTGTTAAAGTTATAAAAATATAAACGGTGCATAATTTATCTAAATTTAAGAGGACAAAAGATGTGAGCGTAGTATTTGAATTTTAATCGTGACTGTTTGAATTTGAATATTTGAATTTTACAAAGGAAAAGACCACTGTTTGGTTTTTATGCCATATCTTTTAATCTATCTAGAATTTAATCATGATGTAAAAATAAAAGTTGTAGAGGATTAAAAGGTGCATATATTAGTATTAATTTCAAGGTATAGTTTTATATATAGAAAAATATATTAAGCTCCAAAGTTGACTCTGTGTTCATGCATGTTCTACAAGTAACCCGAGAAGGGTAGTTGAGCTCATTTTGATGTCTAATAACAACTTGGACTTTTGGGAGTGTTATAGAATCCATGGGGATGTTATGTGTGGTTTTTATAGGTTTTATAAGTCAATATTATATATTAATAGAAGTTAATAAGTTGAATATGTGTTTTTTCATAGTGTTCCTATGTACCAGGTCAATGATTGAGTTGTTTGAGCATACACAGGGGTGAGCATGAGTTATTGTAATCATTTGAGGTTTTATTAGGAGAAATAAAGAGTGGAAATATGTATTTGGAATTTTTATTGTTTTTTATTGAAGTGGTAAATGGGTGAATAGGTCTCCATGAGACCAATAAGGGCCTTAATAAAAAGGTGTAACTACTTAAGGGTGACCCATAGATGTTATAATAGACCTATGAAGTTTATATTGAGCTAAGTATTCATGTGAGATATGGATTAAGGGATAATTCATGCCTAATAGCCAAAAAAGGTGTGATTATCAAGTATGCTCTATAAATAGTGAAATAAAAGATGGTGATTTCTAGACTTGTGAGTGAGAGACTAGGGAGAGATTTGAGAGAGATTTGGATATGAGAGAGTTGGAGAGTGAAGGAAAGAAGAGGAGAGTGAGAGTGCCTAGATGTTATGTTGATGAGTTAAGGATATTAATGACTATTTTTAGGGTCTATAGGTCATTTGTTTGATGAAAGTATAGTGTTCTTATAGTTTGAAGTTATGCAAAGAGATCTAAGTGCGCATATGAAGACTGCTTGTGTGAAGGAGAGAGGTTGTGGCATGCCTATGTGAGAGGCATATATGAGTTAAAGAGAAAGTTTTTGTAGTTATAAAATAATCAAAGGTCCATCATTAGGTTTTAAAGACATCATTTCTAAGGTGGAAGTGTTATTTGCAAGGAGGGTCTAAAGGACTTGATCTTCCTTATTGGTAGTTGCTCTTTGTGAAATAGGGTTTCAATAAAGACCTTTTGTCAAAAGGACTTGATCAAGGTTGTAGTTTAGAAGGAATTGACCAAATAGCTGGTTATAAGGACTTGATCATCTTAGGGGTAGGTGTTCTTTATGGAACTACTATTTCACTAAAGGCCTTAGGTCAAAAGGACTTGATCAATCTCTTATTTGTGATTATCTTATAAAATAGTAGTACATGTGTTTGTAGGCTTGAGAGTGGGATTTATTTCCCAAGAGGGTTTCCCACATGGATCATATGTTGTGTATGTGCTCTTGCATTATGTTCATTGTTCACTTCTATTTATGATTTATATCCTTCATGAATGATTGTATTGAATGCTTAAGTATTTGAAAGGGTTTGTAAATTGAATTATATTGTTTTCCACCACTATTTCACCTCCCCCCCTCAATGTATTGTACCTCTAACATACTTACCTTATTTAAGTGAACCTGTCAAGATTCAATGCTATGTACCTAAGAATATGACATGTTAATGTATATGGGTTGATGGATATTCCTAAATGTGCCACACATCCCCCTTAGTTATATGGGCCCAAAATATTAGTATAATGGAGTAACTTGTGGAATTAGAGCATTGGGTAATGGTCAAACTACATTGGGATTAAAAGGTTACCCATCCATTGTTAGTTTTATATATATATATATATATATATATATATATATATATATATATATATATATATATATATATATATAAAAAGAGATGATTATAATTGTAAAGGAAGTAATTAATCATTTAATATTTTATTTTAAGATGATATTGAAGGTTATTCCCTTGAAGAGACCTTTGTGGAGTTATTCGTTCCTAAAGGAGTATTGTATTGTGTTTCCCTACCTTATGGGTATTCTATTTCTGCATATATTGAATATTTGGGCATCTTGGTGCACCAATATCTATTGTGTTAAGTTAATCTACATTATATTCTTCATTATTTCTAAATATTATAAGTGTGGATCATAACAAGTGGTATGAGAGCTTTGATTTGGGTAATTTGTGTGGAGTGAAACCCTTATTTTTTAGAATTGTCAATATCTTTCAATAAGTTATGAATTTTTGCACAATTATTTTATTGGATATTAATGATATTTTAAAGAAGGATCGATATAAAAATTGAGCCTTTATGATCAGTTTTGAGGGAGTTATTGATATTTTATAGTTTATACTCATTTCATCATATCTTCTAAAATATATGTAATTTTTCTATGAAATTTTTATTAATGATGTATAATAATACAATAAATATATAGACACAAATACAAATTTTTAAAAGATGTTTCTAATTATTTTTTGTAATTTTATGGTTTTTCATAGATTCCCTCTTTAATCCTAAATTTGTGGAATTTTTCACAAATTTTTTACTAAAGTTACAATATCATAAGGCAAAGATAAAATAAACATTTTGGACTATTTTTGATCCATTTTGAATGAGTTCTTAACATTTTAGTGTATGTCATTAATCCTAATTTATTTTTCAGGATCTTGAAGTTACAACTATTTTCATGGGAGGATGATATTGATGCTAGAAAATGGTAGATAATTTTTAAGGATAATAATACTGAAACAATTTTTTGGAAATATGCTTATCTCTTTCTTTGTTTGGGCCTATAAAACACTGGTTTAAATAGTTGAGATTGACACAAAGGTATTCTTCATGAGAAGAAATGGAATAGGTCTTCCTAGATTAATGGGATATAAAAGAAAAATAGGATGAAGAAGAGGAAGAAAATAATGTTGGTAATGAAGAAGAGAATGGAGATGATGAAGCATAAAAATCAATGGAAGAAATAATAACAATGTGGAAGAACAGGCAAGAGATGATGATGAAGAAGAAATTGAGCATAATGATACTGAGGAGAGTATGAATGGTGAAGAAGGAGAGGTAGAGGATATAAAAGAAGAAGAATTAGATGATAAGGGTTTAAATAATTTGGCTCTAAATAAATCTGAGTCAATTTTTCAATTGCATGAATACATTCAAAAGAAGAATGTTATTGTGTCCATAAACCATACCAGTGGCCAAGCATCTACATGTTCAATTAAAGAATATCAAAGAGGTTCAAGTAGATGGTAAAAATATTCCAGTGTTTGAAGATTGTTAGTGTAGTTTTTTATTTTTCCCTATTTTTTAATTAGGGAAATTATATATTTGTGCATACATGGAGTTTTTCTACATTCGTGGGATAGGCTAGCTTATGTGGAGATGTGTGTCATAGATGTGTCATAGGTGTCATAAGAATGTCATAAGTAACTCCTTTGATCAGCTATTCTGGGTATGGGAGTTACTTCTCTATTCTTAGCACCCTGTCACCACCTTTCATGGATGAGTTATAGTTTATTCTTGGGGTGCTTTGACCACCTTTTGTGGAGGAGTTACTTATGTGCTTTCCTATATGTATTCTTCACTTTCACCATCTTACGTTAATGTAATATTGGCTTTTCTCCAAATTGTCTATGTAATTGTCTCTTGTTTGATTTCATTTACTTTAGCATTTTGTGGTATTCACTTGCTTCGTCTCGTGCAACCACAATTTGTGCATCCTCATTATTCAGACCTTGGTGAATATTCCAATATGGTATCAGAGCCACCTTGGTAACTGGTTTTCTATTTTTCTATTGCTTTCATTGAAATCTAGAGCTTTGTTAAGGCATTTTTTTTGTGAAATTTGAAATTTTTTGGGAGATATTGCTAATTCTCCATGCTATTGTTCCTTCCATGTCTTGTTTGGTCTCTCCATATACATGCAGGCCTATGATCATGATCCTCTCAGCATGGTGTTTAAAGTCTCATGGTGTTCAAGATCTTCATAAGAGTTTGTCTCAGACCCAAGTGTAGAAGTGTGGAGTTACAGCCATGGCGTTCCAAAATAAGTGAGAAATTTGAGCACATAAACGTTGAGTTTGTGCAGGAAGAAGGAAAGAACGTGGTTGGGTTCGTAGCTAAGTCACTTGCTGGTGATAAAATGCCAATATTGGAGCTTTCAAAAAAGGCGTGATGGTAAAACCCAGTCCTACGTCCACCTTGGCGCACTTTCCTTGGAACTTTTCAATCCAGCTCTGCGCCCTTTTCTCCTTCTCCATGTCAGTCATTTGTTGTGGTATGCTTTCAAGACAAAGTCATTAAATTCAAGCCTTTCTTGGACCTATAATCTACTTTGAATTTAGTGTCTCTGCTATCTTTTTTTCCCAACAAATTTAAATCTGCTCTTTCCTCAAACTTTGGCACCCCTCTCCTTATTTGGCATCCCATGTAGGCCCTTAAATACTTGACAATCCATTAAATTCTATCTTTTACATAATTTCTTTAGTTAAAATTGACTTGTCCAAAAAAAAAATCAATTAATTTGACTGAGTATTGAGTATTTTAGAGAATTTTTAACTTTTGATAATTTGGAGGTTTAAATTTAAACTTGTATCTTCGCCTGTTGAAGACGAAGGGTGAGGCCTGGGTTGGCAGGAGGCCAATTCCCCCTCACAAAAACCTCCTTTGGATTCCTCAATCTATTTTGAGTCCAACGAGTGGTTGGAAGGCCACTTTCTCTCTCAAAATAAGCATTTTAAAATGTTTTAGTGTTGTTTTTTTCAAAAACACTAGTTTACGGGAAATTGAATCTTTAATATCTTACAAATGGTAGCTCAGATTTAGGTGCCATTTTTTGAAAAAGTGTTTGTATTTAAATTATCCACAGTGTAGGATTGTTATTTGTAAAAAAATCACTAGTTTATAAAGTGCCTAAAATTTGGGTCTCCTGGGACACATTTTTGGCTGAGTCTGACGTCCTGTTTGCTTAAAGTCTTACACTAATTGCTCTAAGACACATTCTCAGCTGAGACCAATGTATTTTGAGCATGCACTTACATATTTTGGAGGGGCTCAACATTTTATGGTGTGTGATTGTCTTTCAGCACTTTGTTTACTTCTATTATCTTTTTCCTTTCTACATAATTTCACAACTTGCAATCAACGCAACTTCACCTAAATTTAGATTAAAATGGATTATTTTCAACTTAAAATCCTAACACCCTTCAACTATCATGAATGGAATGTTAAAATTTCAATCATTCTTAGAAGTAAAGGGTTATATAGGATCACCATGGGTACTGAAGTAGATTCCAACACTGATGCTGAAAAGGTCAAGTGGTACAACTGTAGTGATGAAGCCTATGGATTAATGAGCTTGTCCATGTCTCCATAACTTCTCTTCCATTTAGAAACCTTCAAGACTCCAAAAGACATATGGGACACCCTAAAAACCTTATTTGGGAAGCTTGATGAGATGAGAGGTCATGAGCTCAAAAATGAACTCATAAGTCTAAGTCCTAGCAACTTTGACACCTTATAGGACTTCTTCACTAAGTTTAAGGCCCTTAGATTACAATTGAAATAATGTGGGATAGATAAGAAAGATGACCAACTAATCTTTTCTATTCTTGCAAAGTTAGGTCCAAGTTATTCAGTGTTTGTCTCCACTTTCCATGCCAAAAAAAGTGCCCTTGGCACTACATGGAAAATGCCTTCTTTGGATTCATTCATTGCTGACTTAACTAGGGAGCAAGATAAACTAATCCAAATGGGCACAATGAAGTCTACTCAACCCCAAGCTTTGATAACTAGAAATGGTAAGGATAAGAATTCAACATAGGAGAAGAAGAAAAAGAACAAGGACCAAGAGAAGAAGAAAGAAAACAACAATCCTACCAAAAACAACACTGAGTCTTCCTCCTCCAATGCTAAACCTAAGAAGGAGAAGGTTAAGTGTGCCTATTGTAAGAAGATAGGGCATGATGAACACAAATTCATGAAGAAACAAATAGATCACCTAACTCATCTTCTAGAGAAGCACAACATAGGTGTTCCTGAGTCAATCAAGCAGAATTCATCTACCCAAGATTCTACCAAGGCAAAAGGCAAGGGTAAGGAGAAAGAAAAAGGCAAGGCACTTGTAGAAACTATAGTTTCTACAACATCATGGATCATTTATTTGGATGCTTCTCACCACATGGTCTCTTCATTAGTTGAGTTTTCATCTTTAGAGCCTTGTAGCATGACTTCAATTAGTTTGGGTGATGACACATCAGTTTTTGTTGCAGCGAGAGGGTCAGTTGAAATGGAAGGAGGAACATTCAATAATGTTCTAAGTGTTCCTTCTCTTTCAACCAATCTCTTATCAGTGTACCAAATCACTCACATTGGTTGGGGCATGAGAGTTGAGTTTTTTCTAGATTTAGTATCTATTAGGGAGTTGCATAGTGATACTATAGTGGTAGTGGGTAGGGTAGACCACCAAGCAAGGTTATACACCTTCAAAAAATTTGCACCTAATTCTTCTCCAAGAGCATTGCTGACTCATTCAGATGGAGTTAGAAAATTATGGCATGAGCAGTTTGGCCACCTTAACTACTGCTACCTTGAGCAACATTGCAAACATGACATGTTCATTGGCTTACCTCGTGTCTAATTCTCAAAAGGACTTTGCGAGGGGTACTCCCTTGGGAAGCATCCCGAATAAAAATTTGATAAAGGCAAAGCTTGGAGGGCTTCACAACCTTTGGAGTTAATCCACAGTGATGTATCAGGACCCTTTCCCAAACCATCTTTCAAAAGGGCCAAGTACATCCTCACTTTCATTGATAATTTTTCTAGGTACACTTGGATATATTTTTTCAAATAAAAGTCTGAAGTGTTCAAAATTTTTCTAGACTTCAAGGCTCTTGTTGAGAAATAGAGTGAGAAATCCATCAAGTTTCTTTAAACTAATAATGGAGGGGAGTATGTCAGCAACAAGTTTGAGTAGTTTTACACCATAGAGGGGATTGATTTGCAAAACCCAGTCACTTATAGTCCTTCACATAATGGGGTTGTAGAACACAAAAATAGATTCTTGAAAGAGATGGGTAGCTATATGATTCACTCCAAATCCTTAGCACCATAGTACTAGGCTGAAGCCATCAATTGTGCTTGCTACATTCAAAATAGGGTTCCTCACAAAGCTTTGAAAGGGATAACACCCTTTGAATCTTGGCATAAAAGGAAACCTGATGTTGAGCACCTTAGGGTTTTTGGATCCCCAGCCATGGCTTGCATATCGAAGAAGAAACACAAAGCTATGGAATGTTAGTTTAAGCCTTGCATCTTTATAGGATATCCAAATGGTGTTAAGGGGTATGCCTTCTAGATCTAATCACTCATGACTTGTTCATCGAGAGAAGTGTCCATTTTTAGGAGAGTCTTAGAGACTCAACACTTGGCACTTCTTATCCCTCATCGGATCTACTTCTTCATGATGATTCCTCATCAAATTTAGATCAACCACAATAGGTTCTTAAGCCAGAGACTTCTTCTTCTTCTTATTTGAGTTTAGATAGCGAGGATAGTGATGTAGAGTCATCCACCTCTAGTAAGTCAAAGGATGAGGAGTTAGCACCTAACTCACCCACTTCTAGGCCACTTTGGGCTAGAAAAACACTTGAGAGTGCTGACACTTAGGCAAGAGATCCTACAGATGATAGATAAACTAGGGGGGATTTTTAGAGAGATCCACATGCCTTCTTTTCTTCAGTTTCAGATCCATAGAATTTTTGAGAGGCATCGAGGGTACCTGAGTGGGATAGTGTTATGGAGGAAGAATATTCTTCATTAATAAAAATCACACTTGGGATTTGAATTCACTTCCTAAGGGAAGGAAGATGGTTTAATATAGGCGGATATATCGGACCAAGTTTGTAGTAGATGGGTCAGTTGATAAGTACAAGGCATGATTAGTTGCCAAGGGTTTCTCACAAGTGGCAGGCATTGACTACTCAGAGACCTTTGTACCCATTACAAAGATGACTTTTATCTGACTCACGTTAGCTATTGTTACAACACATGGTTGGGATGTGCACCAGATGGATGTGAAGAATGCCTTTCTTCATAGAGACCTAGAGGAGGAGATCTACATGGAGTAGCCACCAAGATTTGTTCAGGATTCTTCCTTAGTATGTAGACGTAGGAAATCTATCAATGGCCTCAAACAGGCCCCTCGGGCTTGGTATACTAAGATGGATTCCGTCCTTCTCATAATGGGTTTCACTAGGTGCCATTCTGACCCCAATGTCTACTTCTTACGATAGGATGATTCACTCTTGATTTTGGTTTTATATGTTGATGACCTTTTGATCACCAAGAGTTCTTCATAAGCTATTATAGCAGTGAAGACATCTCTCTAGGATAGATTTGACATGATAGACTTGGGTTTGTTGTACTACTTCCTTGGCATCAAGATCTCACAATTAGATTCAGTGATTTCTCTTGCATAGCCTAAGTATGTTATTAATTTATTATCTCAGTTTCACATGGCTGATTGCAAGCCATCTCTGACTCCATTTCTATCAGGAGTCAAGCTTGAGGTTGACTATTCTTCACCATTAGTTGATGCCACTTGGTATCGACAAATTTTTGGCCGTCTCATCTACTTGACTCACACCAAGCCTAACATATCATATGCAGTGGGACTTGTCTCTAGATTTATGTAGGAACCTCATGAGCTGCATTGCTAAGTAGCTAAGAGGATCTTGCATTACATACAGGGTTCACATAGATATGGGATTCATTAAATATTTGGCATAGAGGTTGACTTGGTTAGATATACAGATTCAGACTAGGCTAACAATTCATAGACTCGCAAATCCACTTCTGGTTATAGTTTCTCTCTAGGTTTTAGTCCTATTAGTTGGTCTAGCAAGAAGCAGAATGTTATTTCTATATCATCCATAGAGGCAGAGTACAGGGGATTTGTTAATGTAGCTACTGAGGCTATTTGGCTTAAGAAAATTCTTTCTGAGTTTGGCATTCCTATCAGGCAACCCACCATCATTTATTATGATAACCAGAGTACCATTCAGATTTGTAAGAATTTAGTTCAGCACTAGTAAACCAAGCACATAGAGATTCACATGCATTTCATTCGGGAGCTTATTCATAGTCAGGTCATTGACTTAATCTTTTGCTAGTCTTCAGAGTAGGTTACAAACATCTTCACCAAACCTTTCATCGAGAGCAAGTTCATTCATCTATGAGCTCTTCTTGGGGTGCGGTATACATCTACAGTAACCTCATCTTTAGGGGGGCCTTTTATCCTTCTCATTTACTTATGTCTCTCTTTTGGGGGGTAGTTTTTTTCTATGGGTTTTCTCCTTTTCTCTATCTTATGGGAGATTGTTATTGTACACGGGTACCTCATCAGGCTTAGCTATCGGGACCCATTTTATATTTCCACACTACCCACCTAAGCTATGCTTATGGGGGGTGTTAGTGTAGTTTTTTATTTTTCCCTATTTTTTAAGTAGGGAAATTATATATTTGTGAATACATAGAGTTTCCCTACATTCGTGGGATAGGCTAGCTTATGTGGAGATGTGTGTCATAGATGTGTCATAGGTGTCATAATAATGTCATAAGTAACTCCTTTGACTGGCTATTATGGGTATGGGAGTTACTTCTCTATTCTTAGCACCCTATCACCACCTTTCATGGAGGAGTTACAATCTATTCTTGGGGTACTTTGACCACCTTTTATGGAGGAGTTACTTATGTGCTCTCCTTTATGTATTCTTCACTTTGGCCATCTTACGTTAATGGAATATTGGCTTTTCTCCAAATTTTCTATGCAATTGTCTCTTGTTTGATTTCATTTACTTTAGCATTTTGTGGTATTCACTTGCTTCATCTCGTGTAACCATGACTCGTGCATCCTCTTTATTCAGACCTTGGTGAATCCTTCGATAAAGATTTGAAGCTCATTATGAAAAAATATGTTTTAAATTCATATTTTTATGCTTTGGATATGGATGATGTGGATATGGTTCTTGGATATCTATGGTTAGAGATTTTGGGAACAATAAATATTAATGTTTAGAAGAAGTTCATGAAGTTTTGGTATAGGAAAAAGGTCACTTTACAGGATATTATAATTGGAAAGGCATAAATAAAAATCAAGGTAGATCATGAAGATGAGATTAAATTAGGTGAATAAGAGCATGTGAAATATTTAGATGAAGACATAGATGAAAAAAAATGCAAGCAAAGAAAAATACTTCATTTACTAAAGATAAAAATGAACCACCAAAGAAAAAGGTGGAAGAGGTAGAAGAAAATGTTGATAAGGTCAAAGTATCATCAAAAGTTGAGGTATATAGACACCAACATCATCATAAGAGGAAACAATCATGAAGCCATGTGAGGGAGTGTCATAATAACATGCACTTTTTCTATATAAGAAATCAAAGTTCCAAAAACTATGGCTATGCATGGAAGATAAAGAAGGACTAACATGGTTAGGTATGGAATCAACATATCAAAATGGCCTATGAAACATGAAATTACTATGGAAATCACTATTATTATGCATGGAATAATAACTATTATGGTATGAATAGAATCAGAGTAGTGCAACAAAATATGGTATATGGAATCAAAGGAGAAATAATTATTCATGGAAAACAAGGAAATATAGTTATGATCATGAATGGAATCAAAGTAGTATATTGGAATTTAGAAACAAGGTTAGAAATCTATCACCTACCAAGATCACATATGGGTGGTTAGATGATTAATCTTGGAGACAAGTGTACAATGCTTTTGAAGCACACCCATTATTCGGTTTATTCTTATGTTTTGGGGATGAAACATGTCAAGGAGAGAAGGAATGATATGTATGTAGGGATATGATATATTAATGTCTATGGGTTGATGGAGATGCTGACATGTGGCACACACCCCCTTAGTTAGTTTCATGGGTCCAATATATTAGGATAATGGAGCACATTGTGAAATTAGTGCATTGGGTAATAATTAGCCTACATTGGGATTAAGAGGTTACCCATTCATTTTTATTTTGATAGAGGTCTATATAAAGGAGATGATTATCATTATAAAGGAATGAAGTAAGCATTGAGTATTCTATTGTAAGAGAATATTAGATGTTGTCCCCTAAAAGAGACATTATGGATTTATTCTTCCCTAAAGGAGTATTGTATGATATTTATGTACCTTAAGGGTATTTTATTTCTACATATATTTAGTATTTTGGTATCTTGGCTCAAAAATATCTATTGTGTTGAGTTAATCTACATTATATTCTACATTATTTCCAAATATTATAAGTGTGGGTCATAACACTCAATCCCTCCCTTTGCCAATGGTTATTTATAAAGGTTATTATGGATTTTAAGGATTAAAATGATATATTATCTCTAGGATACAATATTTATCCTATGCATACAATACCTCCATAAGATAAATGATATTACTCTAAGGCAAAACCCTAAGCAATGAAACCTCTAAATGATAGTATAAACAAAATTTCAAATTATAATGATTCATGATTAAATGATACTCTATTTATTAATTAATTAAAGGGTTTATTTATATACAATGATTGACCCTAAACCCTCCAAGGAATTTAGCTAACAAGATCGGCTAGGTCGATCTTGTTTGGCAAGAAAAAGCCCTGTTAGGTCTCAAACTAGGTCTATTAGGTTGACCTAATTCTATACTGTGTGGATTAACATATTTTATAACAAGGTAAACTTGGTAAAATCCATAAGATTTTTTTTTTTTTTTTTTTTAACATATTATGAGTGATAGAGGCAATCTGGTCGACATAGTAGGATGAGATGAATGACATGGTCAACCTAGTTGACATAGTAGAAAAATAGGCTAAAATAGGGAATAGAAATATAAAAATTTGTTATTTATACATGGACATATAATTTTTATAATTTAAATTATATTTTATATTTATATTTTTAGGATGTTTTTGAGTGGTTTTGGACCTCTAGGAGTTATAATGCAAATTCTAGATTTTAGAGGGTCTTATTGGATTCCAGACTAGACATATTTCAGGGTTTAAAGATTTTAGACTTTGCCATATTTTAGGATTTTATGGAAACATCATAGGAGGTGAATGGATAGACACTATAAATAATTTTGACTAATAGTATTAATGATACAAATCCATTACAATCTTGTAAAGCACCAATAGTCTATCTACCCTTTTTCTAGTATACCCTTTAAGGCATGTACTCAGAGAAATTGAAGCTCAATAGGTTCTTGTAAGGAAAAAAAGTGTTAGTAAGTGAATAATATTAAAAATGTTGTGTGAATAAATCTATTAAAAAATTTAGGTGCCTACATACCTCCATTTTGATGTGGGTATGTGAGCATGAGTGAATTCATGTGTCAAAATATAAATTTAAATAATTTGAAATTTGTACCTTCACTTACCTAGGGAAGAGTGGAGGGTTTTATTTATTTTTTTACTTTATATAATATTAAATTCACACATATTTGTGTTTTTATTGAACAAGTGCCAATTTATTTAAGTATTTGAGGCATATGATAGATATTTTTAGTTTGAATGTTAAAATTTAAAAATTATAAAAATTGATTTATTTAAGAGATAACATAGGGACAAATATGCTTGCTTCAAATTTAATCCAAATTACACAACAACCTATTTGTAAATTATAATTTTTATAGGTGTTGAAAATTAAGAAACACTAATTAGAAATCACTAGGGATTAATCCACTAATTGATCAAGGAAGTAGATATTTTTTCAATTTTACTCATTTTTTCTTATTTTTTAAAATATGCCTTGATATATGACCCCCTTTTGAGGTGAGGGAAAAAGACTCAATCTTATATAAATATTTTCAAAATATAATCTTAAGTGTTTTATATTTTAGGAAAATAATATAGATGAAATATCAATATTCTAAAACATATGAAATTAAATTTGAATATAGCCATTATTGTTTTAATTATTTTTAGAATAATTGAATTGGAATATAGACATTCCCTAATGTTTGATGTATAGGTGAAAAAAATGTAGGAAAGATAATATCATACATATTAAAACTCAAAAGTTTATGATACCACTAAATGAATAATAATATGGGAATAGATAGAATGTCCAAATGTTATATACTATTCCCCCAATCATGCTATATATAGCAATGAGAACACACAAAATTAAAATGTGACCATTGTGCATGGTATAAACCATGGAAACATAAGAACCAAGTAATTATATTAATATGAATGATATACATCAAGAATAAAATCATGGTTACAAGTAGTAAAAAACTAAAATGACCACACAAATTAGTGATCACACTCATGTTAATGACATGAAAAATCTATGAGATAAAACATAATGATGAGAATCACATATCATGATGAAAATAAGATCATGTATGGATAAGGACATAAAAAAATCAAACACATCCACATGCAAGAAAGTATTAACACACAATAGTCAATGTCTCCATGCAATAATCATAATAAATATATCCATGTGTTAAATATTATATAGGTACTAGCATGAGACATAATAACTAAATAATTCTAGCTCAAAATGATAAAGGCCAAGAAAGGAAATATATCACCATGAAAAATAAAGTATATGTAAATGACCCAAATATATTACATGATGTTTATGAAAATTCCCTATAAAATTGGCCAAAGAGTGTGCAATATAATATCATATATTATATAAATCTACACAACACTTGAGAAATACTATGAAAATCATGTTTAAATAATAAATATGAAAAAATATATCATAGATGAATATGTAACCATGTATTAAGTAATATCTTTTAATTTTTGTATTTTGTAATTTTTGTTGTTGTTTTAATCTTTCCCCTTGGTGGGTGATTTGTGTGAATGAAATATATATTGAATATGATGAACAAAATGTGCCAATGTGTAAACTGATGTGTAGAGCATAAAGATTAAATAATGGAATAATGCAAACTAAATATGTTTAAAAACCCCCAATCATAAGATAATAATAGTGTTCCATGATCACATGACATAGATGAATATGTGGTAAGGTACATGAGTGAATATTTATATGGAGAAATAACATGCCCCCTAGTGTATGAAAACTTTATAGAAATATATGCCAATGAATGTACCATGCATGATAACCTATCATGTGTCATGATAAGTGTAACCTATATAATATGAATAATAAATGTAGAATGATAAGTGAAAATGGGTATGGTACATTCGATATTTATGGTATTTTGATAAGAAACAAGCGTACACATAATGACCTCAGAGGTGGAACCAAGTATAATGTGTAGAATCATCATAATAGGTGCATTATGTTCATTGGATCCTTCAATTGTTTTCATTATAAATTTGAGAGGTAGTAGACACATGTACCAAGATTTTATAAAATGATAAAGAGGCCTTTTGAATTCTCACTTTTGTTTTTTTGTCTACATTTATGTTCTTTTGATTTTATTTTAGTGCCAAATCAATAATGTGAAATTACTCAGACTTGATATTTTTAGTCTAAGCCTTATTTATCATTATTGATAATTCCTTTAATCGAGACATTTTGAGCTCAAGTGGGAGGGTTGTCTTTATGTCATATAATAAGGAATAGGGTTTTTCCCTCATAACTATCCAAAAACAAGTGTGGTTAGCCCATAAGGTGTGCATGATATGATTATAATATTATTTTTATTTATGATTGATTAAATTTTAGGATATGAAACATATTTTTAAAAATAAACACAATTTTTCCAAAATCCTATTATTTATTTTTATGGATTGTGAATGCATAAAATATTTAATGTTAATAAGTATTTTAATTGTGGCCCTAGTTTGTCTATTTCCTTGTGTGTATCATGGTGTGTACAATGTATGTATAATTTTTTATTGTGTGCAATAATTCTTGACATTATTATTCTTAAGGACAATCCATTGTTAGTTATAATTGTAGATGGGACTCCAAATATAGATATGATGTGTGTCATAAGAAACCCACATATGTATTCACCTCTTGTAGACTCTTACTAAATGGATTCAACCTAATTATTAAAATTTTTTTTGCTAAAATGATGAATTTATGTCTTTTTAAAAATGTGGGATTTAGTTTACAAACTAAATATGAACCCCAAAGTGAAAATGACCAAGGTGAAATAACAAGTTATAATTATCAAGATGGTGTTGTGTTAAGTTACTAGGTGAAATGTTCAATAATTATCTCATTAACTAAGAATTTGTAAATATTAGTGTATTATATTGGAGTATTTGGTGCTCTATCTAAGGTGAAAACTTAGTCTTTCTAATTTTGGTAGTGAAATTATTAATTGTTGTAGTCAGTTAATGGTAAATAATAATTTATCATCTACTATTTTAATGGGTGTTTAACTTTATTTTGGATTAATGTATCTACATAAGATATAAATTTTGAATATCGATATTATCTAAGATATGTCTAAATTAATATATAATTTCTATAATCAAACTTTAAAATAAAATTTATTATTTATGAAAATAATGGAGAGGACTAGGGTATTTAACTTATTACTATTTTACTTAGGTTTGAGACTATGTGTAGGTGGTAAAAAGATTTAAAATGGATTTAGGCTCACTCAACTCATGAATTAGACTATCTAGACCTGCTTAGATAAATCTAACACCAATTGAATGTCAACATCAGCCATGACATCTAATAGCTAATAGAATTATCCTTATAAATTATACTCGACTGTTTCATCAAAAATTATTGTTCCTTCTTGTAATCCATTATCTTATATAATATAAAAATATCAATATGTGCTCAAATACACAAGCCTTTTATTTCAATTTGAAATCCTATCTCCACTTTTGACACTAGATTTTCTTAGAAAAGGGAATGGAAAATATGGGTTGGGATAACCCTAAACACCCCTTGACTTAGTGGCTAAACACTGCCTATGTTTCTAATAATCTAAAGAAGGCCTAAAATACACATAGTTACTTGGTTAGGTGTATGTATGAAATAGTCCTCCTTTAGTATGGATGCAACGTATCATCTATATTTTGACACTTGATAATGTACAAAATTGACTTTGATTTTGTACTTCAGACTTGGATTGGGCCTTCTCCTTGTGAAATATTTATAATTTGGGAGGATTAGGGAAGTCTATCTCAATGTGAAATTGTTTTCCAATGAGAAATATATGTTTTCTTGATACTATTATTGTAGGTTATTATTCAATTTAATGGTTTTCCCTACACATGTTACTTATCTTTCTTAGATGTTATTTTAGGTCATTAGGGAAGATAATACCCACATGTATGAGGAGGTGTATTCTTTTCTATCTTATATATATATATATATATATGTGTGTGTGTGTGTGTGTGTGTGTGTGTGTGTGTGTGTGTGTGTGTGTGTGTGTGTATATGTATGTATGTATGTATATGTATATGTATGTATGTATATATGTATGTATGTATATATATATGTATGTATATATATGTATGTATATATATGTATATATATGTATATATATATATATATATATATATACACACACATACATATATACATATATATACATATATATATATACATACATACATATATACATACATATACATACATATATATACATACATATTTATACATATATATATACATACATACATACAATATATATATTATATATACATACATATATATACATATACATATACATATATACATACATACATACATATATATATATGTATATATGTATGTATGTATATATATATATATATATATATATATATATACACACACATACATACATATATATACATATACACACACACACACACACATATATACATATATACATATATACATACATACATACATACATATATTAAATCTATTTTGGTTAATGATTCAATAAATAATTTAATATTGTCTATACTAATAATTAAATCTTTTAATTATTGAAGAGTAGCTTCTTTTGGCTCATGTTTGATTTTGCTTTTCTATAATAGGAATATATTCTACATAATTTATTTTGCATATTAAATATATCTATGGTTCATGTCTAATCATACATTTATCCTAAATTATGGCCCAATATGACATGGTATAAGAGTGTGGTTTCTGTTAGTTCAATGCCAAAGCTCAGGTTGTGAGAGCTTGACTTTCAACTTGTATGTCATAAATTTACAATTCATTGAATTAACAAATTAATATTCACGCTTTCTTATATTTTTATCTTATTTTGGGATCCTTGAATAATCCATATTCATAAAAATAAATAAAAAATGTGCCTCTTATTTTTCATTATTCATCCATAAGATTTTCACAAAAAATGGCTCGTGCCATTAGATTCAGAAGGTGCCCAAAATCCTACGATTGGCTATAAATATAACCCAGTTTTTTGAAAGTAAATTTCAGCCTTTTTGGAAGGTTTAGATGTATTTTATTGGATTATATGCAAATATGTACCATTTATGTCTCCTAATGAAAAACCATTTATATGTTTTTTTGGGTTTCTGATGAAAGTGGGTCTTTCATGGATTTTGTAGAGGCATACCAGATCTAAAGATTTTTAACTTGGTGAAATTATTGTACTTGCTTGTAGCTTCATTATACTTGTACCTTATGTTTTCACCTATCAAATCTTCAAGTCATCTTGGAACCTACAAAATTTTTGTGTAATTCCTAAAACTTCTTGAGTCTCCCTACTTTATAACAATTATATTTTGATTGCTTGATTTTGTTACTACTAATCTTAGTGCTAGTGGTTCTAATAATTTCTAAAAAGGGACTCATCCTAGGGATTATACTCTTGTCATATGGGATTTTATCCCTTGGTCACAACTGACCCAATCAGACTTAAAGTTTTCTTGAAAATATATGCACCTAAATCTGCTTACCCTAATTATTTTACTAATCCCACTATTTATCTTAATTAATTCAATAACCATAGTCCTAACTAAATAATTAAATCATAACCCCATTCATTATTATTCATCCATTAACCCTATCCCTCTCCCACAAATCAATTAATTTACCTAATCCTCATTATCTATTAAATAATCCCACTTGTCCATTATTTGGTAATTTAAAATTCCCATGACCCACCTACCCACCTACTCCTAGGATTTCCTACAAAGCTAGCCCCTAATCCTCACCTAATCCACTTATAATACTCATTTAGTCATAACATGAACCTATAAGTTTCTACTCTCTATAATTTTATATCATCCTCCACATTTTCTAGAAATCTCAATTTCTAGAGAACTCTAAGGAATTTTAAATTCCTTAGAATTCCCCCTTTTTTTTACAGTCTTCTTCTCCAGAAACATCCAATGAATTTTTGATTCATTGGACAATCTCTCTCCCTTGTTTATTTAAACACCTACAATCCTACATTGGAACTAACTAGAAGCCAACTATTGAATCTATAAGACTTCCATGCCAATATAATTAATCAATCTATGTTATCATTGATCACGTTTGATACCAAAATCATGCCAAAATTTTGAGTCTATCCATAAAAATCCATAAGTAAAATCAAGAGTCATTAAAAATATGATTCAATATATTGGTGAGAGGATAAGAGGATAAAATCAATGATAATAATTTCCTTATTATTTCTAATTTACTTCCATAATCTCTCCCTTTGATGTTATTGTGTTTTGGGTTAAATTTTCTATATATGGTAGTTTTAATTCATAGCTCAAAAATACAATAATACATTAACAATTACAGTGGGAGTCATCTATTTGGATTGATTTAACGTGTTTGAAGTGTGTTAATTAAGATTTCAGGTCAAATTAAAGTCAAATTTGAGTTCAAAATTTCTAAATCTCATGCTCTAGGCAAACAACAATTTTTGTCTACAAATCACAATATTACAGAAGCAATTTTGAGATATAATCTATAGTTTTCACTAACTATTCCCTCTAACTAGTAACAAATAAATTTTGTGATAGGTCTTCACTCTTTTACAAAATTGTAACTCAAAAAAAGTGATTTGTTATTTAAGTAGAGGTTTTGACATTTAAATTTTGGTTTTACAATAATGTAGTTTTCATTGTTATATACTTAACAAAATCAAAGTTTTGCAATTACAATATTGAATATAAGTTATAGTTTTGACATTATAAAGGGTGAATTTGACTTAAGCCTTAAACTCATTAGTTAAAATTGCTAATTTTGGCCTTTTAACAACTTTTCTTCCTCTGTCTAGTCATTATTTACTTGCAAGTAAGAAAAGGTGCTGCCTAGATCAACATAAAACATCTAAAACATACCTTTTGCTACCTAGTGTAATATTGCATTTTTAAGATAGGAATTTTTTGCTTAACATAAGTGATTTTGATCTGGATCATTTTAATAATATATTTGAAAATATAACCTTATTTTAGTCATCTTAATCATATTCTAACATTATATGGATATTTTAATCACCTTTTTGATGTTTTATCAATCTAACTGCTAGACCTTTAGCATTTTTATTTGACTATAAAATCATATATTGTGACTTGTGATATCACATTTTGAATCATATTTTTGCTTAACCATTAGCAGTTTTGCATAAACCATATGGTTACTATAGACACCTAAATCTAGCCACCAATAACCTCCAACCAGGCTTTTGACCAATTTTCACCTAAAGTTCACAATTTGGCCTAAGAACATTAAAACACATTAAATGATGTGAAACTGACATATTCAAGTGCTGATTTTGGCTATAATATCATTAAATAGGGCAATGCAATTTATGGGCTAGCTAACTTTGATCAGATCATTCTGAGTCAAAATGCTAATTTTGTACCTAGGTGCTCTGGATTGATCTTTCCTATCAAATATCTTTCACAATACATGTGCCTTCATTATTATTTTTTGGTAACATCCTAAATAGGATAATAGATCCAATGCATCTAACATCACCTTCCAATTCCAATCCAGTCAAATTTTGGACTAATAACAAGGCATTCTGATCAATTTGAGTAATTTATGCATAAAGTGCTTAAACATGATTAAGAGATAATTAACCCAAATCAAGGCATAATTAATAATTCCATGATAAATTGTTACATAATTTATTTTTTAAATGGATATTGAATATATGCGTCATTAGGTGACCTCATTTCTTGGGAAGATATCCCTAGGCCATAAATGCCACAAATATCGAGATTCATGCTTCCCATACCTCATCAAAGCCCTCCATGCCTCTTAATTTCTCCTCTATCCCAAATATTGATGAGATTATTTCTCAATTTTGATTCAAAAATTAGATTAATCCTTAGCCACACATCTCAATCATAAGATAGATGGTTTAGGTTGATTCTGATTAATCTCAAAAATCTATAAATAGGAGCCCTTACCACATTATTTCTAAGATTAATTTGTGCAAAGTTATAATGCAAGATTAGTCCCAAAAGCTTTAAATAACTAGTGTTACCATGCCAAATTGATTCTAATCCAAGCCACAAAGCCAAAAGGTACCAAGGAGAGATGGAGGTATCCAAGCTTTCATTGATGAAGACTTCATGAGCACAAGCCAAGCAAGCCACTACTATAAAGGCATTTGGAGCATCCAAGGAAGGTGAAGGGATTCTTATTATTTTTCCTTACTTTTTTATTGTGTTTGTCATTTGTTTTTGTTACTAAAATCACCCTAGTAACTAGGCATGAAGATTCTATCTTAGTGTGTTTTTTATTTGGTTTCATTCACTAATACCATATTAATGTCCTCTTCTTAGTAAAATTCCTAGTTCACATAATGGCATGCTTGATGGGACCAGATGCATCCCACACATGAAAAAAATAATTATGCAACTTTAAAATCTTCATTTAGATCATTAAAACTCTTGCAATTTGATTTTTTAACTTTGTTTTGCCATTTTTATTTATCACAGGTTTACACAGTAACCAACGTTAGTTAGTAAAACCATCATTAATTGTATAGCCATCATCTATCACTATTGGTATAACTAATGTCAGTTAGATAACCATCATCAGTTATAGAACCAAAATCGGTCACTATGTTTTTGTTAAAACATAAACTTGAGAGCTATTTTTTTTAAGTTCATCATTTCAAACCCAAAATAGCTTTAAGGCTAAGGGGCATGCTAACATTTTTGTTGTAGGACCAAGCTTGACATTTGATAAAAACATGTTTAGATCACATTTTGCATGCTTAAAAATAAATTAGAAACATTATTGTGGTTCTTAAATTAACATTTAAGGTGCTTAAATAAGTGTCTTTAGTATTAGTTTTCAAAGTTACAACTAAGACCAAGAGGTCAAATGAACACCACCTCATTTTTTGAATTTGAGTTTAAAAATGAACTCACCTTTTCAATTTTTTTGATATTCACTTAGTTTTTTAAGTTAGATTTTTGTTTGGAAAAAAGAGGGATGTTGCATGTATGCCACTCTATTTATCCCCTTTAGGGAACCATTGGAATCAAAAGTGCCATCACTATTTTAAATAGCCTATTCCAAGGCTTAGAAATAAATTCATCTAAAGCACTCCTTGAAAACTCATCAAAGTTTGGGTGACCTTGACAATGAACCTTAAGTCTTTCTATTTCATGTTTTCTTTATTTTTATGCAAACTTGGCTTATGAAGGGGACTTCATCACCTACCAGGAGTTCTTTAGGGAATATTTGACCTAGGGTTTCACCTCTCAGCATTTACTTCATTTGGATCCTAATTGGAGTTACACATGAGACGTAGTGGCACTTTGGACATTGCACTACACTAAATGAATAACATGATGTAGTGGTTACAAAAATGACTAGACCTTTTCGCAACAAGCCAAGTGATACAGACCCAAAATCTATTCTTTTATTTTGCATTATTTGGCATGAAAGTCATTGTATAATTGATTCCCATAGAACATTTATAAACTTGTAGATCTTAGACAAAACCCCACTTGTTATGGAAGTATTGATGGTGCAAGGTGCACCTTAAGGTCCATGTCACAATACTATCATTTGAGAGAAGGGGATGTATAAAAACCCTACTATATAATGTGCATTTAATTGTGGATGAACACATAAAATCCTCTCAAATGATGTATATTGATGGATTCTAAAAGTACCAAACAACCTTGTTAGTTTAGAATTTAAGAGAAAATAATTAGTTGGTTTTGTCCTAGATTAACATCTTGTTTGGAGTCAAAACATGGTATAAACAAATGATAAAAACTAAAACACATGGTCCTAATTTTATTTTGAATAAATAAGTGTTATGTTTCTCATGTGAAGTCATCAAATTTTCCTTGTTCAAATTCCATCAAAACTTCAGAGTCATATCATCCACTTTGGCATAGTTATGTTACCCAATTGAGTCTAGACCTTTGCCAAAGTTGTTTAAGTCATTCATTTATAATATAAATTAGAAATTTCACCTTTATAAGTTCATAAGGTTTATGTGTTATGTGGATTCACCATTTGCACTACACTTGAGGGAACTTAGGTTTAATTTCCAATTTGGGCTAAAGGTTGTTTTAGACTCAAGATCATTATCACCACTTGATAGACTTAAGCTATTTTGCGCTAAACACTTGAAATTTGAGTCTATACACCACATAATTTTGAGTCAAGAAAATTAGTTTTATGCTATCAAAATTATGGGAAACTATCTTTTCCTTAGATATTTTTTGAAACAAACATTTAGCCACACCTTTTAGGTAGTGTAGCATTGTTACACTACCCAAAACATTTCAAATATTGTTTCATAGACCCTCTTGCATAGAGTTAAAATTTGTTCTTACAATTTTAGACTAATTCAAGTGTAATTTTATGATCCTTTGTCTAGCAAAGTTGTATCATTCACATTTTTCTAGCTTATTTGTCAAAAGAAACAAGTTTTATACCATTATTTTTGAGAAAATAAACTATCTCTAAAGTGACTTTTGTTTCATACCTTATACCTAGTTGATCGATTTCATGTCCAAGAATCAAATGCCTAGTGTTTATTAGAAGTGTTTCAAATCCATTAAATTAAAACTTTTATCTATTTCAAAGTCTAGCTTTTGACACTATTTCACCAAGAGTCCTAGCACATACCTTATTTAAGCCTAACTTTTGATGTTGCATTTGGCCAAAAGACCAAGAAACTTTTAATTTCTTAGATTGGATTGATTTGAAGCACTTCAACCTTAGATTTTTGGTGTATTTACTTACTCATCTTTGTGTTAATAGTGAGACATTGGACATTTAATGCTAGATTGTTTCTTCACTAAATCTTTGAATAAACTTTTTGATCCTTTTGACAAATCTAGACCAAGTTTGAACATCATCTATTTTAGATATTGTCCTTTTTAGAGTTTGTATAACTCTTTTGACCTTTTATCACAAAGCATTGACTATGGATCCCAACATTTATTCCTACACTCATAGTGGACTCATGTACAATCCAGGGATTAGTAATGTGGTTATGGAAAAAGAAATGGTGCAAGACCCCTACATAGATAATATTCTTTATGAGATGGATTATTATCCCTATTATAATACTCAATTAGGTGCATAAATTTAAGATCCATTAGATAAATATTTGGTTAACACACCACCTTATTTAGACCAAGACTAAAAACAAACCACATAATACCTAGCTATAATACACATAGTGGATGAGCTAGTTCTTCAATAGTCATATTATACTAATATGGCTTCCACATATGATCCATTTTTGTTTGAGAAACATTTTTAGAGAATAAAGATGAGATTTTTTTTAGAACCATAGAGTTAGGGCCCAAGTTTCTAGCATATTTCCCCCATGAAAATCTACCAAGCCTAGTAAGAGTGCCCCACAACATAATTTACAATCAATAGGCTTATTCTAGCAATCTTTTGGCTTTAGTCTAAATAACATATCAAGAACATAATATACCTAATAGAGGAAAGAACATCATGGAAAAAAACTTTAATCAAATGCAGATAGCATATCACACCTACCTAAATATAGCATACGATTTCAATCAGATGAACATGGTGAGCAAACCTCTTATTGACTTAGTTATTTCAATAGGAGTTTTGATAGAGTTAAATGGTCAAGAGAATCAAATTTTCAACCCATTCATGAAAACCACTTTGGTAGATAACTTGATGCATATTCCCATTATTGAAAAAGTGTCTTTGGCCTCTATGTAGAATAATGAGCCAAATGTAGTGGAAAATGTGCAAGTAACATCCAATCCCAATCCAAGTGGTACTAACACAAAAATAACTAGTCAACAACATGCACCTGTGGTTAATACCATGAGTGGACCATCATAATATGGAATAGGAGTTTCTACATCCTAACCTCAACTAGATTCTTCCTCAAGTGTGCAACTAATAAGATTAGGTACTCAACCAACAACTAATGTCATGCCTCAATAGTCAAATATGATGAATCTTATTCCTCCTCAACAAGTGATGAGTAGTATTACACAATATTAGGTACAATCTAGTTTACCAATATAATAGAGGCCAAATATATTTTTACCTTAGAAAGGGGAAACTAATGTTTCACCTCGCTAAGTAATGGAAAACATACCTCTTCAGTCATAGACTAGTGTATCAATCCAAAACCAAGCGATGACTAGTTAACAATGCATAAATATTAGTTATCAACAAATGTCAAATATTTAACTTTATTTCACTTCCCCATAAGGATTCATGCAAAAAAGAGTCTTCCATGTTTCTCAAGTACCTACTAGACAACCATTGGTTCTAAATGTGCCACAATTTTAGAGACAAGGTCTTAGTCCACAATTTCTTAGTCAATAGCCAAGTTTGATTAGTCGACATCATGCCCATTTTCAACCATAGCAAGATAATATTCTTATATCATGATATCTCAACCATAAAATCCTCCAAGTCAAACCTTTATTTCCAACCCAAACTATAATATTACATAACCAAATGTACAATTCTAAGTACATCCTAATCTATGTATGCATATTATTGGTCCATTTCCAAACTAAACCAATATACCCCAACAAGTATCTCCATCATACCCTAGTCAAAGTGTCAAACTTGTGACCTTCCAACCATCTGTCTAAACTAATTATTACTCTCCCTCAAACTAATGTTCCTTCTAGTTTCTTATCCTAAGAATTGTAATAGATGAGGGATGTATTACTACCATTCAGGTTGGGAAGTAGACTAAAAATTTCAAATTGGATGGTGTGTGTTCCTATCCATTCAACATGGAGTATTTTTAGATAATATTTCCTCTAGGATATAAACCACTAAAATTTGATAAATACAAAGGGAAAGGTGACCCTAAGGCCCATTTAACTGAAATGTTTATTGCATGTCAACTAGTGGCATATAGAGACATATACCTTTTGTTGTTATTTCCAAAGAGCTTGGCTAGACAAGCCTTGGAGTAGTTTTTAAAGTTGCCCAAGAACTCAATGACAGATTTTGATGATATTTTTTATAAGTTTGTGCAACACTTTTCCTATAATCTCAAACATAAGATTTCATTGGTTGAATTAATACAAGAAAAAAAAAAGTTGGTGAGAGTTTTACAAGTTATATATAGTGATGGAGAGCCCTTGCAAGCTATTTCACCCATAGTTAACTAGAAAAACAATTAGCCACTATGTTTACTAAACATTTATCTAGTGAGATATCTTATCATCTAGAATTACAATGCGCATATACTTTCAAGGAAATCATTGACAAAGGTTTGTTGATTGAGTAAGCCCTTATCAATAAAGGTTTCATCAAGCTTAATTCAACTAATTAGAATCAAAGTACCAATCAGGAAAGTGGCTAAAACTAACATCCAATTCAAGTGCAAGCATCACAACCAACATAGGCCAATAACCAAGAAAGACCAAAGTAGGTTAACCATAATATGAATCTTGTGGGAAATGGAGTAACTAAGTCACATCATGTACAAATGGTGTAAACATCATTTGCACCACATTTTTAGATTAATCCTACTCAATAACCTCTCAAACCAATGTCATAAACATAAAAACCAAGACTTGTGCAACAAATATATCAACCTTTACCATTGCAAACCCCTACTCTAATGAGAACTGTGCCTACACATCATGTCTTTAGTGACCTAGAAGAGCCTATTGAATATGTATTTTATAAACTTGCCACCACTAATCTGATTAGTTTCCTATACTAAAGCATTATTCATAAGGCATTCTATATCTTGATTGGTACCATGAAAATGAATTCTATAAATATCATCAGATTAATGGGCATAATCTATGAAGATGTGTTCAAATCAAGCATTTGATTGAGAGTATTTTGGATAATGGGGAGATAAAATTGGATAATGGTGCTTCCACTTCCAATCAAAATCTTGGGATTTATCAAAACCCCTTTCTTCAACATAATAATCAGCAACAAAAATAACAACACCAACCCGTGAAACAAAAAAAAATCAATACTATCAAAATCAAAGGCTGAACCAACAAAACTAGTAGAATTAGCAAAATCAATAGCAAAACCCATAATGATAGAATAGTGGACAAAACCAAGGTCAAAATGGAAACAAAAAAAAAACTTACCATGTAGTTACACATGACTACAATAGGGTTGTAGTTTATATTGTAGGGGGTAGCATTAACACCATCTCCATTAATCCTAAACTAAGCAATAACCAACCTAGACCATTGCTAAACAAAAACATTTAGCCAAATTACATGGATAATCCTTCTCTGACTTGGTAGTTCATGTAGGAAAACCAAAAAACTAAGATTTCCCCTTTGGGACCTTATATCGAGAACTCATCCTTGCCACGTGACCACATACAAGTGCACTGGCAACTAAGACTTGTCTTATCTAGTCCCATACCATTCCCAACATTTATTAGAAATAATGGTCTAGTATATAATATTGATTATGTAATCATAACTCAAAGGTCAAAGATTACCATCCCAGGACCATAACCATCTACCACTTTACTTATTATCCAACCAACCATTCAGCCTTAGAATAAACCATTTAATACTGACCAAGATAAGAAGTTTAATATTGTGGAATAATTACAGAAGGCACTAGCACAAATTTATAGTTTAGATTTGTTGTGAATGCCATTAATCCACATGAACTTATTAATTGAGTTTTTAACCCAATCCACTATTTCTAGTGACATATCCCTTGATAAATTTCAAGCTTTGGTTGGACACCTAGCTCCAACCCAACAAGTCACATTCAACCAAAGAAATATGTCTTAACTTCGCCTGCTCCATAATAACCCATTATACATAGAAGTTTATATAAAGTGGAATAAAGTGAAACATGTCCTTATAAACAATGGATCAGACCTCAGCATAGTGTCTCTCAATCTCATCAAGCTTCTTGGGTACACAATAGCAGATCTCTAACTAAAAACAATAACTATCCAATCCTATGATAATCAAGAAAGAGAATCACAAGGCACCATTAGTTTTCCAGTTATCAATGGGCCTTTGAGCCATGATACACTTTTCCATGTGCTTGATATTGAGCTATCATACAATATGCTTCTAGGTAGGCCTTGGTTACATGAGATTCATGTATTCCCATCAATATTTCACTAATGTATTAAGTTTTCCCACTCAAGGATGGAAGTGAATATTCTAGGAGATTTACACCCATACGAACACTACAAATATCTTAAGGCTAAGTTTCAAAGCTATAATTATCAGTATGACATGAATCTAAGTTTCAAGTAGGATAAAGGAAATGCCATACTTATTGATCCTTCACTAGATAATTACATAGATCTTAATACCTTGGATTCCCTTTCCCACATGCTACCTCTTAAAGCTTCTAATCATTTCACCATTTCAAATAATGGACTAGGAGAGTATGTGACCCATGATATATTTCATATTTTCAATCTTCCTCAGAATTCAAAAACCTTTGGGTGACCTAAAGTCACCCCACATATGCATTGGTAATGAAAGAACAAAGATAAGGGACCTGTAACATTTGTACCAGCATTTGGCCTAGAACCTAACCATTTTGAAGGGGATGAATCATGGTTATACAATGATGACCAAGCTAATTGTTATAAAAGTATAAAGTATCCTATTTCCAATAGGATGATGGAGCATCATAATTATGAAGGAAGAGGCCTTAGATCGAATCAGCAAGGAACCATCAAGCCAGTTTCCATGACTAAGTATTAAAGACCTTATAGACTTGGATTTAAACTACCTAAGGGTGACCCCACATATATTATTCAAATTCCATCACCAATACCTAGTGAGGATGATGCTGACAGTGAAGTAGAGTCCCATCATTGCTATCTTGGTAAAGAAAGAGTTAGAAAAACACTTAGAAGAAGGATGTATCCAATCCGTTGACTACTCAAAATGGATATCTAATGTTGTACCTATTAGAAAAAAAATTTAAGGAATCAAAATCTATACTTATTTTGAAGACATCAACAAAGATTATCCTAAGGATGAATTTCCATTACCTAATATTGACATGATCATCAACTCCATGAAAGGTTATGAATGCTTTCACTCATGGATGGCTTTTTAGGATACAACCAAATTAGAGTAGCACCAAAAAACCAACATAAAATAGTATTCACCACTCCATGGGGAATATTTTGTTATCAAGTAATGCCATTTTGTCTTAAGAATGTTAGAGATACATATCAAAGGGCCATGAATTTCATATTCCATGATATGATGCATGATATTCTTGAAGACTATGTCATCAACATATTAAGAAAATCTAAGACCAAGGCCAACCATCTAGTAGTGCTATGCAAAATATTTGAAATATTATGAGAGTAAAAAGTCAGACTCAATCCAAATAAATGTGTATTTGGTGTAAATATAGGAGAAATACTTAACTTCATCATGTCTCATAAAGGCATTGAAGTTGATCCAGCTAAATTCCATGCTATTACTGAGATGCTACCACCAACTAATTTGAAGCAAATCCATTATTTGCATGGTAAGATTCAATCAATCCATCACTTCATCTCTCAGTTAGTATACAAGTTTCATCTACTTACACATCTTATGAATAAGGGAGTTGCATTTCACTAGGATGACCACTACCAAAAAACTTTTCAACAACTCAAACTCTATCTCGTTAATCTACCTATTTAGTTATGTCTTATGATAGGAAAGCCATTATTATTATATCTATCAACTATAAATAATGCCTTGGGGACAATCTTGGCTCAACATGATGACAATGGAAAAGAGCATCCTATATACTACCTAAGTCATACCTTGGTCACATATGAACATAACTATGCACCTTTTGAAAAATATTATCTGGCCATGGTCTTCATAGCTCAAAAAATGCACCATTACATGTTGAATAATAAGACCATGGTCATTTCAAAAATAGATCCACTCAAGTATCTACTATCTAAAATAGCTTTGTAAGGTAGAATGGCTAAATGGATCATGCTTTTTAGTGAGTTTGACATAGAGTATGTCAATCAGAAGGTAATTAAGAGACAAATTATTAAATATCAACTTATTAAAACACCTCTCATAGACACACAACCATTCAAATTTCAATTTCCTGATGAATCCATAATGTTCATCATTGACACACCCCTTTAGGAGTAGCCATGGAAGCTATATTTTTATGGTTCATTTACTGCACATGGATTGGGGATAGGCCTATTGTTTAATACACCATAGGGGGATCTAATCCCTAAATCATTCAACATTAGCTTTCCTTGTACAAAAAACATGGTTGAGTATGAAGAATTTGTTGTAAGACTTTGATAGCTAGTGCATTGGAACTTATCCCATCTCTAAGTTTATGGTGATTCTCAGTTAATCATCAATTAGGTCACAAATCATTTTTAGACCAAAGATGACAAACTAGTTCCATATAAAGCCATGGTCAACACTCTTAAGCAACAAATTAACAACATTCAATTTAAGCACATACCAAGGGCTATTAATAAAACAACAAATGCAATTTCTACTATTGGCTCTCTGATTTGACAAATAGATAAATCTAGAGAGTATCAGTTTTTCATCAAGAATTTGTTAGCACCAGCTCATGAACCTTCAACTGTTGCAATGATTTATGATATTATTGGTCCTAATTATATTTGGTACTCAAAACTTTACAATTACCTTCATGAGCAAGTTCTACCACCTAACCTATCTCAAAAATAAACCAAAGCCTTTATTCATCATTCCACTCATTATACTTTACTAGGATCCACCCTTGACCATTGTAGTTTTGATGGAACTGTACTTCATTGTTTAAATTCCTTAGAGTATATAATAGTGTTAAGAAAAGTTCATGAAGGAGTATGTGGATCTCATTCTAGTGGGGTAGTCCTATCTAAAAATCTCTTATGTATTGCTGATTATTGGCCCACAATGGATGTATATGTAACTGCATATGTAAATAAGTGTGATAAATGTCAATGGCATGCTAATCTAATTTATGCCCTAGCACAAACTCTAAAACCAATGTTGAAACCATGACTATTTGATACATGTGGACTTGACCTCATTAGGAATATCAACCCCACTTCATATGATGGCCATACACATATCGTTATGGCTATAAGTATTTCACTAAGTAGGTTGAAGCTATACCCCTCACTTATGTGATTGGTAAGAAAATTTCCAAATTCATCTTCAACCATCTCATTTTACACTACGGTATCCCCTCTGACATTATATCTGATAATGGAAGATCATTCAAGAATAATAATGTAGACTAGATATGTATCAAATATAACATTACACAACATTTTTCTACAACATATTACCCTTAAGGTAATGGCCAATCTAAAGCATCAAACAAAACCATTGTCAATATTCTCAAAAATATTGTTAATGATGTTGATCATGATTTTCACTTACAAATATTCCTTTCCCTACCATACCATACCAATCATTATACCCCCATAGGAGCCACTCCATACTCACTTTTTTATGTAATTGAATCCATCCTTCCCATTGAGGTTGAATTACCTTCACTATGCATCTCTTTCAAGCATGTATTAGATGATCATGACTATCCAGTAGATCACTTGCAAGAGCTAGAGCTATTTGATGATAAATTCATAGCTACATTAAAAAATCTTTAGGCATATCATAACTGACTCAAAGGCCACTATAATCAATGTGTTAAATATAGAACATTTAAACTTGGTGATATTTTTCTTAAATAAAACCAAAAGAATACCATGATTAAGAAAAAACATAAAGGAAAATTCAAACCAAAATGGATAGGGCATTTCATCATTACTATGGATAATGGATCAGGAGCATACAAGCTTGCCATAATAGATGGAGATGAACTTCCTGAGGTGATGAATATTATTCATCTCAAGATATACTATGCTTGAGTGCTAAGACATATTTTTTGTAATGACCATTTTAGCTATACCATTTTATCACTATTCCTCTTTGTACATATATTATTCTTAACTTTTCTATTAGTTGTATCCATTTTACCATTCCATTTTATCAACTCAATGTGTTCTAAATCCTAAGCTGTTTGACCTTATTTTTTGCCATTCATTATGTATTTTTAATATTAAGGAGTCTATTCAGTTTCATCAGTTGGTTCAAGACTTCAAATAGAGATCATACTTTGGAGTAGTGTGATAGAAGTTTTGGTAGTTGCATCCCTTGCTTATTATTCTTTTCTTATCACCGATCTTGTTACTAATTATAACCATCTTTGGGAAAATTAGTACCATTGATCTATGGTGTTGTTTCCTAGTTATAACCACCTCTAGGGGAAACATTTGTTTATTAATCCTTGCCATACCAACTTGCCACTTCCTAATTACCATATTGTGCCTTTTTACCACCTATGCTTGTTTTATTTTAACTGACTACTACACTACTTGAATTCCTCTATTATAGGGTGGAATTATAGTGACTTAAGGTCCTACTCTAAGAATATGTAGGTAGCACTTGATACTTGTTAATGTCATCTCAGTCACCCTTTTCCCCATGCTCTCACCATTTTACAAGTAACCTAAGCCATGCTCTCACTATTTTATGAGCAACCTAAGTTTGAACACTCACTATTTTATGAGTAACCTAATTTTGAATGATCTCACCATTTTGTGAGCTTAAAATATTTAGTGTCTCATCATTCTTGATTGAGTTGAGACACTCCATAACAATTCCAAAAACATTTATAAAATCATTACAAAAAACCAAAAACATTGATCATTTCTTTGCCTTAAGGATTTTGGGAACCCTTACTAATTTTCAAGTAAATCACTCATTTCTTAGTTTCCCCATCCTTTTTTATCATTTTCACACATGAACTTACCATTTTTCAAGACCATTCCTCTTATTCTATCACATCCATTCTATTTATTTCCATCAGTTATCACATTCTTCCCTTTCCCTAGGAGAACTACATTTGGCCTAAAGTTTTTTATTAGATATTTACATCCATGGAACTATGTAGGTAGCGTCCACTTGCCTAATGCATATGGAGATAGCTCTAAGACCCAATTTATTTTATTATATTCCCCCATTTTATTTGTTTATTTAGTTATCTCATATTTTTAGGGGTAATGTTCTTATGCTTTTTATTGCATTATTTGTTTGTTTCTGCTTATTTTATTTATTTGTTTCTTTTCAACACTATTTCCTTGATTCAGATTATGTGTGTTCATTGGGTGATTTGTTACCCACACTTATAATTGAATCCATCTATATTAATATGTGTACATTATCATCATGGTTTCTATCATTGGTGCATTTTTTTCTATTGAGTATTGGATTATGAAAGTCAGTCCTCATGAATATTTTGGCCAAGTCCTCATGATGTTATACCATGATGCCTAACAACATGTTATATAGCAAACTTCAGCTTCAATAAGTCTATTCAAAAATGGCAACATCTCTTTGGTATTGACATCTTGATTCTATCATAATCATATCCCAAATAGATTAATTAACTATGAAAGAATTTTAACCTTTATTAGTTTAGATGAGCATCTCCATACTAGTAGGTTGTTCCAATTCATAATTACCCTTTGTGTTAAGTTATCATCATCCTCGACCAAGTTTATCATGTTTGACATTATCAGAGTCCAATTATTATAACCACCTATGGACAAATCATTGCACACCATTCCACCTACATTTTTTTAATGATTATAACCACCTTTGGGAAAATCATTGTATTGTCACCACTTCCCTTTTTCTACCCATATAGGGGCATGATATTATCTCATTTTTCTATCTTAACTAGGGGAAACTCCATCTTCTCAATGATTATAATCACCTTTGGGTAAATCATTGTGATATCATACCACATTGCCACTATCGGGGTACAATGCTTATAACTACCTTTGGGTAAACCATTGTACACCATCCCACTTGCATTATCAATGATTTTGACTAGTTTTTCAATATCATTATGTTTTCACCCCATCATATTTCCTTTCTTTGGTCCCCTCACTTCAATTCTTTATTTTGAGGGACCGTTTTTCAACCTACTTGTGCCAATCATTCCCTTAAGGGGGTATCATATAATTAGTTTATCATAATTGTAGTTGTAGGCATACAAGACCTGTTCATTCTTTGAGAAGATGTTACTATGCTTATAGATTGCAATGCCTTCCCAAATATGGGCAAACTATAGACACCTAAATCTGGCCACCAATAACCTCCAACCAAGTTTTTGACCAATTTCACCTAAAGTGCACAATTTATCCTAAAAGCACTAAAAAAATGCTAAATGCTGTGAAATTAACATATTCAAGTATTGATTTTTGCTATAGTATCATTAAATGGGGTAATTAAATTTATGGGCCAGCTAACTTTGATTAGATCATTCCAAGTCAGAATGCCAATTTTACCCCTAGGTGTTATGGATTGATCTTTCCTATCAAATATCTTTCATAAGACATGTGCCTTTATTATTTATTGTTGGTAACATCCTAAATGGGATAACATATCCAATGCATCTAACATCACATTCCAATTCTAATCCAGTTGAATTTTGGACCAATAACAAGGTATTTTGATCAATTTGAGTAATTTATGCACAAAGTACTTAAACATGATTAAGAGCTAATTAACCCAAATTAAGGCATAATTAATAATTATATAGAAACTTGTTGAATAATTTGTTTTGGAAATGAATATTGAATATCTACATCATCAAGTGACCTCATTTCTTGGGAAGACATCCCTAGGCCATAAATGCCACAAATATCAAGATTCATGCCTCTCATGCCTCATCAAATATATCCATGTCTCTTAATTACTCTTCTATCCCAAATATTGATGAGTCTATTTATCAATTTTAATTGAAAATTTGGATTAATCCTTATCCACACATCTCAATCCTAATATGGATGGTTCAGGTCGATTATGATCAATCTCAAAAATCTATAAATAGGAGGCCTTACCACATTATTTATAAGCTTAATTTGTGCAAATTTATAAAGTAAGATTAGTCCCAAAATCTCCAAGAAACTATTGTTACCATGATAAATTGATTACAATACAAGCCATAAAGCCATAAGGTGCCAAGGAGAGATGGAGATAGGCAAGCTTCCATTGATGAAGACTTCATGAGCACAAGCTGAGCAAGCCACTACTACAAAGGCATTTAGAGCATCCAATGAAGGTGAAGGAAATCTTTTTGTTTTTCCTTACTTTTTAGTTGTGTTTGTAATTTTTTTTACTAATCTCACCCTAGTAACTAGGCATGAAGATGTTAGCTCAGTGTGTTATTTATTTGGTTTCATTCACTAAAACCATACTAATCTCTTCTTCTTAGTCAAATTCTTAGTTCATAGTTATGATCATGGTTAATTAACTTCCAAAAAAACCACATATTAAACAATCATAATATTACTTAAAACTTATAGTATTATACTCTCTAGAAGTGGTTTTAAAATAAACTATGTATCTATGGTTTTTCTTTTTACAATTATGTTTTTACACTCATTTTTTACATTTAAATAGTCCTTTTTGAGTGTATTTTAAGAGTCACTTTCAGTAAATTTTGAGTCATTCTGAGCATCCTGTAAGTCCAAAATTATGTTTAGAATTAAGGGCACTACCGCTTGACCCTACCTTATACCATGATAGGGAATACACTCAGGGTGCTGCCCCTTGAACCCACTCGAAGATGCCACCCTTAGACCCCCATATTGTGCCCCCTCATTAAAATATGTTATAGAGCCAAATCAAAAAAAAAATCATTAGATTTTATTCAGGGTTATTAGACTAACATTTTATTTCTTGTGGTGGTGAATCTAGTTTCAATTTTGACTTGTTAACATCTTGCAAGTCATATAATTTATCTAATGTCTTATCTTGTAAGTTACCCCTACTAATCACTTGTCTCATAGGTTTCTTGCCAAAGATATGTCATTTTGATAAATCATATTGTAAATATATTATATATATCAAATATAAATTAATGGTTAATAAATATTTTTGTTTGTTTGTGTGTCACCCAAGGGCTATAGTGGTGTATGATCTCCTCCTTACATATTTGAAACAATTCTTGGAGGATCAAAAACCACTAATAAACCCTACCATTTTTATTTTTATGGAAAATGTGACATTAAATTGACACCCACATACTTTCCATAATCACTAGGGGTTGGTGATGTGGATTTCATCACTATGCATTCAACCAAACTCAATGTTCTAGTAAGTATAAATATTAGGGGCATCTATCATTAGGCTAAGTAGTTGACACCATACAAGTCATTTGTGAAGGGTAATAGTTAATTCTCTTGACCAGGTATTAGACAACACCCTATACAGATTTGAGATCCATGCACCTTCATGTATCTTAGAGATGCCCCTAGACATTTTATATATACCTAGCATATGACCATTGGCCATAATAGGTGATTTGATACCAGAGTCAGTATCAACTCTTAAGTGATTATCATGTGTAGATGAGGTTGAGAGGGTTTAGGATGTTCCATAATGGGTCATCAACTTATAGCCTCACTTGTGAAGCTATTAGATGGTGTAATCATCAAGTTACACTCTCGATTATTTTAATAATCTTAGACTTATGGTTTACTTAATTGGATGGTATTTTGATAAAATTGTGTTGTTTGTGAAATGATTCATCCTTTTACCCAAGCCTATACATGCCTATCATTCTATACATCCTCATCAATATCCTCTTGTACATATTTCTTCATAAATTTATGTACATTCTTTTAAGCTTATTTCATCTTATGTCTTGTCCTACCTCTCATCACCTCTCTCATATTAGTCACATCTTATCCTAGTCTCATAAATATATCTCTATTAATTCCCCCATCACCTACATATCCTAATAAAATCTTGTCATCCACATCTTATTATAAGTCCACCTTGTCCATAACCAATCATGCATCACCTAGATTTACTTAGTTTCTTAGCCTAAATTAGTCTCTTTCTTGACCTTACCTAGCCTAATCACTCTATCCACTACCTTATCAACCTATCCCAATCATAGTCCACTATATCATATAACTTATCTATAATGTCCTCTCATCAAGTCTTTAGTTATACTTTGATCCTCATCCACATTGGTCAATAACCCTTTCTACATCAGGGTCCTTACTATCTATGAACTAATAATTTGACTCAAGATAGGTGATTAGTATCGTGTTAGTCCAAAAACTAAAACAAATTGACAGAAACACACTAACAATCATACATATCTATGCCTATTTACTAGGGTGAGATTAATAAAATAAATGAAAAACATAACTAAAAAGTAAAGAAAAATAATAATCCTTCACCTTCCTTGGATGCTTCAAATGCTTATTGTAGTGGTTTGCTTGGCTTGTCCTCATGAAGTCTTCATAAAAGGAGGCTTGGCTATCTCCTCTTTCCCTTGGAACCTTGTGGATTTGGCTTGGCTTGGATCAATATTTTGGCATCATAAATTTGGCATGTGAGAGATCTTGGAATCAATATGATATGGTAACTTTGTACAAATTAAGCTTAAAAATAGGCAAGGCCTCCTATTTATAGATTTTTGAGATTGCTAATAATCAACTTGAACCATCCATCTTGAGATGAAGATGTGTGGTTGAAGATTAATTAATTTTTTTATAATTAAATATATAATTATCCTCATGATGACATTGGAAAAAGGGGCATTGAAGAGGAATGAGAGACTTATATTCTTGATATTTGTGGCATTTATGGCCTAGAAACATCTTCCCAATAAATGAGGTCACCTAATGATGCAGTTATTCAATATTAATTTTTAAAAACAAGTGTTCAACAATTTTCCATGGAATTCTTAATTAGGCTCTAATTTGGTTTTATTAGCTCTTAAGCATGATTAAGCACCTTGTGCACAAATTACTCAAATTGATCAAAAAATACCTAGTTATTGGTCTAAAATTTGACTGGATTGGAAGTCAATGTTAGATGTGTTACAACTATATTCCTATTTAGGATGTTTCCAACATAAAAAAATAAAGACATGCATCTCATATAATAAATTTGATAGAAAATAACAATCTAGAGCACCTAGATGCAAAATTAGCATTTTGACTCAAAATGATCTAATCAAAGTTAGCTAGCCCATAAATTTCATTACTCTATTTAATGATACCCTATCTAAAATCATCACTTCAATATATCAATTTAAATCATTTATTGTGTTTTAGTATTTTTAAGCCAAATTGTACATTTTGGTGGAAATTAGTCAAAAGCCTAGTTGGAGGTTATCGATCACCAAATTTAGGTGTCTATAGTTTTCCCTTATTTGGGAAGGCATTGAAAGCTATAAGCATAATAACATATTCTAAAATAATGAAAAGGTATTGTATGCCTACAACTATAATGATGATAAACTAACTATATGGTGCCCCCTCAAGGGAATGGTTGGCACAAAAAAAGGTTGGTAAGTGGTCCTTCAAAAGAAAGAATGGAAATGAGGGGACCAAAGAAAGGAAAGATGATTGGGTGAAAACATAATGATATTGAAAAAATAGTCAAAATCTGCAAGTTAGATGGTGTATAATGGTTTGTCCAAAGGTGGTTATAAGCATTGTACCCCGATAGTGGCAATGTGGTATGATAACACAATGGTTTGTCTAAAAGTGGTTATAATCATTGAGAAGATGGAGCTGCCCTAGCTAGGATAGAAAAATAAGATAATGCTATCCCATTTAGGGTAGACAAAAAAGATAACAACATGCCCCTATTTGGGTAGGAAAAGTAAATTTGGTGAGAACATAATGATTTTCCCAAAGGTGGTTATAATCATTAAGAAATGTAGGTGGGATGGTGTACAATGATTTTCCCATCATGGGACCCTAATTATGGTAAAAATGATAAAATTGGTCAAGTATGATGATAACTCAACATAGAGAGTAATGATGAATTAGAACAACCTACTAGTAGGGAGATGCTTGTTTAAACTAATAAAGGTTGAAATTATTTCATGGTTAATTACTCTATTTTGGATATGATTGGGATTAAATCAAGATGTTAGTGTCAAAGAGATGTTGATAACACCATTGATGAATATACTTATTAAAGCTTAGGTTTGTTGTAGCATGTGTTAGTAGGCATCATGGTATAACATCATGAATACTTGGCCAAAATATGCATAAGTACTGACTCACATAATCCAATACTCAAATAAAAAACAATGCACTAATGATAAAAACCATGATGACAATGTAAACATATGAATATGGATGGATTCAAGTATAGGTGTGGGCAAGGAATCACCAAATGAACACACATAAACTAAATCAAGGAAACCGTACTGAAAGCAAATAAATAGGTAAACAAATAAACAAAAATAAGCAAAAAAAAAACAAATAATGTAATAGAAACCCTACAAATATTGCCCCTATAAAATAGGTGACCACTTAAAAACTGAACAAAATGGGGGAATAAAAGAAAAGGAAGTGGGTAGCCAAGTTATATCTATATGCACTAGGAAATTGGATGCTGCCTGCATAGTTCTATAGATATAATATCTAATAAAAACTTTAGGCCAAATGTAGTTCTCCTAGGGGATGGGAAGAAAATGATAATTATGGAAAAAATTAGAGTGGATGTGATATAATAAGAGGAATGGTCTTGAAAAATGGAAAGTGTGTGAGAGAAAATGCCAAAAAATATGGGGAAACTAAGTGACAAGTGGTTTGCTTGTAATTAGTAAGGGTTCCAAAAATCGTTAAGGTAAAAAAGTGGTAAAATATTTTTGTTTTTTTCTAATGATTTTAAAAATATTTTTTGAATTTTAGAAATATCTCAACTCGATCAAGAATGACAAGACACTAAATGGTTTAAGCTAACAAAATGGTGAGAGCAATCAAACTTAGGTTGCTCACATAATGGTGAAAGCATTCAAACTTAGGTTTCTCATAAAATGGTAAGAGTGTGGTGGAAAGGGTGACTGAGCTGACCTCAAAAAGTATCAATCTTTTCCTACATAGTCTTAGAGTAGGACCTTAAGACACTATAGTTCTACCCTACAATGAATAAATTCAACTAGTGTAGTAGTCAATTCAAACAAAATAGGCATAGGTGGTAAAAAGGCATATTATGGCATAGAAATTGGAAAGTTGGCATGTCAAGACTTAATAAACAAATGTTGCCCTTAGTTTGCCCATTGGTAGTTATAACTAGGACAAAACATCATAGATCAATTGTACTAATTTTCTCAAAGGTGGTTATAATTAGTAACAAGACTGGTGATAGGAGAGGAATAATAAATTAAGGATGCAACTATGGAAACTTCTATCATACTGCTCCAAAATATGATCTCTATTTGAAGTACTTGAAACAATTGATGAAACTGATCAGATTCTTTGGTAATAAAAATGCGTAATGAATGGAAAAAAATAAGGTCAAATAAGCTAAGCTTTATAACATGTCTGGTTGATAGAGAGGAATAGTAAAATGGATAAGGTTAAGAGAATAGATAAGAATGATATTTATATAAATAATAATAGTGATAAAATGGCACCACTGAAATGGTCTTTATAGATAATATGCCTTAGCACTCAAGCATAATACTGCTTGAGGTGAATAATATTCATTAGCTTAGGAATTTCATCTCCATCTGGTGTGGCAAGCCTATATGCCCCTAATCTATAATGTATAGTAATGATGAAAGGCCCTATCTAGTTTTGTTTGACATTACCTTTATGCTTCTTCTCTGTCATGGTATTCTTTATGAAAAAGAACACCAAGTTTAAAATTTCTATATTTGACACATCGATTTTAGTGGCCTGAGTCAGTTCTAATATAACTAAAGATTATTGAATGCAGATGTACATTTTTCATCAAGTAGGTCTATCTCTTGCAGGTGAGCTACTCGATAGTCATGATCATCTAGGACATGTTTGAAAGATATGTGTAGTGAAGGCAATTCAACCTCAATGGGAAGGATGGCTTCAATACCTTAAATAAGTGAGTATAGAGTGGCTCTTGTAGGATTATGATGATTGGTATAGTATGCCTAAATGGTAGGGAATATCTATAGGTGAAAATCAAGACCAACATCATTGACAATATTTTTGAGAATATTGACAATGGTTTTATTTGATGCTTCAGCCTAGCCATTACCTTGAGGGTAATATGCTATAGAAAAATGTTGTGTGATGTTATATTTGGTACATATCTAGTCTACATCCTTGTTTTTAATTATCCTCCATTATTAGATATAATGTCAAAATGAGATGGTTGAAGATAAATTTAGAAATTTTCTTTTCAGTCATGTAAGTGAGGGGTATAGCTTCAACCCACTTAGTGAAATGCTCAGTGGTGGCAAGGATACATTTATAGCCATTAGATGAAGTAAGATTAATATTCCCAATGAGTTCAAGTCCCCATATAGAAAATAGCCATGGAGTCAACATAAATTTTATATTTTTGGTCGGGGCATGAATCAGATTAACATGTCAAAATTTGTCATACTTCTTTACATATGTAGCTATATTTGAATCCATCATGGGCCAATAATAACTAGTACACAAGATATTTTTAGATAAGACTACCCTAATAGAATGAGCTCCACATACCCCTTCATGAATTTATCTTAACGCTAGTGTAGACTCTATCAAATTTAAATAATGAAGCATAGTTCCATCAAAACTATAATGGTAAAGGGTGGATCCAAGTATAGTATAATAAGTAGAATGATGAAAAAAGGCTTTGGTTTGTTTTCAAGATAGGTTAGGTGGTAGAATTTGGTCATGAAGGTAGTTTTAAAGGTCTAATTACTAGATAGAATTATGATAAATAATATCATAAATCATTGCAATGGTTAAGGGTTCATGAGATGGTGCAAACAAATTCTCAACAAGGAACTAATATTCTCTAACTTTATCTATTTATCAAACCAGAGAGCTAATAATAGCCATGGCATCTAGAGTTTTATTACCTACCCTTGGTATATGTTCAAATTGGATATTTATAATTTATTTCTTTAGGGTATCGACCATAGCCTTATATAAAACCAACTTGTCATCTTTGGTTTGAAAATAGTCTATGACCTAATTAATGATTAATTAAAAATCACCATGAACCTTTAGATGAGATATATTACATTGTACTACCTATCAAAGTCCTATGATAAGTGCTTCATACTTGGCCATATTTTTTGTACAAATAAAATTGATTCTAAATTATTTAAGGATTAGATCGCACTGTGGAGTAATAAATAAGATACCTACCCCCAATCTATGTGTAATAAATGAACCATCAAAATATATCTTCCAGTGCTACTCCCCAAGAGGTGTGTTAATGATGATCACTATGGATTCATAAAGAAAATTAAATATGAATGGACTTGTGTCTACGAGGGGTGCTTCAACAAGTTGATATGTTAGGACCTATCCTTTGATTATTTTTTGATTGACATACTCTATGTCAAACTCACTAAGAATCATGATCCATTTGACAATTATACCTTGTAAAGATATTTTAGATAGTAGATACTTGAGTATATATAATTTTTAAATGACCATGGTTCTATTGTTCAACATGTAATGACACAGTTTCTAAGCTACGAAGACCATGGCTAGACTAGATTTTTCAATAGGTACATTATTATGTTCATATGTGACCAAGGTACAACTTAAGTAGTATACTACATGCTCTTTTCCATTGCTATCATGTTGAGTCAAAAGTTCCCCCAAATTATTTCTATTAGTTGATAGATACAAGAAGAATGGCCTTCCTAGCACAGGAGGTAACAAAATAGGTGGATTAACTAGATAGTTCTTGAGTTGTTGAAAATCTATTTGGTAGTGGTCATCCTACTGAAATGTAAATCCCTTTTTAAGAAGATGTGTAAATGGATGACACTTATCTACTAACTGAGAGATGAAGCATCGAATTGATTGGATCTTACCCTGTAAACTATGGAGTTGCCTTAAATTGGTTGCTAGTGGCATCTCGATTATAACATGGACTTTGGCTGGATTGACTTCAATTACCCTACAAGACACAATGTAGCTAAATAAATTTCTTGAGGTTACTCCAAACACACATTTATATGGATTGAATTTGACTTTGTACTCTTGTATTCTTTTAAATATCCTATGTAGTACTATTGGATGGTTGGCCCTAATTTTAGATTTTCTTAATATGTCATCGACATAGTCTTCAACAATATCATGCATCATATCATGGAATATGATAGTCATGGCCCTTTGATATGTAACTCCATCATTATTAATACTAAATGGCATTACTTGATAATAAAATGTTCCCCATGGAGTGGTGAATGCTATTTTATGTTGTTTTTATAGTGCTATTTGATCTAGTTGTATCCTAAAAAGCCATCCATGAGTGAAAGCATTTCATAACCTATCATGGAGTAAATGATCATGTCAATATTAGGCAATGGAAAGTCATTCTTAAGACAAACCTTGTTTATGTCTTAGAAATTAGTATAGATTATAATACCTTCAGGCTTTTTGCTCATAGGTATAACATTAGATATCCATTTGGAGTAGTCAATGGACCAGATACATCTTGATTTTAAGAGTTTTTCCAAATCTTTTTTTTATGAAGACAAAATGTGAGGATGTATCTTACACATCTTTTATTTCATTGATTTAGCATTAGGATTGACCACAAGGTGGTGTAGAACCAAGGTGGGGTCCAAACCTGGCATGTTAGAATAAGCCCATGCAAAGATATCTACAAATCATCTCAATAGAGATATAAAGACTCCATGTTCCTCCTCATTAAGGGACATGCCTATATTTATAAATTTTGGGTTTGATGAAGTCCTGATGTTTACCTCTATTGTATCTTCAACTAAAAGGATCGAACCATCTTCCAAGATATTAGGCAAATACTTGAACTATTAGATGATATCAGGGTCCTCTGTTAGGACTTTCTCTTCAACATCTCCTAGTCATGATGAATTTGAGTCCCCCAATGGGAGATCTAGCCATGTGATAAAAATAGTCAAAAGTTCTTGAAGAATTTTATCAAATAATTATTATGAAAAAATAAACTTAGATGCATAGACAAGCTCATTATTGGTGTTTTCTTAGTCTTAACTCAAATAAGAATGAACACCCCCATCTAATGGTGCCTAAAATAGGTTTTCACCATTAGAATGGCCTTTATCTTTACTTTTTCCCTTGTCAAAAAGTGCCTCAAAGAGGTTTTAACTTGGGGACCTCAATTTTTTATTTATTTGTTTTTGGATAAGGGTGTTTACCCACTATCCAAAATAGGCTTTAGGATCGAATGTAATTAAGAATCTTGATTTATGATCTCCAAATGGAACATTATCTCTAAGGCCTAAAAATTCATAGAATGCCTCATCATTCTAAAACTCATCAATTAGAAAATTGGATTCTTGTTGGTCCCAATCTAACAGTTAGGGATAGTATAATGGTAATGGGTTGTGATGAATGACTAGTGTAAGGGTATAAATGGCATTTTTATTAAATATATTACTCTCATCTAGGTCATCAAAAGTGAGGCTATGGTCAGATTCTGCTTAGCTATCAACATCATCATCACTAGGCACCAGCGATAGAACTCAAATAAGGTATGTAGGGTCACCCCCTTGTAGCTTAAATCTAAGTCCATAAGGTCTTTTGTACTTAATCATGGAAGTTGGCTCAATGGTTCCTTGTTGATTTAGTCTGAAACCTCTTCCTTCATAATATTGATGTTCCATGATCCTATTAGAAATAAGATACTTGGTGCTTTTGTAATAATTATCTAATTTGTCATTGTATAACCATGATTCATCTCCTTTGAGGGGATCTTGTTCTTGGCCAAGTGTTGGTATGAATGTGATTGGTCCTAGATTATGAAGTTATATTTAGTTTTTTGTTGCCAATGCATGTGTGGGGTGACTTTAGGTCACTTAAAGGTCTTTGGATTCTGAGGAAGATTGGTAATATGGAAGGTATCATGGGTCACAAACTCCCCTAGGCCATTAGCTGAAATGGTAAAATGATTGGAAGCTTCAGGAGATGGCATGCAAGAAAGAGAACATAAGGTATTAGGATATATGCCATTATCCTCTAGAGAATCAATAATTATGGTCTTTCCTTTATCCTACTTAGAACTTGGATTCATGATGTATTGGTAATTGTAGCTTTGAAACATGGCCTCAAGATGTTTGTAGTGTTCATATGGGTGTAAATCTCCTATAATATTCACTTCCATCCCTGAATGGGAGAACTTGATACATTGGTGTAGTGTTGATGGGACTGCATGAATCTCATGTAACCAAGGCCTACATAAAAGTACAATGTATGACAACATAAGATCAAGCACATGGAAAAGTATATCATGGGTTAAAGGCCCAATGATAAGTGGAAAGCTAATGGTGCATTGTGATTCTCTTTCATGATTATCATAGACTTTGATAGTTATCATTTTTAGTTGGAGATCTACCATTATCTACCCAAGAAGCTTGATGAGCTTTAGAGACACTATGTTGAGGCCTAATCCATTGTCTATAAGGACACATTTCAATTTATGCCACTTTATATAAACTTATATGTATAATGGATTATTATGGAGTAGGCCAAGGGAAGACATATCACTATGGTTGAATGTGACTTATTGGGCATGAGCTAGATGTCTAACTAAAGCTTGAGATTTATTAGGGGATATGTCAGTAGAAATAGTAGATTGGGTTAAAAACTCATTAAAAATGTTCTTATAGATTATTGACATTTGTAACAAATATAAAATAGAAACTTATGTTGGTGTCTTATATAATTATTTCACAATATCAAACTTCTTGTCTTGGTCAATGGTGAATGGTTTATTTTGAGGTTGAACGATTGGTTGGATAATAGGTAAAGTGGTAGATGGTTGTGGACCTAGGATAGTAATCTTTGACCTCCAAGTTGTGATTACACAATCGGGATTAGACGCTAGACCATAATTAATAAAAAATGATGGGAATGGTGTGAGACTAGATAAGACAAGTCTCAGTTATTGATTCAATTTTATGTGGTCATGTGGTAAGGGTGAGTTATCAATATATGGTCCAAAAGTGGAAGTCTCAATTTTCTAGTTTGTCTATGTGCAGTCCTAGGTCAAAGAAGGATTATCCACGTAATTTGGTTGAGTGGTACTGTTTAGTAATGGTCTAGATTAATTAGTGCTCGATATAGGATTAATGGAGATGGTATTAATACTACCCCCTATAATATGACCTACAACCCTATTATAGTCATGTGCAACTACATGGTAGGTTTGTTGGTTATTACCATTCTAACCTTGGTTTTGTCTGTTGTTCTAATGTTGTGGGTTTTTTTGTTGATTCTGCTAGTTCAGCCTTTGATTTTGATATAGTTGATTTTATTATTGCACCCATTGATGTTGTTGTTGTTGTTATTGATTGTTATGCTACTACTATGTGTTATATTGGGGAAAAGGGTTTTGATAAATCCCAAGAGTTTTATTAGAGGTGAAATCACCATTATCCAATGTTATCTCCCCATTCTTCAACATATTCTCAATTAAATGCTTGATTTGTACACATCTTCATAGATTATGCCCATTGACCCGATGATATTCACAAAACTCATTTTCATGGTGCCAATCAATATAAGGAATTCCTTGTGGATAATTATTTGGTATAAGCCAACTAACTAGATTAGTAGTAGAAAGTTTGTGAAATATAAACTCAATAGACTCTCTTGGGTCACTAAAGACATGATGCATAGGCATTGTTCTCCTCAGAGGAGGGGTTTGTAATGATAAAGGTTTCTACATTTTGTGCATGGGTCTTGGTTGTGTTTGTGGTGTTTATTAGAGATATTTTTGGATAGGAGTAAGCTAATAAGGTGGTGTAGATGATGTTTATGCTACTTGGACATTATGTGACTTAGTTACTCCATTACCCACAACATTCTTATTAAGGTTGAATTGATTTGGTCTATCTTGGTTATTGGCCTATGCTGGTTGTGATGCTTGCACTTGGATTGGATGTTGGTTTTGGTCATTTCCCTAATTGGCACCTTGATTCTAATTAGTTGATGTAAGCTTGATTATCCCTTTATTAATAAGGGCTCACTCAATCAACAATCCTTTATCGATGATCTCTTTGAAAGTATGTGCACATTGTAGTTCCAAATGATAAGCTATCACACTATGCAAATTTTTAGTAAACACAGTGGCTAATTGTTTATCTAGTAAACTATGGGTGAATCAGCTTGTAAGGGCTCTCCATCACTATAGATAACTTGGAAAACTCTCACCATCCTTTTATTTTGCTTGTGTTAAGTCAGCTAATGAAATCTCATGTTCAAGATTATAGGAAAAGTGTTACACAAACTTATCAGAAAGATCATCAAAATCTATTATTGAATTCTTGGGAAAATTTAAAAACCACTCTAAGGATTATCTATCCAAGCTCCTTGGAAACAAAAACAAAAGTTATATATCACTATATGCCACTAGTCGACATGCGATAAAGAACTCAATTAAATGGGCCTTAGGGTCACCTTTCCCTTTGTATTTGTCAAATTTTGGCAATTCATATCCTAGAGGAAATGGTATCTACAAGTACTCCATGTTGAATGGGTAAGAACACACATAATCCAACTTAAAAATTTTAATCTATTTCCTAACCTAAATGGCAACAATTATATCTTTCATCTATTGTAATTCTTGGGATAAGAAAATGGAAGGAATATTGGCTTGAGGGAGAATATTGGTTTAGGTAGATGGTTGGGAGGCCATAAGTGGGACACTTTAATTAGGGTATGATGGAGATATATATTGGGGTATGTTATTTTGGTTTGGAAATGGACTAGGAATATGCATATATGGAATATGATGTACTTGAATTAGACATTTGGTTGTGCCATATTCTGGTTTGGGTTGGATATAAAGGTTTGAACTGGAGGATTTTATGGTTAGGATGGAGGGATATAACTATACTATGTCTACTATAGTTGAAAAGGTACATGTTATCGACTATTCAAACCGTGTTGTTGAGTAAGAACTTGTGAACCAAGAACCTATCTTTGAACTTGTACATTTTGAACTAATTGTTATCTAGTAGGTACTTAAGAAACATGAGAGCGTCATTGTTGCATGAATCCTTTTTAGGAATTGAAATCATGTTAAAGATTCAACATCTATTTCTGACCAATATTTAGACATTGTTGGCTAGTCATCATTTAGTTTTGGACTAGTACACTGGTTTGTGACTGAGGAGGTGTATTTACCACTACTTGATAAGGTGGAACATTATTTGCCCCTTATTGAGGTGGAAATATAGTTGAATTACATTGTGTTGGTACACTAGATTATGCTTTTTATTATATAATACTACTAATCCCTTATTGAGGAGTAGTAGGATTCATTACATTCTATTGTTGAGGTGTGACATTGGGTGCTATTTGACTACCTAATCCTATTGATTACATGGTTAATGAAGCAATTGGTTGAGGTTGGAATGTATAAAATCCTACTCCCTAGTATGATGGTCCACTCATGGTATTAACTATAGGCACATGTTATTGACTAGTTATTTGTGTATTAGTACCACTTTGATTTGGATTGGACATTGCTTGCACATTATCTATTATATTTTACTCATTATTCTATGTGGAAGAAAAAGACACTTCTTCACTTATGGGCATAATAAAAAAGTTGTCTACCAAAGTGTTTTGCATGAATGGGTCTGAATTCTGATTGCCTTGACTAGTTAACTCTATCAAAACTCTTGTTGGAGGAACTAAATCAATAAGAGGTTTGCTCACCATGGTCATCTGATTGAAATTGCATGATAAATTCATGTAGGTTTGATATGCCATATGCATTTGGTTAAAGTGGTCTTACATGAGGTTTTTTCCTCTATTAGGCATATTAGGGTCTTAATATGTTGTTTGGATTAGATCCAAGGGATTGCTCGAAGAAGCCTATTAATCATAAATTATGTTGTGGGACATTATTACTAGGCTTGGCAAATTCTCATGAGGGAAGTCTACTGGAAACATGGCCCCTACCTCTATGAATCTAACCAAAATATTGTCTTTGTTCTCCAATAAATGATGCTAAAACAAAAATGGATCCTATGTGGAAGGCATATTAACAGAGCATGACTATTAAATAACTAGTTCATCAATTATGGGTATTGTAGTTAGGTATTGTGTGGTTTGTTCTGGGTCTTTTTTTGAATAAGGTGATGTATTACCCAAATAGTTATCTAATAGATCCTGGATTTGTGCCCCTAATTGAGTATTATAATAGGGATAAGGATCCATCTCATAAGCAATATTATCTGCATAGGGGTCTTGCACCATTTCTTACTATGTAGCCACATTACTAATACTTGGATTGTACATGAATCCACTATGAGTGTAGGAATACATGTTGGGATCCATAGTCAAAACTTTACAACAAAAGGAGGTATTCAAACTCTAAAAGGACACTATCTAAAAAAAGATGATATTCTAACTTGGTCTAGATTCATCAAAAGGATCAAAAGGTTTATGTAAATATTTGTGATAACACAAGCTAATGTTAAGTGTCTAAAGTTACATGTATTTAATAAAAAAGATTTAGTAAATGAACCAAAAATCAAAATTCCAAATGCTAAGGTTGAAGTGTTTCAAATCAGTTTAATCTAAGAAAATTAAAATTTGCTAGGTCTTTTAGCCAAATGCAACATCAAAAGCAAGGCTCAAACAAGGCATGCACTAGGATTCTTGTCTAAATGGTATCAAAATCTAGACTTTTAAATAGGTCAAAGTTTTTATCTAATGGATTTGAAACACTTCTAATAAAAACTAGGCATTTGATTCTTAGACATGGACTCAATCAAATAGGTATAAGGTATGAAACAAAAAACACTTTAGAGATAGTCTATTTTTCTCATAAATAATGGTATAAAACTTGGTTCTTTTAAAAAATAAGCTAGAGAAAAAGTGAATGATGTAACTATGATATATAAAAGTTCATAAAGGTACACTTGGATTGGTCTAAAAATGTAGGAACCAATTTGAACTCTATGCAAGCGGGCCTATGAAATAATATTTGAAATGTTTTGGGCAGCGTAAAAATTCTAGACTACCCAAAAGATGTGAAAAAATGCTTGTTTTAAAAACTCTCTGAGGTAAAGATAGTTTCCCATAAATTTGACAGCATAACAATATATTTCTTGACTCAAAATGTTATGGTGCATAGACTCAAAGTGCAAGTGTTTAACACAAAATGACTTAAGTCTATCAAGTGGTGATAATGATCATGAGTCTTAAATGACCTTCAACCCAAATTGTAAATTAAACCTAAGTTCCCTCAAGTTTAGTGTAAATGGTGAACCCACTTAACACATCAACCCTATGAATTTATAAAGGTGAAATTTTAAATTTAGATTATAAATGAAGGACTTAAACAACTTTGGCAAAGGTCTAAACTCAATTGGGCAGCATAATTATGCCAAAGTGGATGATATGAATCCAAGTTTTAATGAACTATGAACAAGGAAAATTGATGATTTCACATGGGCATCATAATGCCTCTTTGTTTAAAGGTAAATGAGGACCATGTATTCTGGTTTGTATCATTTGTTTACACCAAGTTTTGACTCCAAATGAGACTTTAATCACTCTTAAATCCTAAATTGATAAGGTGACTTAGTATTGTTATAATCCATCGATATACATCATTTGAGAGGATTTTAAGTGTTCATCTAAAAGTAAATATGCATTATATAGTAGGGTTTTTACACCCTACCTTATCTCAAATGATATAATTATAACATGGACCTTGAGGTGCACCTTGCACCAACAATACATCCACAACAAGTTGGGATTTGTCTACAAACTAAAAGTTTTCAAAAAATTTAGGGGAATCAATTGCATAATGAATTTCATGTCAAACAATGCAAAATAAAAGCATAGATTTTAGGTCTGTATCACTTGGGTTGTTGCAAAAAGTTCTAGTCCTTTTTGCAATAACTACATCTTGATATTTGCTCAATGTAGTGTGATGTCCAAAGTGCCACTATGTCCCATGTACAACTCCAATATGGATCCAAATGAAGTCAGGGCTGAGAGGTGAAACCCCAGGTCAAAGCTTCTCTAAAGAACTCATTGGAGGTAATGAAATCCCCCTCACAAGCCAAGTTTACATGAGATAAAGAAAGCATAAAATAGAAAGACTTTAGGGTGTCAAGGTCACCTAATGCTTTTACGAGTTTTTGGGGTGTGCTTTAGATGACTTTCTTTCTATACCTTGGAATAGGAAATTTGAAAATAAGGAAAGATATTTTGATTCTAAGGGTTCCCTATAGGGGAAAAATGGAAGAACATACATTCACAAACCTTCTTTTTCCAAACAAGTTCTAATTAAATAATTATTGAAAAAAAAAATTGACAAGTGTGTTCAATTTTAAGCTAAAATAAAAGATGTGGTGGTGTTCTTTTGACCCCTTGGTCTTAAGTTGTAACTTTTAAATACTTCACTTAAGCCTCTAAATATTTCATTAATCACCAAAACAAGGTTACAAATTCATTTTAAAATCATTTAAAAGGTGGTATAAAACATGATTTATCAAATTTAAAATCCATTGGTTACCTGTCTACCCTTAGGTATCACTCCAAAAGAAAATGTGTTAGATTAAAAACATCCAAATATATTTTCAAAAATTTATAAAAAAATATATGAAAATTGATTTTAAAATAATGTTAGATCTAAAAATTTAGGAAAAAACACATGGTTTTAAAAAATAAATCATCTAAAATAGAGTTTGTATGACCTTAAACCAAGCATTTTAAAATAGCCGTTTAGCTCTCAGGTTTCACATAATCGAGTTTAGATCTAAGTCAGGGTGAGTTGGGTCAAGCCAAGCCAAGTTGGGATCCAAGTTAGGGTGAGTTGGGTTGAGTCAAGCCAATTTGGGATCTGAATTAGGGTGAGCTGGGTTGAGTCAAGCTGAGTTGGGATCAGAGTTGGGGTGAGTTGGGTCGAGTCAGGCCGAGTTGGGATCTGAGTCAAGTGAAGTTGGGTTAAGTCAAGCTGAGTTGGGATCTGAATTAGATCAAGTTAGGTCAAGTCAGGTTGAGTTAGTTTTTGAGTCAGGGTGAGTTGGGTCGAGTCAAGTTGAGTTGGGATCCAAATTACATACTCTCAAAAACAATACTATGAGCTCTAAAAAATAAGCTTTTTGTTCAAATCCTCACCTTTTTTACTTTCACACTCCAAGATATTGCATGACAATGGTTAGTATGTTACTTTTATGTTCTATTATATCAAATTTATGGGGTGAAATCCCATTGGGCATGCCATTATGTGAATTAGGAATTTGACTCAAGAGAGGTGATTAATATTGTGTTAGTCCCAAAATGAAAACAAATTGATAAAAACACACTAGATAACATACATCTCTAGGCCTAGTTACTAGGGTGAGATTAATAAAAAAAATGAAAAATACTAATATAAATTAAAGAAAAACATGAATTCTTCACCTTCCTTGGATGCTTCAAATGCTTGTTGTAGTGGCTTGCTCAACTTGTGCTCATGAAGTCTTCATTAAAAGAGGCTTGGCTATCTCCTCTTCTCCTTGGAACCTTGTTGCTTTGGCTCGGCTTGGATCAATATTTTGGCATCATAAATTTGGAATGAAAGATCTCTTGGAGTCAATTATACATGGTAAATTTGCACAAATTAAGCTTAAAATTCAATAGGCAAGGCCTCCTATTTATAGATTTTTGAGATTGCTGAGAATCAACCTAAACTATCCATCTTGAGATGAAGATGTGTGGTTGAGGATTAATGAAATTTTATTAGAATTAAATATATAATTATCCTCATCATGACATTGGTAAAAGGGGCATTGAAGAGGCATGGAGGGTTATTATGAGGCATAAGAGACCTGTAATCTTGATATTTATGGCCTAGGGATGTCTTCCTAAGAAATGAGTTGACCTATTGATGTAGTTATTCAATATTCATTTTTAAAAATAAGTATTCAAAATTTTTTTATGGAATTATTAATTAGGATCTAAATTTTTTTTATTAGCTCTTAAGCATGATTAAGCACTTTGTGCACAAATTACTCAAATTGATCAGAATGCCTTGTTATTGGTTCAAAATTTGACTAGAATAGAATTAGAAGTCAATATCAGATGCATTAGAACCATATTCCCATTCTGGATGTTTCCAACATAAAATAACAAAGACATGTATCTTGTATAAGAAATTTGATAGAAAAGAACAATCCAAAGCACATGAGTGCAAAATTAGCATTTTGACTTGAAATGATTTGATCAAAGTTAGCTAGCCCATAAATTGCAATACCCCATTTAATGATACCCTATCCAAAATCAACACTTGAATATATCAATTTCAACTTATTTAATTTGTTTTAGTGTTTTTAAGCCAAATTATGCATTTTGGTGGAAATTAGTCAAAAGCCTAGTTGGAAGTTATTAGTGACCAGATTTAGGTGTCCACACTATCAACTTGCTTGTGTCTAATAAAGGTTTGAATCATAATCACAATCTTATAAATCAAATCAACTCATCAAATTTGAGTCAGTCATTTTGGTCTTGCTATAGTATTCATATAATCAATCCTTAGTCAAAATTAGTCTATTAGGCCAATCTAGCCCCTTGTCAAATCTTAAAGCTTATCATAGCTCACTGAGTTGAATCCAATCAAAATTATCAAAGTCTAGCTTACATACTAATTTGGTCTACCTGATCTTATCTTTCTTCATCAAACATCACATCACATCAAATATCCAATCAAACTTGAAATTAAATTAAATCAATCCTTTATCCAAATTTATTCCACACATCTCATCTTCATCCTTCAATATTTCCATTCAATCCCTACACCTATTGATTGGGGATGGAAAATTACATCATCCATAATTTATTTCTTATTTATCCATGAAACCTAAAATATATTTAGTCAAAGCCCTGATTGAGTAATATATCATCACTAATAGGGATATGATCCATTATCACTTCCTCAAATGAACACTTAATGTCCTAAAAAATTTTATCCTTTCCACCCAAAATTACCTCTAATTTGAACATAGATAAATCCTAGTTTTCACACCACCCAATCCCATTTAAATCTTCCATCCACTAGTCATAGTCAGTCATCTACCCCTTCCTACATTAGTAAATATAATCCTATCCTAGCCACCTCATATATTACTATTCCACCAACATAATCATTTCAATAGCCATTTGATCCAAAATCCAATGCTTCTACATCCAAAACATGAAATGAAGAGAGTCCATATACTCCTCTTTTTATATCCCAAGAATCCCTTTTCTAGCAACTTATTACCAAAAACATGATGGTCTATCTACCCATACAAAATATTAATCCCACCAAGCTTAATCCTTCTTGGTATAAATAAAACACTACTATATATGTCACCTTACATGGGGCATACCATTAATGATATCATAATTTATAAAACTATGTCTAAGACCTCATCAACCATGGTGACATTAAAGTCAAGAATGAATTAGATGAGTCTATATCCATGGGTGAATAAAAAGAGGGATGCTAAGATTCCATTCTTAATCATGATCAAGCCCTTCCCTTTCCAATCCAAGGTCAAGACACCCCATCTTTCTCCTATGGTCCCCCCATATTTGATAAATCCTCTATTGAAGACAAGTTAGTTCCCCATGAATCTAATCATCCCTTCTTTAATAAGTCTCTCTTCCATGGACCTATATTTGGTGAATCCATTATCCCTCCATCATTTCAAAAACCCAATGTTGATAGGTCATTTTTAGATAATACATATTCTACTATCATCATCTCATCACTAGAGTCAGCATTAGAGACAACACTAGTCTTATCTGTATCGAGATCATGTTCAACACCAGTGTCTAAATTAGATTCCTTATCATCCCTCATATATATTTCAATAGATTATGACTATGCCTAACATTTTGAATATACCTCTAATTTGGATTATAATCAATCATTAGACATATCTTTTTATCCCAATGAAGATGATGAAGTTATAACAAAAATTTTATAGGCTTTATCTATCAAAGATAGCCAAAGTGAATCTGATCCTACTTTGACTGCATATACTATAGCTAGTCCTAGCAATCCTTTTATTGATCTTGAGGAGATATTATCTAATGTCAAAATTATGTCTCCTAGGAACCCATATGTAGACCATGTTACCCCATCACCACTCATTTATCTCATCAAATCATTTCCACTACCTTCATCCATCATAGATAATTTTCTTCTTGTCAATGATCGTTTAATCACCTCCTTCCATAGGGATGAACAAGAACATACATTATTAGATGATTATTTGAGCAACATAATATGTGTCATAAATGTAAAGGTTTAAGAACATATTAAAAAAGTCATGTATAATGATCAAATAACCATTGATATGATAATTCAAACTCAAGACACATAAAATCATTGACCTCATATAGAAGTGTCTTCCCTTAGTGAAGCCTAATACTAGGCACTAGGGTACTATCAAATTTAAAACAATCATCATCTATAAAGTTAAGAATAAATATCCTTAGGTGAAGCCTAAAGTCAGGCACAAGGGGTACTCAAGAAGTAATCAAGTCTAAAAATCAAAACAATGTCAAAAGCACTATTCATATGGCTAATAATTATTCAAATAATTAGATAAAAGATGAAATGCCAATTCAAAGTTTCTTGGATCTCCTATAGTATTTCATCATATAACACCAATCAAATGTGGAATGTCTAAGACACTTCAATTCTAGTTCCACTTTACCATCACCCATTATCCAATCAAGTCCTATACTCTACCATCAAATATAAATCTTAAACCCATCTATACCACACCTCACAAACTTGGGTATCATTGTCTCTTATTGAGGTGATGAAGACACCTAGTCTAAATATCTGGAAGTTTCTCAATAAAGAATCAATAAAGGTCACAAGGAAATTAATAAATTTAGTGGTGATGACATGATCTTAGCATCACATATCTACAGAATAGGTTTTGGATAACTATAAGTGAAGTGTTAGCATTCCTACATCTCACACCCATATCTAATAAATCAAGATGATAAAAAGTAAAAATAAATAAACAAACTCATTCATCTAATGGCGAAAACTAGTCTTTTGGAACCTTTGGGCTAGTACCATGATGAAAACTAGTTTCCAACATCATGGTAAAATAATATATTATCCTCATGGTACCTAGATCCTTGGGGGAAAATATATTTCATCCACATTTTTTGCCTTGTCAATCCTATCATTATCTATCTTTTCCCATAGTTCATTTCATCCACCATAATATCATGCATCTTATTATGTCAATCCTTCCCATCTTGACATTCATAATGACATAGAAGAGGTCTTGAGAAATGTTCTAGAATCATCCTATCATATCCTCCAATAGACACTTGGGTAACTAAACATCTAGGTCCTTCATGATGTGGTCATTGGCAATCCCTAGACCATTCTTCCTTAGTCCTCATCCCATTTTCAATATCTCTCTCATACTTTTTATTTTACCATCCATTATTACATCCATCCTTATCTTGGTTATTAGGGTTTGTGTTTCCTTCAATAGTAACCCCATTTTTATAGTGCACATACATATCCAAAGAGCCCCTAAAAAATTTGAAATATGTAAAAAACTCTAAAAATTATAAAATACACAAAATCCTAAAACACCTATGTTGTCTTGTTTCTTGTCATGTTGACATATGTCTTGGGTATAAAAATTGTCATCTTATCCTATAGCCTAAGTTATCCATGTCATCTTATCTTATCTTATGTCTTAATCATCTTATAATCTTGCCTTGTCTTCTACTCTTATAGTCTTATCATTTTGTCATCTTAACTTGTGTCAACATCTTTGTCATCTTATATTATGTCTTCCACACCCTTATCCTCATCATATTCCCTAGTCTTATCCAAGTCCATATCTTGTACAATTTCCTATCCTTAATCCAAATTCACATCATGATCTTCACTATTAACCTGGTCCAACTTATCACTATAACCATCATCCCATTGAATTTCATTTAGATACTTTGACAAGACACAATGACACTCCATGTAGATAATTGTGTGTATTACTTGTTTGTTCTACATTGTTTTCCTTGTTTACCTTATTTTCATTAATTTATTTGTTTGTATTATGTTTAATTTGTTTTTATATATGTATTTTTAGTCTTGTGTTGTGTCTCTTTTTTTTATTGGGCAAAGAATGAGGATGCTATGATGACACCAAAATCTATGACTTTAGGTTCCCTTGATGATGTAGATTTCGTTATTTTCTCCCTTTTATGCACTTTGGCACAACGTCCTCTTGGTCATACTTAGATCATGGGGAATACTACCTAGTGATATATTTATCAAATTGCATAGACTATGATGATCCTTATTATAATAATGATGAATTTATCCTCTAACACACTCATCAATTTTCCTATCCTTTATCACATATCATAACATCTAACATCCAATATCCAATCATTTATCCTAGTCCTCTATCTTCATTTCTAACATCTGAGTCACATACTCTAACAACTAACATTTATAACATGAATCATCATCACCATCCTCTAGTTTATTTTTTCATCTATCATCTAGTCTAAAATACATTGGTCTTAGGTCTTTTTAGACTATATAGGCAACACTTAGTCACATAATGCCTCTAAGGTCAGCTCGTCCACTCTCTCTTCTTTCATCTTCACATCCCTTCCTCATATTTAATTATCACATCAATAAAATCATTGAGATATAATATAAAATAATTAATCAATTAATATATTGATCAATCACCATCTTCACAAATATCTCCCTAATATTTTCATCAATCACCCACACCTATCGATTGGACCCAACATGTCACAACATCCATCTATTTTTTCCATCCATCATCCATTAAAACTAATTAGTCAATTCATCATTTAAATATTAAAATTTCTTCCCTTGACTATGGCATGACCATAACTTTATTATCATCTCTCAATCCTTTGAATGTATCCTTGCTAGGGGAATCATCACTATTAATCATATTATGGCTCATTGATTTGATGCATTTTATTACAATTATTCCATAGCATATTTTTGTCACTTGATCATATCATTTATTCTCTCTCATCTCCTTCATTATATCACTCAACTTTATCCTTTAGCTACACTCACCATTAAATTTATCAAATTAGTCTTATCTTGGTTTGCATCTCTTCCTAGCATATGTCCTTGCTTGGGATACGTAAAAGTCTTGATTTTTCACCATGTTTTTGTATTGTTTCTTTTTTATTTTGAAAACAAGCAAAACCAAAGAAAGGGAGAAGGTGTAGATGAACTTAGATATGATTGTGTACTCTATGATCTAGATGATGTGAATTACTCCTCTTTATCTTGGGAGGAATGAAATGTAATAATAATAAGACTATAAATGAGATTAATTAATAATATTGAAGGGTGGATTGATTAGAAAGTGTTAGATCCAAAAAGTATAAGACTCCCCTAGAAGGCTATCAATCCACTCATTTTAACAAATTAATTTTTGAATAATTTTGATAAGAAGTGCTTGCATAAAGGAATGAAAATTAATTTAAAACAATATAATAAAATGTTTTTCAAGGAATTGATTACTTTAAAAAAATGACATTAGCTTATGCAAAATAAATGCTGAAGTGCTAAAGTATGATTCAGATAATTGCTTGTGACTCTATGTTATGATAGGGGTTGAGAAATAAGGTTTTGGGTTGGGGTTGATAGGTAATTTTAACTTGATATTTGGGGAAATTGAATTACATAAAGATTGATGTTGGTCACTAGGTAACCAATGCCAATCAAGGATGACTAATGTTGATCACTATGTATTTGTCACAGTTCAAGATTTGCACAAAAATGGGTTTTGGGTTGGTTTCAAATGGGTTTTATGGGATATTTATAGGTTTGTTGATGGTTATAAAGTACATTTAAGACTCAAGGATATCAAACATAAAGGTTTAAAAATCTAAAGGTTGGTAATGGTTAGTGGGGATTTGGTGGAAAAAGGGGTGTTGGATTTGCATAACTCTAATAGAAAAGAGAGTGTGGGGAGATATTGAAAAGGGTAAAAGCAATAAACTACCAAAACCAAATACTGAACTTATAAAAAACATATAATACTTAGTTATTTTGGAGTTTCTAGCCTTAATATGACTTTAAAGTTGAGTGAGAGATGGTTAAAAGCCTAGAAGAAAATGGGTAGAGTAACAATGCTTGAATCCTCTATCTTGAGGTGATGAAATACTTCTTAGTCTTTGGACTAGTTCTATGATTCATGATATAGCTTTGGATTACACAAGAGTTTAGTTCTTACTCAAATGATTCAAACTCCTGAGCAAGGGTCATAGACCATCCTTAAGTAACTGATGTTAGTCCTGGTCAACTGATGTTGATCTAGGGATGATCAACATCGATCAAGAGGGAAATGGCCTAACTTGCCAAAAATAGTGTTTTACACTCAATTTTGTTTGTTAAGACCATTAAAAATGGTCAAAGTTCATTAAAATAAGTATGGTCACGTGGGTATAAATAGTCTAAGATGTTAGGACTTAAATGATAGGGTAAGAAATAGTCTTGAGGAAAGGTGTCACCAAGTTAGTTATGGGCTTAGTTAGGGTGAGGTGTAAATAAGATTTTATTAGATTAATTAATTAATTTAGCTAAATATGGGTAAGGGGTAAATGGGTTTAATAAATGTTATAACCCAAGGAGGACTAAGGGGGTTGAAAATGTGTGTTGCAACATCTAGAACTGTTGGTACAATTTTCTAGTGTCTACACTTACAACCTTTAGTCTTATCATCATCATGTTATGGTTGATACCCCCTTGGGATGTGTCAAAAATCATGACAGAGTCATTCTCATTCCATGTGCATATGTTTTTGCCAGTGGCATCATTAATTTATAGCTCACTACTCAAGTCTAATTCATTTTCTTCATTACTATCTCAACATTTAACATCCCATCCCCTTTTATATTTATTGCATCCCATCCCTCATTTATTATTTTGAGTCACCATCTATCTCATTCTTCCTTATATGTCCCCTAGAGGGGGTATAATATGTAATAACATTGATCCATGAAATGGTTTTTCTTTGAAATATCATTACTCCTTCTACTTCATCCACTCACAGTGCCTTTTCAAAGAGGGGAAAATGTATGCACCTAAATCTACTCACACTTACCATTTTACTGATCTTACTATTTATCCTAATTAATTCCATAATCATATTCCTAATTAAATATATAAATCATACCTCCCTTCATTCTTCTTCATCTATTAACCTTATCCCTCCCCCACAAATCAATTAATTTACCTAATCCTCATTATCTACTAACTAATCCCACTTATCCATTATTTGGGAATTTAAAATTCCCATGACCCACCTAACCACCTACTCCTAGGTTTTCATAAAATACTAGCCTCTAATCCTCACCTAATCCTCTTCTAATCCTTATTTAGTCCTAAAATGAACCTAAAATCTTCTACTCATTATAATTTTCTCTCATCCTCCACATTTTCTATAAATCTCCATTTCTAGAGAACTCTAAGGAATTTTAAATTATTTAGAATTCCCCCTTTTTTCTAGAGTCTTATTCTCTATAAAATTCAAATGAATTTTTAATTAATTAGAAAATCTCCCTCTCCTTCTCTATTTAAACATCTCCAATCCTCCATGGAACTAACTACAAACCAACTATTGAATCCATAAGACTTCTTGCCAATATAATCAATTAATCCATGCTATCATTGATCAAGTATTGAAGCCAAAATCATGCCAAAATTTAGAGTCTATTCATATAAATCCACAATCAAAATCAAGAATCATTAAAAATCTACTTGAAGATCTTGAAGAGAGGATAAGAGGAACAAGGCAATGGCAAAAACTTCCTTTTTATTTTTTATTTGCTTCCATAATCTCTCCCTTTAATGTTATTATGTTTTGGGATAAATTTACTATATATATTATTTTTAATTCATATCTCAGAAATACAATCATAAAAAAAAATTGAGTTAAAGTTTTGTACACAAAAAAATAAAATAAAAATTCTACAAAGTTGAGATATATTTTGTAAGCAAGAACATCGAACTCCCATAACTTTTAGCTTAGAACTCCTTTGGAGGTGCCATTTTTATTAAGTGTAATTTTTTTGAGTATATACATTGGTGATATTATAGGTTCTTGTAAAATTTATCCTCTATAATTTTATGGGGGTTTCATATCCTTGTCTTTCTAGCACTATTAGTTTAGTAAAAACCTACTCACTATAATAGATGAAAATCAAGTTCCAATTCTTACACCATTCAAATTCTCAAGTGAAAATTCAATATACAAATATTATTGATAATTAGAGGCTTAAATTAAATTAATATGGGTATAGAAACAAAACCAAAACTAAAAACTGATGCAGATAAGGTGAAGTGGTTTAATAATTTTGATGAAACCTATGGTCTATTATGTCTGTCTATGTCTCTCGACTTGTTATTTCATATTGAATTTGTAACTTATTATAAGGATGTTTGGATAATTTTAGAAAATATGTTTGGGAATTAGGATAATTTGAGAGTTCATTAAATAGGAAATGAGATCTTCAATTTAAGCCCAAATAGTTTTGACACTATAATGGATTTCTTCATAGAATTCAAATCACTCAGGGTAAAGTTAAAACTATGCAATATAGACAAAATGATGATCAATTAATTATTTCCATCCTTTAAAAATTAGGTTCTAACTATTTTGTCTTTATTTATACCTTCAACATCACCAATCATGCCATTGGAACTACATGGACTATGTCATACTTAGATGATTTTATACTGACTTGACTCAAGAGAAAGACAAACTTATTCAAATGGGTACACTAAAGTCAGCCAAATAACATTCCTTAATAATGAGTCATGAAAAATAGAATTGTTCTAGTATTAAGGATAAGAAAATGAAAAAGGACCTATAATAAATAAAGGGTCAAAAATATGAGGCTAATCTCAAAGCATCAACTTAGTCCCCCTCTTTCGATGGGAAAACCAAGAAAAAGATACTCGCATGTGCCTATTGAAATAAAATTGGTCATGATGAAACCAAATGTATGAATAAATAGATTTGACCAAATGATAAAGATGATTGAGAAGCATGATATCATTGTCCTTGATTTAACTAATTAGAGTTCATCAACATAGGAGTATTTTAAGGCTAAATATGGTAGTAAATGCAAAGGTAAGGATAAAACACTTATTATAGTCACATCATATCCTTCCAAATGAGTGATTGATTATAATAACTCATACCACATGGATTCAACACATGATATTTTCTCATCACTAGAGCCTTGTTCTATGCCTTCCATTTTGTTGTGTGATGATGCTTCCAAAAAATCTAGTGGGATAAGATCTATTGAAGTGAATGATAGGACATTTCAAGATGTTCTGTGTTTTATCATTATCTACCAATATCTTATTTGTTTATCAAATCACACACATTAGTTTAGGTAATAATGTTTAGTTCACACCTAATTTTATGGTTATTAGGGAAGTGTGTAATGAATCTATAGTTGCATTTGGAAAAACATATCACCAATGTTAGTTGTAAACTTTCTCACATTTTAATCCTAATCAACCTTCTACTTTACTACTCACTCATATAGATGTGGTGAGTAAACTATGGCATGAGTTTTTTATCCATATTTACTATCTCTACCTAGACTAACTTAGTCATAATGACATAGTTTTAGGGTTTTCATGTGTTTATTTTTCTCATGGTGTTTACTAGGGTTACATACTTGGTAAGCATCTTAAAGAGAAGTAATATAGAGGCAAATCATGGAGGGATATATAGATATTGGAGATATTTCATAGTGACATTCTTATTCCATTTCCAACCCATTCATTCAACAAGACTAAATACATGCTTACCTTAAGTGATGCATTTTTTTATGTATACTTGGGTGTAATTTCTTAATTAGAAGTTTAAGGTTTTTGATTACTTTTAGGACTTGATGGCTCTTGTGTAAAAATAGTTAGGTAAATCCATCAAGATTTTGCACACAAAAAATGGTGGTGAGTATGTAAGAAATTATTTTTATTAGTTCTGCACTTCATATGGGATTGAAATACATCATATAATTTGAAATAATCATAGCAAAATGGTGTTTTAGAATGCAATAATATGTCCATGAAGAAAATAACCAATTATATACTACATTCCAAGTCTCTTACACCTCAATATTTTACCAAGGCCATAAATTGTGATTTTTATATCTAGAATAAGGTTCATTATTAAGAATTGAAGGGACACACTCTTTTTGAAGCATGGATCAATCAAAAACCCATGGTTAAGTACTTTTGAGTATTTAGATCTATTGATATGGCCTACATTCTTAAGAAGAAATGTAAGGCAATGAAACCTCAGAGTCAATCTTGAATCTTCATTAGATATCCTTATGGCTTTAATGGATATAGGATTTTCCATCTCATCACTCATGAATTATTCATTGAGATAAGTGTTTTCTTTTAGGAGGGTCATTTAGACTCAATAGTTGACATTTTTCCCTCTTCCTTAGACTCACTAGGATTTGATGAAAATTTTAATGATTCAGATCCACCTCAGAAACTTATTGATGATCCATATTAATTTTGTACTTATTATGATGAGAGTAGTGATGAGGACTCACCTCCTCCTTATCCTAGAATATCTTTATAGGATGGAAAATCTCCTCCTAACTCTCTAATATTTAGTCCACTTTGGGCTAGAAAAATAATATAAATTTTTGTCCATTGAGTTTAAGATCCATCATACAGTAGTCAAACATGTTAATAGTTTTAGAATGTCCCACATGCATTCATTACATCTAATTTTAATCCATAGTCATTTTGTGAGGCATCAATCACTCTTGAGTGGGGTACTATTATGGAAGAGGAGTATGAATCCTTACTTAATAACAACTCATGGCATTTATTCCCTCTTCCTAATGAAATAAAACTTGTTAAATGTATATGAATATATCTAACAAAAGTTGTAGATGGGTTTTTAGGTAATTTCAAATTACATTTGGTACCAAAGATCATTTTTTAGGTTCCTATATTAACTATACTAAGACATTTATCCCACTTTCCAAAATGAACTCAATCCAAATCACTCCTACCTTTGCCACAACACATCATTGAGATGTTCATTATATGTATGTGAAGAGTGTTTTTATCCATGGTGACCTTAAAGAGTAAATATACATGGAACAACTAAAAGGATTTGTGGAAGATTCTTCCTTATTTTTCAAACTCTAGAAATCTATCTATGGCCTCAAATAAGATCCTCAAGATTGGTATGCTAAGATGGGATCATTTTTTATTTTATTTGGGTTTACTAGATGTCATTTGGATCCTAATATCTACATTTTTTAGTAGGATGATTCATTGTTGATTCTAATCTTCTATCGGGATGACCTTTGATCATAAGGAGTTATTCATCCACCACTGTAGTAGTGAAAACTGATTTATCTCATAGTTTTTCAATGACTGACTTATGATTATTATATTACTTGGGATTCAAAATTTCTCAGTCTAACTCTAGGATAACTATTGCATAATCCAATTATGATCTTAATTTTCTTGTACAATTTAACATGCATAACTATAATCTAATGCAATTTATATATTAGAATAAGATTAGACCTATTGGGTATTAAAATATGACTCTTTGGGCAACTTCTCACACCACTGACATAAAAATGTATGGGTAAACCCATAGAGATTATTTAAATTTTTAAAATGAGCATTACAAGGTGTGTCAATAATATGACATAAGTAGATGGATTTTATTGTTTAGATCCATGTAAGTATGAATGGGTTTGTTTGAAAAATAATTAAAATGATCTAATATTAAAGATATAGTATGGTTAGGATAATAAGAATATTATATATAGAGTAGGTATTTCATGTAGGTGACAAATATAAAATTGTGAAATTTGGGTCAATAGAAGGAAAATGGATAGTAGAGAAGAGTGTATAATAGCTATATATGTACACACATGTCATGTAAGGTAAATATAGGTCAAGAATAAAATTTTCAAGTGTATAATATTATGTTGTGTCTAAAAATGATCCAAATTTATATTATTATTGAAAATTATAGAGTAAAAGGACAAAAATATTGTGCACCATACAAATTAACCACACTTTATATTCAGGAGAAGGCTCCAAGTGTTTAGCTTGCTCCATGTAAACCTGAAATAAAACATGCAACCATAAATGTCCATATATGATATGAAATCATAAGTAAAATACATCAATGGAATATTTTTAATTTTGAAGAGAAAGGAAATAATACATATGTAATTAGGTGAACCATGTTTTCCTTTAAAGACTTAGATATTTGGGTGACTAGTCTCGAATGGATAATGTTATGTGATTATACCCCAATGAGAGTTTTACTTGTTATAATAATAGGTTGGGAAGATGGATTCCTCAAATTTCATGAATATTAAGTAGTTTTAGGCTATTGAGAGACATATAATTTCAACCTCACTACTCATCTAACTAATTTTGAACCTCAACATGGAAAGGTAGATCCTAATACTATGATTGTATGTAAGTATGAATAAACTAAATTAATCAATGCAAAGTGATTTTAGATTAATAATGGTACCTTCACTACCTTTAGTACCATCTTTAAAAATAGAAAATTGTACCCATGAATAACATCCATACCTAATTATTTGATAACCTATCCCAATTTAATGTATAATGCAATAAATACACATTTAATTATACCTAAAATATAATAAATCTAAGAACATATCACTTATGTACCTATAAAATGTATGGATATACATTACATATACCCCAAATTTTGATAAATATGATAACCTCTCATTAATATACCTTTAAATTATTTACATATGCATCACTTATGCTCCCAAATGTGTCTCAAATTATAAATATTTATCACATAATTTGAACCAAACTAATAATCAGACCTAGTCTAAACCTATAAATCATGTAATCTATCCCCAAAATCTTAATTATATATGTATATAGGATTTCATTTCTTACATCAATCCCAATAATATTCTTCTCTTTTGAGGTGAAGAATGTAGTCTAGGAATTATTCATCTCATAATAAAATATTTAAACCAATAATATTTTATAGAAAGATGTAAGCACTTAAAACGTGTGATAACATGTGGAGAATATGCCATCATATTATAATTCAATCATAAATTCATATATTAAACATGTATCCTAAGGCATATAAGTGTCATGTCAAGATATATATAGTAATTAGGTACCTATTAGAAATCATTATATATAATACATAAATAGTAACCCATGTAGAATAGATGCATGATATAGATCATGGAATTACACACAAGTAGAAAGGTGTTCAATATGTATCATTAAAAAAAGTATCACCCAAAACATTATAGATTTATCTACACATAAGAAAAAAAATTCATGGCCATGATGAACAAAATAAAAGGATGTGTGATAGCACTCAATGGCATGGAAAATAAGAGGAACACATGGTAAACTCAATGAACACACAATGATAGACAAGGAAATAGAAGCATATAATGAGAAAATAATTCTACACCATGAACATAAATGTCATTCATAGAAATAACCACATAATATGAATAATCAAGGTCACATAATGAGAAAATAATGTCATATAATGAGATAAACATTTCACACAAAGAAAGAGCCACATAAATAAAGAGTCATGTAATGACACATAAAAAGGCAATAAACACAAAAATTATAATGAATTATTAGCCTATATGAAATGAAACAACAACAATCAAGCATAAAAAAAGTAAAGCTAATCTACACCATCAATCCATGTGAATGTCATAACGTAACAAAGTAGCATATCCATGAAATGTATCAGTATAGAGAAATTAAATAAGAGAAATGAATATATAATAAATCAATGTAGACTAGTGTGATATATGTAAATGTCATATAAATATTTAATATGTAATACAGTGACATATATGGTTATATGCCTTCAACATTGTCATCATCCATGGGTGTAGGAATTCCCTACATCTATAAATTAATGTATGATGTTTAACATGTATGTCCTACATCTTAATAAAAAATACTATGAAATGCATGTTCATATTAAAAATGAATTAAAAATACCAAACATTATTGAGCATGGTCATTGATGTTAAGTTGTCATTGATGTCAAAAAGAGCATGAGATACTAATACATCAATGACAAATAAGTTGTGTTTGATAACTTTTAGAATATATAGCACATATATAGGTTTATAAGGACAAAGAAGTTTTGAGGAATCCATATATGTCTTGGTGAAGCTTTGGTGTGTCACTTGATCATTTGGAATGAGAAACTTTCATCTTCTAGCTTAAGAGAATACAAACCATCACTACACGTCATGCAAATATAAATGAAATAGAAAGTTTGTGAATTTATTTTAGGTACATAAAAATTCAATTGAGGTCAAAGTATTTAATGTAGATATTGTCTATAGTTCCAAAAATGTACCCTTTAAAATTTAGATTCTTGAAGTGTTTTCTAGCTCAATTTATAAACCTTAAAAGTTATTCTAGTAGAGTATGATGGGCCAAAGACCATAAAGTTCAACTTCATTAAAGTTTGAGGTCACTAGTTACTAGATCTAATTTTGAGAATTAATTGTCCACATATTAATAAAATGGTGCACATGAAGTCAAATTGTCAAAGGTACCTATGATTAAACATGCTAGTGACAAGTGTCTTTATATCATTGATCTGATAGAAGATCAATGGTTTGTGCGTATTCATATTGATAGAGATCAATGGTATGGGTCAAGTCAAAGATTCAAATGTGTATAAGGCATGTAGAGATTAGAAGTGGAAAAATCATGGGAGCTCTGGTCTAAGATCAATGATGAGCATTGAAAGATAGATTGATGGTATGTATTTGTCCATTATTTTTAGGAAACACAAGATGAGGTTAAGGTGCTTGATGTTTAATGTCTGAATAGTGACCATTGGAATTAAAATATTCAAATTAATAAGGTAAAACCAATGTTTAGTTTTTGAGATATATCATTGATCTAGGATGAATTTCTTAAAAATAAAAATTATAGAGGACTTCAAGGCACATCCAACGAATATGGTTATAAGGTCTAAATGTTTATACAGTGAAATTTATAGAGCTTCAAACTTGAATATTTATTCATTTATGGTGATACTATGTAAAAAATATTGTTCAATCAATTTGTGCTTTAGCATAATAATGTTTTGGTAGGAGTTATCACTTGAAGATGTCATAATGGTTATATAGAGTAGACTCATATAGCTGAAAGTGATCCTATATTCTTAATTTTCTAGATGAAGTGATAAATGAGTGAATAGGTCTCCATGAGATCTATAATGGCTACTAAGGCCTAATCTAAAGGTGTAGATTCATAAGTGTGATTCATAAATGCTATGGCCAACCTATGATAATGTATTTAAGCTATGTTTTATCGTGAAAGATGTATTAAGGGTTAAGGCAAGTCTTAAGGCCAACCAAGAAGTGGATATTAATGAAGACTCTATAAAAAGTGGAGACCAAGGAAATGGTTTCTATACTTGAATGTGGAAGTATGGAGATCATAAGATAGAGATGAAGGAAATAGATTAGAGGGAGTGTACTCAGTGGATGGACTAAAGTACACAATAGATAGAAGATGAGCAAAGAAGCTTAGAGAGATCCAAAATAGGTGTTTGGATGAATTTATTATATGAGAAAGTTTGTGTGTATGTGATGTGTTAAAAGAGAGGTGTTAAACATTATTTCTCCAATTAGATTGATATACAATAAGAGTTCTAGAGATATTGATTTCATAGGTTTTTTTATGGGTGATCAACATCTAGAACAAGTTGGTGATTGTTCATACTTAGGGGTGGGTGCTTCTTGTGAAGTGGGTATCATATTTGTGATCATATTATAGGATAAGTAGTCCATGTTTTTGTAGGATTGAGAGTGGGTTTTATTTCCAACAGGGTTTCCCATGTAGATATTGTGTTATATGTGTGATCTTGAATCTTCTTTCTTATTCATTATTATGAACATATTGTATGCTTTATGAGTGAATGTGATCATTGATTAAGATTTTGAAAGGATTGTAATTTAAGTTTGAAATATCTTACATTAGTGATTTAATCCCCCTCTTAGTGATTGTACCTTCAATAATTGGTATGAGATCCAGACCTTAATTACAAGTTTTAAAACTTAAAGGTGATCCAAGGTATAATATGGTAAGTCAAAAAATGTATGGTTTATATACAAAGTAAGCACCATTATTTAATGGGTCAAATTATGTATTCTAGAATATAAGGATGAGGACATACATCATGTCTCTTGGGTTTGATATTTGGAAATCTATCATGGATGGTTATACTACACCAACTACTCCTCTAATTAGTGATGCTGACAAGAAGTTGAGTGTGAATAATTCAAAATATGTGAATTCTATAATTTGTGGTCTATCCGAGGTTGAGTTCACCAAATTTATCCATTTCAAGTCTTCTAAGAAAATTTGGGTCAAATCACAAACTATCTATGAAGGAGACTCTAAGGTAAAACTAGCCAAGTTATAGACCTACTAAAGGTAATTTGAAGGTCTCAAAATGAAGGAAGAAGACATTATGAAATCCTATATTTTAAGGGTTAATGAGGTAGTAAACATGATCAAAGGTCTTAGAGAGGTGATTGATGAAGTTACTATAGTTCAAAAGGTATTGAGGACTCTTACACTCAAGTTTTATTCACAAGTTTCTACTATAAAATAAAGTCATGATCTCACTCAATTGAAAATAGATGAACTACATGACATCCTTAATGCCTATGAGATGAGAGTTGATGAGGACAAACCTCCTAATAAGGAAGCAACCTTCAAGGTCATCAAGGAGACAAAATATAAGAAGAACAAGTTTAAGTCTTGAAGATTAACTTTAAGCCATTATTGTAATAAAATTGAATGTAGGATTAGGTAAGTATGAAGGAAAACTTCCTTTCAAATGTTTTTCATGTGGTAAAGTTGGTCATTTTATAGTTATATTTCCAAGTATAGGCAAGTTTAAACTCAAAGAAGCTCATAAGGTATCTCATGAGGATTAACACAAGAAATCTAAGGGTCTTAACAAGTAAAACAAGTTTTTTAGTAATAAAAATGGAAAGAAGGAATCATACAAAGGCAACAAGAGCCTTTACCATGAGGAATATATTAACTCATCTATAGAAGAAGTAAAAATATCTAATAGTGATGATTATTTTCATAATGAGGACATGGATACATTGTTCATGGATTTTAATGATTATGAAGGTGAATGTTCTTTAAGTAGAGATTTATTTGGTGGAGATATCTCAGAGTAAGAAGATGAGAAATTCACTCTTGAACATAAATTTATAGATACTATAGAAGAAATGAATATACTACAAAGAAAGAATAGAAAATAAGATTCCTTGCTCATATCCTATGAGTATCAAATTAGACTCTTTGAAGGTAGGATAAGTAATTAAGTCATCGATAATGATGATACCACACAACAACTTGAAACTTAGGTTTGTACTCTTAATGAATAAATAAAGAATAAGGATGAAGAATGTATCATGTATCAATCAGAGATAGAGTCTTTACATATGAAACTAAATCAATCCATGAGTAAAGATACAATTGATGATCTAGATAATAAGGATGAATTGATGAAATCTCTTGAAGATCTAAAAATTGAGAAGAAAAAGAACAAAGAGATGATGTCAAAAATCAAGGACAATGAAAAGCAATTAAGTGTGTTTAAAGTAATAATGAATGATGACACCAAAGATAATGAAGATATTGTCAAGCATCTCAATAGTAAATTAGAAACTATGTCTACAAGCCAAAAAAATAAATAAAATGAGAGCTTAAGGTATGTTATTGAAATTTAGTCATTAAAAGATGAGTTAGTTAAGACATATTGTAAGGTGAAGTCATTTGTGAAGTTTGAAAAGAGCTCAAATGATCTTGATAATATTCTAAGTAGTCAAAAGCATGCAAGTGATATAATTGGTCTTGGATACAAAGAAGACCAAAAATATGTAACTCAAGACAGGATAAATTCTAATGTGAACAAGGATAATCAAATTTCGAAGATCAATCATTAGTCAAGGAATGAAGCTGTTGGTAGAATAAATATAAATTAGATCAAACAACCAAATAGTATAAGGTATGCAAATTTAAATGGTCATTGTTACTCCTATAATCAATTTGGTCATAGGTCAAAAGATTTTAAATGATCCTCAAGGAATGAATTTGCATGGGATTATGAGTAAGATAATTGTAAGCATGAATAACATCATTACTCAAGATAGTCAATAGGTTCACAAGGAAAAAATGTCATCTTTTGCTAAAGTGTCAAGGATTTGATCATATTGCAAAGTTGTATAATATCTTCATCAGGAAACCAAATGATCTGGTACATGAATGAATTCATGAAAATTCAATGAATCATAATATATCTTTACCACAAGGTATGTACAATATGAGAAACCTAATTTGTTTCAAATGTCATGAGAGAGGTCACATAACAAGGTTTTACAAAAATGATCAGTATTCTACTTCAAATATTATCAATCCTAAAATGAAGAGAAGGAATCTTAGGGATTGGAAGCCTAAGAAGGTAAATGAAAAATAAGATAAAAATGGATTATTTTCCATGACAAAATAGGGAACAAGATCAAGTATCAAGGAACAAGCCTTATCTACCCAAATAGACAAGGAAATCAATCAAGATCTTGAGATAAAAGAAAATAATAAGGTTGAGAACTCATTCAAAGGCAATCTAAAGATGAGAAAGGACATCAAGTCAAGTGAGAGCATGG
>JARHVA010005109.1:947500-1157500 GCA_037957365.1 Torreya grandis | reverse complement strand
TTGCATGAAGTAAATCATCCTTAAAACATTATTAATTATCATCTTTTTCCCTTATCTAATTAACAACTTCATTTTGCCTAATTAGTAACTTCCTCCATCCTAATTAGCAACTTCATCCTACAAAAGGAGAAGAGGAGGAAGTGAAATGGATCCACAAATGAATTTGTGTCTAGCCTATAGTATTATATTTTTTAGGTATCCAACATCCCTTCAGCAAGTAAGTAATAACATTAGAGATTCAAACCTCTATTTTCATCACTTTTGAAGGTTGAAGTACTATCACTCTATCCAAATTACCTCAGCCCTCCACCATCAAGTTATTATGTATCTTGTGCTTATTTTCATTAATTTATCTTATTTCTAAACTCCCTACCCCATCTAAACCTCTTAACATATTATTCTCCCTCCCACTAGCCTATATCAAAACCCCCATCTATTTATTCATCATTCTACAACTCCCCTTCAATATCCTCCTAGAATATATAGGCAATCACTGATAGTTAGCCCAATCACTGATGGTTACCTCAACCATCACCAGTTACCTAAAAAGTCACCAGTTACACCAATCATAGCTAGTTAACCTAACCACTATTAGTCACTGTGGTAAAAAAATCTAGAAAACTATTTTTAGCCCCTTTACCCTCAACCAAACCATTTTTCTCTATTTCTACCTAATAATAATAACCTTTCTAAAATTTTAAACCAGACCTTGACCATTTTACCATAAGTATTGATCCAATTTTGGTATTTTTAGTTTTTTCTTTAAACAAGCATTTACTTTCTCTTTCTTACATGCATTTACTTTCATATCATTGAATGCAAGTATCCTTTCTTTTCATTTTTATTAGCTTAATTGTTATAACAATGGATTGATAGCCTCCTAGTAAGCACTATGATTCTTGGATCTAGCTCATATTAGGTAGTCCAATCAACCATCCATCTAACAAACCCCTTTTTGAGTGTTTTTATAAGATGCAAGTAATTTATTCCTAGCCAAAGAGGAGCTCCCACTATCATCTGAATTCATACGTGCACTTTACTAGGTATTTTTTAACACACCTTATTATTAGTTTCATTACCTATCTTCCAAACTAAGAAATGAGTAGAAATTAATTGAAACATTTTAGCATGCCTAGTGGGACCATATTTGGATGGGCCCTAGTGCTATTCATTTAGATCTATATGGAGCTCTAGGCCTTTTAGGCATACATAAAATATGGTATTAGTGTTGGTTTCATGTTTCACTTCTAGGAAGTTGAGTACATTTATGTTGTGACATCATTGGGGGTATTATGGTAGGGGTTCACTCAAGTAGCCTTTCTAGTGGGTTTCATATGATGGAGATATATTGATGCATTGATATGAATTGATGGAAGAATGAAAGACATTGATTGGTTTATGGATGCTTTGGAAGGCTTGGTGGTAGGTGATGTTGTATGGAGGCCATATGTAGATTAGCCTATTTGGCTTCGGCATAGGTACCACATATTATCACTCTATATTTGGCACTAGATATATGGGAGATGATATGGGGAGACTAATTTGATCCCATTTGACTGAGTTTAGAAATAGTTTGAACTAGTACAACAGATTCCCCTTAATTTTCCATCATATAAGAGAGAGGATGTAGAGTTCCCACTCCTAAATCCATATCCATAGGAGTTTATCTTGGATTTTGAGGAGATCTCAAAGAGGGAAACCATAGATGATGAAGGGATTGTCAATGGTTATATATCATGGTTCTAGGTTAGGTATATAGCAGTGTATTTTGGATGGGGTGATGGGTAGTGTCCACCAACGGATGTGGATACTACAAAGGTTCCTACATAAGATGATGGAATAGATAGATAGGCATTGGTAGTAACTTAGGTCTATATTACAAGGTTACAAGGGTAGGTAGCCATGTTACAGGCATAGGTTGTCACCTTACATGGATAAGTTATGACTATGGTAGGTGAGCATGATTAGGCATTGGTCTCTCTAGGGTTATTGATTTAAGAGAGAGACTCATTGAGATAGAGAGCAGGGGTGGCCACAACAATAGTAGGACCACCTGACATAGTTCCAAGGATACAATACCTAGCCACTATTGAGGAGCTTAGATATTATGAGGTGATAGTGCTAGCAAAACTACCTTTAGAGATGAGACATGGGGAGTATAGGGATAGTTTATCATGTGGGCCATCTATATCTACACCTAGATAATGGGATTTAATAGTGGTATAGGTAGGGTTGTTAGGGGAGCTACCATCAAATGGTAGTGTAGGTCCAGGTGCAGATGGTATAGGTGGTAATCGTTTTGGTGCCCTAAGGGATTGATAGAGGAGAGGTGTGATATGTACATGATTTGTATTTTGATACTGACCTACATGCTAATGATGTGAGATGTATATGAGAGAGTGACTAACTAATATATTATGACATGCATTTCTTTATTGATATATATGATGACTAGGTTTTTATTATGATAATTATATTATGTTCATGATATATTGTGGATGAGATATTGATGTATTATGCTTATGATGTAATGATGGGCATGATTAGGGATGATACACATGATGTTGCATGATTAGTATAGGTATTTTTTTGATGGATATGATGATGATTATTTATGTATATGATGATTTATTTTATCCTGATTGATATGTTTGTTGTTATATGGTTTGGGTTGAACATTTGATAGATAGGTTTTGATGATGTTGCTTATGAGGACCAAGAAATTATGGTTAGGTAAGATCATGATAATGTGCTTGATAGATAGAATGATATTTTATTATAGGGATGATGTTGATGATTATATAATAATGCTATAATGTTATAATGGTATGTTATGAATGGTTACAATGTTATGGTTCTTGATGTTTTATTTATGGATAAGATATGTGTTTGGTTTATATTTGCCTTGTTATTAGTGTATAATGTCATGATTGTGTTAATGGGAATGGAAGAACATAAAGTAGGTATAGAACAAAAACTAAATGTGAGACATATGACCACATGAACTAAAAAATAAAGAGTAAGAAAAAGGCATGATGTTTTTAGTTTGCAAGGATGTATCAACAAGAAACCATAGTTGGATTAACTTAGGGAACATAAACCCATCGATTACTTCACAAGAGCATGATTTGATTGATAAAGAGGGGGTATTGATCACTTTGTATCTGTTAAACTCATAGTCCCTTGATAAGATATGTGGAAGGAAAGTAGCTGATAAGTAGATAGTTAAATGGAAAATAGGTGAAATGGTAGCCTGATGTGGGTTAGCTTGCCCCTTTTATAGGTGACCAAAAAAACTTAATACATAATTTCATGCCTTAATATGAGATATAGACTAATCAATGTGGGAATTATACCAATTCCATATATAAGAGCCAATTATGGCATAATGGGATAATGTGTAGATTGATCGATGTGAGAAGTCTACAAATGGCACTTATAAGAGCCGATTGTGGCTTTAATTTTTACATAAGATTATTTATTATTTTTGATATTTTGATAAGTTGTTAAAGCTAATTGATGTGGGAAGAATCAAATGATTATTCTATATCTATCATCCAAGGGAGTGGTCTAGGATTGGATTTAATATCTATCCTTCAAGGGAGCAGTCTATTTTTAAATAACTTTTAATTATTAGGCTCTTATCCTTCAAGGGAGCAATCTCCAATGTAAGTGATATTTTGAATGTGAGTTAGACATGGACAAGTCAATTTAAGATTCAAAATTTGATCTTTATAGAGGCAAGGCTTGAGCACAAAAGGCTAATTTTAAATGTAGAAAGTGGTTTGAGAGATAATTGACCATGGGATTCCATTGAATTAAAAATAAAAAGTATCCATGAGAACCATGTCATGACTAGAAATGTGGTGCCCATTCTTAGGATTAGGCCATAACTATTATGGATAATCATATGGATCTATGATGTAATTGATTTTTCCCAAAGGAATTAAAGATATGAAAGATATAAAAAATCTTGTGAACCAAGGGATGAGATTAAGTTAGATACAAAAATGAGTTTGATCCCTATTTCAACAATAAAAAGGATGAAAATGTGAATCATTAAGAGGCTCAAGTTATGGTTTTCCCTCAAGAGAGGATAAAAGATAAGATCTTAATCCATACGTATGGGTTATGTTGTAGGGTCCAAGCCAATTAAAAGCAAACTTACCCTTTTTTCTTTCTTCCATATTAGTTACATGTTGGTATTCCTTAAGTATGAGGTCTCTGATGTTGAAATCTCACTCTTTTAGGTGTTTTTTATATGCATGTTTAATCCATTCTAGATAGACATGAAGATGATTAAAGGATGTGAGGTGATGTTCATCATGTAGTTTAGGACACGTGAGGCATTCTTGATGATAGTCACTTTTGAAAAAGATTTCATGTAAAGATATGTGAAGGGATGTGAAGACTACCTCAGTTCCAAAGATGAGAGAGAAAGGGGTAACACCTTTAGAAGTTCAAATGCTAGTGTGATAGGACCATAAAGTGAATGGGATGTGTACATGCCAATCTCGACCTAAAGTACTTACTACTTTGGTGACCATCTTGATGAGAGTTTTGTTTGAGGATTCTCCTGATCCATTGGTTTAAGGAAAATAAGGGGAGGAAAATCTTAAACTGATGCCAAAATCATCACAAAGACCTTAGAATTTTTGGTTTTTAAAATATTTTCCATCATCGGTGATGATCTTAAGGGGAACACTGAAGTGGTATATGATATGGTTTTTGATGAAGTCAATAATTTTGTTTGGCTTTGGTGGATATAAGGGGGATGGCCTCCACCCATTTGGTGAAATATTTAGTGGCGGTAATGATATATTGATGTCATTATGAAGAATGGGGGTTGATTTACCCAATAAGGTCAAGACCCCATTATAAAAAGGGCCAATAATTAGTAGATACTTGAAAGCCATGAAGAGGTGCATGATGTAGATTAACATATTATTAACATTTGACACACATTTTTACATAGTTGTAACGGTCCTTATTGAGGGTGGGCTAATAGTAACCAAGGTGAAGGATATGCTTAGAAACAACTAGGTTGCTAAAGTGTCCCCCACATATTTTGTCATGTATTTCTTTAATGGCATTGAAAGCTTCTTGGCTACACAAGCAATGGAGAAGGAGGGCATCGAAGCCATGTTTATTAAGGATTCCCCCTAGTATGGTATAATGAGATGTACTTTGAATAAATTATCCTCATGAATTCTTTTAAATATTAGGAGGAATGATGCCAAGGTTAAGGTAGTCAAAAGATTGATGGTACCAAATGTCAGAAGGAGACATCCCTATACTACAAATGGTAGGGATATTAGAACCAATATATGAGGGTGTGATAAAGTGGTGAATGGTGACAAATAGTTTAGATTTGGTAGGTTGAGATAGAATTTGGGAAGCAAGGGAGGCCATCATTTCTATGAATTTATTGGTAGATCGAGGAATGGACTAGATAATGTAATGATCGAATATTGCCAAGAGTATATTCATGAGTTGTTTATACTTTAAGAGGACATAATTTTTACATTGATAAGATCTTGTGACCTTATTAATGACTAGTTAGGAGTCACCCAAGATACTTATAGTTTTGACTCCCAAAGGTAAGGTAGCTTAGAGGCCTATGGCTAGGGATTTGAATTCAGTTAAGTTATTGGTACATTCAAAGTCAAGTTTAAAAGAAAGTGGAAGAGGTTCCCCATCAAGGGGAATGAGAATAACTTTGGCACCCCCACCATTTTATCATTTAGATCCATCAAAAAACATGGTCATTTGGTAAGTGGGTTCTTCCTAAGAAAGAGTTGTAATAGACTCATTTGGAAAGGAAAGAGGAAGAGGTTGATTTCTAGGTAGAGGGACTTTAGACAATTGGTTAATGATGACATACCCTTTAATGTAATTTTGTGAAAGGAAATCAAGATCAAATTCATCTAGAAGCATGAGACACTTAGCCATCCATTGGTTTTGATATGGCCTAGAGTGATTGAACTCAAGGGGGTATGTGTTAGTGATAAGATAGGTTTTATGATTAATAAGATATTGAAAGATTTTGGAGACCATGAAAACTAAGGAAAGGTAAAGATTTTAAAGATGGGTATACTAAGTTTCACACTTGATAAGGGTATGGTTGATGTAATAGATTATTTTATCTTTATTTTTTTCATCATGATGAATGAGCATTGCCCCTAGGGAATGATCAGTGGTAGATATATATAGTTAAAAAGGCTAGTCTTCCCTAGGAGGGGTGAAGACAAGTGGAGAGAGAAGACACTCTTTGATTACATTAAAGGCTTATTGATATTCTTTAGTCCACTTAAAGTAGGTGTCCTTCTATAGGAGGTGGTGGAAGGGATAACATTTGTCAGATAGCTAGGATTTAAAATGATAGATTGATTGAAATTGCCCTATAGGATGCAAAGTTGAATAAGGTTATTAGGAGGAATCTCTAATATTTCCCTAAATTTAGAGGGGTCTATTTTGATTCCATGTAGAGAGATGATGAAACCAATAAAATTACTAGATAAGACCCCAAAAATGCACTTTTTAGGGTTGAGCCTGACATGATAATGAATCAATAAGTCAAAGATGATGGTCAGAACATATAGGTGATCCTTGTGGTGTTTGGATTTCCCAAGGAGATCATATAAATAATCATTTATGATTTTATGGATGAGATCATGAAATATAAATGTTATGACCTATTGATAGGTTATTCCAATGTTCTTTAATCTAAAGGGCATGACTCTATAATAAAAGGTTCCCTATGGGGTGATAAAGGAAGTTTTATGTTGATCTTTGGGGATAATCAAGATCTAGTTATATCCTAAGAAACTGTCCATGAGAGATAACATTTCATGATGGGTTATAAGGTCAATAATTTGGTCAATGTTGGGTAGAGGAAATTCATCCTTTGGGCAAGAAAGGTTTAGGTCATGAAAATTTATATAGAGGTGAAGTCCTCCTATAGGCTTTGTGATAGGAATGATATTAGAAAACCATTATGGGTAGTCAAGAGGTTGGATGAAATTGATGAATAAGAGATGTTGAAGCTCTTCTTTTACCAAGAGAGCTATGTGAGGATGCATTCTATGAAGCTTTTGCCAAACTATCTTTGCCTTAGGATGAGTGATAACGTTGTGGAGGGAAAGAAAAGGGTTAATCTTGGGCATATCCTAATAGGACCATGTAAATCTATGCTATGGTCTCAAAATAAAGAAGGGTAGTCTTGTAGCTCAATAGAATTTAAGGATTGGCTGATTTTGATGATATGGGGGTTATCCTAAGTACCCAAGTTGATATCAATAGTTAATTCATTTAGCATGGTTTGGTTCTCAAGAGGGATGGATTTATGAATGGAAGAATCCCCACATCAAGGTAGGTGAGAATGGAATCATCACCCTAACATTAGATGGTGTTAATGGTGAGACAGTCATGTTCAATCATTTCAAGATGGATAAGAGGAAAACTTTTAGTTTGGCCATCCTTTTAGTAAGTTAGGGGGCCTAAAATAATGGTATTGATAAAAAAACAAAAGTTGGATGGGATGATGTTAGAGTCCTTAGATCTAGAGGGAGATGGGGTTGGAGGTTATTCATCGATGGAGGTAATGGGCTTTGGTGAGGTGGGTTCTTCTAGTGGTACAAACCCAAGGCCAAAGAACTCATGAGGTTTCTATGCTTTGATTATGGGTAACTCATGATGTCCCTACTCATAAAGGCTAAATCCAAAACCCTTCCAAGTACACCAGTAAAGGTAGGCTTTTGTAAAGGCTAGTTTGTCCAAGTATTAAAAATCAGCAATGAATATTTAGATAAATGGGATAGTGGTAAGAATGACAACTGGTTGATCAAATCCCCCATAGACAATTTTTTTTTAATTGCTAGGGAGCCTCAAAGGGATAATGGTTCTAGTGTTGGGATAATAGGAAGGGACATATTTGATATTCCCATACTCCTATGGAGTAGGGAAGGCATCTAAGGCTAAAATGTGATATTATTTAAGGGAGAGACATTGAAATGTGGATTGTAAGGGGTACTCAACAGGAATTTTAGATGATGAAATGGCTGAGTTGGTTAACACTTCATCATTGATATAAGTGGAAGTGTTGATGGTTTTGGTTTTTGGGGTGGTTTCATTAGAATTTGGTTGTGAGGTAGATGGAGTAATGAGAACATCATTAGGCCAGTATTTTATATTGAAAGAGGCAAAGGGACAAGGATCAGCTTTGATGGTAACAACTTGTCCTTCATGCTCAAATTTGATGTAGAGGTGTAAGGTGGAAGGGATGCAAACCATAGTGTGAATATAAGGGTGTCCGAGTAACACATTATATTTTAACTTGACCTCCATAACATAAAATAGTTTAGGAATGGTATGAGGCCCTAAGAAAATATGGAGGACAATAGTCCTTAAGGTAGTGGCCATGTAGAAACCCCTGTTTCCCTTCAATTTTGAACTGAATATTTTTTTGAACTGTTTTGTGTATTTTGATGTTTTTGTGTTTTTACATGAATAAAGATGCAATTTTTCAAGATAAATTCAAATAAATAAATAAATCACAATATAATCTCTTAACTAGCAAATCAATGATCTTATTATTCATCTAGATGATTACAATAGAAGTCCTCTATCATGCATATAAAAAGAATATTAAATACTATCCTAAAAACTTGATTTCTTTCCAGCAATCTAAAAATACCCTAGATCTATGTGGCTCGGGTTGCTGTGTCAAAAACACAGTCACCGACATTGGTTATTCTACTACCATCAGTTGATATACTGTCAATGTCAGTCACTATCAGTTAGCTACTATGCTGACATCGGTATGAAGTCAGCTGATGTCAGTCATTAGGCTACCGATGTCAGTCTCTGGGTCCCCTACAGTGCTATCTAGCCTACTACAAAATGGTATGGATTTGCACATATTTGTATGGATTTTGTACAAGAGCAAATAGAATCTAGTGCAACCTATATGCTGGATGCCTAATCTAAAGGAATATGGCACTAATACAAAATAACTTAATCTAGACAATTATTGAATCAAAACCTAATGAAATAAATACTTGTAAATCTCTGTGACAACTTTTGTATGAAGCTATCCCTCAAACTGGTAATAGATCAATTGATATCTCACAACCTCTAAATTACACACACTGAAGAGTGGATGTTCTCCAATGCAACTAGAATTTTGGAACCCTTGGCTCAGTCTTCTCAGAAAAACCTTAGCAAAATTTGTCTTCTACAATAATCAATAATCATAATTATGGCCTCCCTCTAATGAGAAACCCTTATATCCACTAAAAGGTGTGCTTGCCCTAATTAGGGTTTCATAATTAAGAATTAGGGTTTCATAATTAAAAATAGGCCAAATAATTAATATTTAATTAAATCAATCAAATATTAATATCTCCCTCAATATATGTTCGATCCTCAAACCATCTGAAGCTCGTGAACCAAGGAGTGATTCTGCACATGACCATACCAAAATAGGGGTGCTCTGCTGCATGTCAAATATCCCTAAAAAAAGGAACTCATGCAAACAGTGTCTGAAAGAGCCTGAATGAAAGCCAATTAGAGAAATTCTACTAGTTAAAGCCAAGCCAAGCATCCATCATGACCCTCTATCCATCCTATTAGCCTATAAAGGTTGCATAATAGGCTAATCATCATACAACAAGATCACACTAAAAAGGGGACATTACAATCCACCCTCCCTAAAATTGCTTGTCCCCAAGCAATCTCAGTAACAAGGTTAAGATCACTCCACCTGGATCCCAAGGAAAAGGTTGTGTAATGGCCCTCATGTCACCAATCAACCCTTGTGATGTTGATAAAAGAAACCACTCTATGAAACTCAAGCCAACTAAAACATCGACTCTATCAAAACTCAAGTCCCTGTCTAACTGACATTTGTACCCAACTGCACTATGGATATGACAACAACCATAGGTACCTGAGTCACTGCCACCAAATCCAATCTCTGATGAATGATCATGGGTGTGTCGATTCTACAGGTGGTGTCACTTGCAACTGTGAATTCCATCTGCAAAAGATGGTGCCAATCCATCCCATAATGGATGGTAAGAAACTAGAGCCGATCTACACCTGCATGAAATCAAATCTTCTCTCTCTGAGTAAGAAGAAAAATAATGAGCATACCCCACTATATAATGCTGGTAGGGAACCCACAAAATCTACTACTGGCTCACCATTACTAAACTAGGAATCAATAAAGGGCTCTAATCTCTAACTCCAAGTAGCTGTAGGCTGGATAGGACCCTGTGTAATCTACTCAAAAAACCCCACCTCAAAATCTCTGTAAGGTAGCATAGTAGAAAGTATCACTATAATCTCCCCACCCAATCTGCTAATAACATTAGTACCTCAGATGAGAACACCTTCTGTCACTTTATGTGAGTCTAGATGAACACCTACACTATCCAAAAAATACTCCATGAATGATTTAGTGCAGTAAAAATGATATGAAGAAGCATCAACATACTCCCTTGCACACCACAACTGATCCCTTTGTAAAGGTGGCACGGCAAATTGTACCACACTTTCATCTGTGTGAGAAGGATCTATCTAGAGACTCGACTCCACTGGTATCCCAAAATCATCAAGACTAGGTACTCCCAGATCTTGAACATGTGTGTCAACCCCAACAACATGTTCCTCATCAACAATTGCAAGAATGTACTCACCACCAACCACCTCTATGTACAAATGAACTGGATCTGGGGCTGGTGAAGACCACAAACGCTCTAACTCCATGGTCACCTCCTTTGACTGAAACTGTGACTCCTATAGATCTCACTATAAGTTGTCACAAGTAGACCCTATTGTGACTCCTTTCTTTCTCTCCATGTTGGAGAGATTGACCTTTCCTTTTATGTTTTGAAGGTGCTATCTCGCATTGGCAACCACTAATCTAGCTTCTTTGGCCCTTTGTGACCACATATCACATAAAATTTGTGTCCTTTCTACATCCTTCCAAGTCTGATATAAAAAATTAGAATGCTCATGACCTATCTTTATCCCATCTTCCTTCACCACCATTTGTACTTGCAAATCCTTCCAAAACAAAGGCTTTTGTTCCAACTGTCCTTAGCTACCATAGTCTAATTTTTCATGATGTGAAGGTGAAGTAGCAATATGATCATCCAAAGAATCCATACCATTAGCATGCTCTATGCTGGCCTCTAATGTAGAAGTCTCAAGTGAAGCTTCTTGTAAAGATGATATAGATAACTCATTCCCCATGGCTTCCCTCATATCATCTTGTTTCTCCTTCTTCTTTTTTTGTGATGTGGACCCTTTAAAAATAGATGCCATATACTATGCTAATTTTTCTTCTATTGTAGGGTGTGAGAGCAATTCATTCATCCTCCTCTAGTTTTCAACCAACTGATTCAAACATTGTTTAAGCATCTCCATAGTCTTGTCCCACTGTTTTTGAGTACTTGAAGTAATCATGGTTACTTAGCTGATTCAATGACCAATCTACCCAATAGGATGGCAGAATAAAAGCTTTGATACCACTATAGAAACCCCTATTTCCCTTCAATTCTGAACTGAATATTTTTTTGAACTATTTTGTGTATTTTGATGTTTTTGTGTTTTTGCATGAATAAAGATGTGATTTTTCAAGATAAATTTAAATAAATAAATAAATCATAGTATAATCTCTTAACTGGCAAATCAATGATCTTATTATTCATCCATATGATTACAATAGAAGTCCTCTGTCATGCATATAAAAAGAATATTAACATACTATCTTAAAATCTTGATTTCTTTCTAGCAATATGAAAATACCCTAGATCTGTGTAGCTCGGGTTGCTATGTCAAAAACATAGTCACTGACGTCAGTTACGCTGCCACCATCAGTTGATATACTACTGATGTTAGTCATTATTGGTTGGCTACTATGCCAACATCGGTATGAAGTTGGCCGATGTCAGTCACTAGGCTACCGATGTCAGTCTCTGGGTCCCCTACGGCGCTGTCTAGCCTGCTAAAAAATGGTATGGATTTACATGGATCTGTATGGATTCCATACAAGAGCAAATAGAATCTAGTGTGGCCTGTATGTTGGACGCCTAATCTGAAGGAATATGGTGCTAATATGGAAGAACTTAATCTGGACAATTATTGAATCAAAACCTAATGAAATAAATACCTGTAAATCTCTGTGACAACTTTTGTATGAAGCTATCCCTCGAACTAGAAATAGATTGGCTGATATCTCACAACCTTTGAATTACACACACTAAAGAGTGGACATTCTCCAATGCAATTGGATTACTGGAACCCTTGGCTCAGTCTTCTCATAAAAACCTTAGCAAAATTTGTCTTCAACAATAATTAATAATCATAATTATGGCCTCCATCCAATGAGAAACCCTTATATCCTCTAAAAGGTGTGCTTGCCCTAATTAGGGTTTCATAATTAAGAATTATGGTTTCATAATTAAAAATAGGCCAAATAATTAATATTTAATTAAATCAATCAAATATTAATATCTCCCTCAATATATGTCTGATCCTCAAACTGTCTGAAGCTGGTGAACCAGGGAGTGATTCCGCACATGACCATACCAAAATAGGGGTGCTCCACTGCATGTCAAATATCCCTAAAAAAAGGAAATCATGTAAACAATGTCTAAAAGAGCCTAAATGAAAGCCAACTAGAGAAATTTTGCTAGTCGAAGCCAAGCCAAGCATCCATCATGACCCTCTATCCATCCTATCAGCCTACGAAGGTCGCATAATAGGCTAATCATCATAAAACAAGATCATGCTAAAAAGGGGACATTACAAGCCATGGTATCATTAAAGGAGTGAAGGACTATTATAATTTTAGACATGATATTTTTAGGTAGCTAAATTTGATTGTACGTATGGGAGGAGATAATGTTTATACTAGCTCCTCCATCAATCATAACCCTTTTGATGTGGGTTTGATTGATGTATGTGATAATAAAAAGGGGAGGATCAGAGTGCTTAGGATTAGTGGGTGGTATTTCAAAATCCTAAAAGGTAAGAAGGGATGAAAGTTGGGATATCCAACTAAGGATATAAGAGGTTAATGATCATCTAGCTAAACCTCAATAGATTCTAGAGCATTGATAAGTGCCTGGTGATGGTGGGGTGAAGTGTTGACTAGTTTATAGAGGCTCATTTTCACCAGTGTTTGTTAAAGTTATTTCAACAGTACGCATTGTAAGAATGTGGAAGGGTTGGAGGGAGAAGCTCCCAAAATGGATACTTTGGGATTTTGTGGTTGTGAAGGTAAGGGTGAAGATGTTTGGTTTTGGTTGGTGGTTTGAGGCGTTGATGGGTAGGTCCATGGATTGGAGGCTTTTTTGTTCCCCTTATCTTTCTATTATGCTTGGGATTGTGTAACCTATGAATAGTATGGATAAGGGGGTTTGTTGGGTCTAATTCTAGCTTTAATTCTTCGTTCTCATCTTTCAATAGCAGAGGGAGAGTTGGTAAAGGTTCGGTGGGTTAGGTTGATGGTAAGATTGGTAATGGGGGTAAGAAGTGTTCATCTGATAATGGATCATCCTCATCATATAGGCTATTAATAAGTGCTTGGAGAGATTCTAAATTATTTGTGTCATGTCTCAGTTCCCTATGGTATGCACAGATCAAGTTATTATTGAACAAGGAGGGTTTAGGATGTGAAGGGTCAAAAAGTTTGATTGGAGGTAAACTAATGGAAGAGGTTTGAAATAACATTTACAAAATGGTTGAATAGGATTCAAGAAAAGGTGTTAGAGGTAATGGGTTTTTCATTTTAAGAGTGGTAATTTTCATGGGCATAGGTTTTAGATTGGAAGTTTGAGTTGGAGGAATGATTTTGGTCAATGGTTTTGGTTGTGTTTTCTTAGTTATAGTTAGTTTAGATGTTGAAGACTTACATGTGAAAGACTTGGATGATGAAGGTTTAGTTATAGGTGGAAAAGTGGAGGTGGATTGATTGGTTAAAAATGATGGATAACCATATGGTTTAATGGGTTTAGGTGGAGTGAAAGGGAATAGTTTCTTAGAGGAAGAATAGGTAATTGGTATGGTAGAAGGATGAGGTCCTAAGATGGAAGGTAAGTAGGAAGGAGGTGGTATGGGTCTATTTGAAGGTAGAGGTTTGGGTAACCCTACCTTCTTAAGTAGTTTAGTTGGCTTTTCCTTTGGTGGAATAGATGGAATTAAATCCAACCTCAGAGGGGGATGAGTGTGACTAGGTGTGGGAAGAATTCCTAGGTTCTTGTTTGGTTTAGTGAAAGAGGCATAAGGTGATTTGATAATTTTAGATGTGGGTGGTTGGGATGGTTCAATTATGGTCTTAGAAGAAGTATTTGGTGAAGGGGTCATGATGGGATTAAGGGTGGATTCAAGTGAAGTTGAGGATTTAGTTTTGCCTTCATATGGTAGTCCAAGATGATGCCAAAAGGTGGCTCTATCAAAATTAGGTTGGGAAGTGAATTCTAGACTTTGGACTAGTCTAGAAAAGGGCTTGTAAATGGGTTTATTTACTTGGTTATTAGTTTTAAAGATTAAGCTCATAGGTGAAGAAAAGGAAATGGATCCTTCATTACTATCTTTGGGGTAATATTACAAAAAATTTGGTTGGGTAGATGAGGTAATTTCTATTTTTGGGATGGTTTTTGAAAGAAGAATGGATGGTCCTATGATAAGCGAGGTTGGTGTGGTATCCTGAATGGGCAGGATGGAGATGGTTACTTCCTTTATTTGGGTATTCAAAGGAATAGAGGGTAGTTATACTAATTGAATGGGTGAAATGGAATAAAAAGGGGTATTTAAAGCAATGGTTTCCTCCTTCGGTTCCTCCACTAAAAGAGAGGCAGTTAAAGATAAGGTGTCATCAAATGAAGAGAGAGGGGTGGTTAATTTTTGTGTTTGGGTATTGAAAATAATGGGTGGTGAGTTTAGTATTTCCACTTTGGAGATTGAGGAAATGGTCTCTTCAATAATAGTCTCATTATTAATGACATTGATTGTATATGCCTCATGAGAGTGAGATGATTTGGGTTTATTGTCATGGTGTTAGGTGGAAGGAGTGTGATTAGGAAAAGTCTTGGTAAAAATGTCAAGGGACTGATTAGGTGTGTTGGGATTATCAAATTCAAGTTCTCCACTATCAATCACATTTTTTATGAGACTTTTGAAGGTATTACATCTATTAATGTCATGTATTACAACATGGTGGAAGGCACAATGGTCATTTTCATTATACCACCCAAGTATAGGGTGAGAAGAATCAAATTTTTGGGGTGGTTTAATTGGTGGAAGTTAGATGAGTTTGTCTTTGACAAATTTATCCAAAATTGATGCATATAATTCTCCAATGGGAGTATATTATCTTGGAGGAATTTAGTTTTGGTTTCAATTGTGTTGTTAAGGAGGGTTTGAAGAATAGGATGGAGGTGGATGGTTAATAGTTAGAGGTGGAGTGGTTTTTATAAAAATTGAGTTTGTGGATGATTTTGCCTTAGTATTGGATTGGTTAGTAGTTTTGGTAGAGAACAGGTCATTGCATTTAAAACTAGAATTTTTGTTTGGTAATTTCAATTTCCCCTCATCAATGGTCTAGTTTTCAAGTTTTCATGCCTTGATGAATACTTCATCAAAAGTTTGAAAGGTTTGAACTTGAAGAGTGGGGGAAATATGTTTGGCACAACCCCGAGAGAAGATTTCAATTAGTTTGAGTTGGGGTAAGGAAAAATAAATTTGGTTAATGAGGCCTCTCCATATAACAAAAAAATAAACAATTGACTCATCATCAAATTGCTTAATGGAATAGAGGTTAGTAATAGAAACCTTTTTAGATATGTTTACTAAAAAGTGTTCTAAAAAGATTTAGGCCAGTTGAGAAAAATAAAAGATGGAGTACATGGGAAGAATAGTATACCAATCAAGGGCGAGTCTAGATAAGGACATGGGGAAGGTCCAAATAATGAGAGCACCATCATATGTGATTAAATAGAAAGAATGATGGAATGCCCTCAAATGTTTTTGGGGGTCCTCCTTACCTTGAAATTTGGAAAACTTGGGCAATTCCCATTGAGGAGGATAAGCATGGATAAAGATAGATGGATGAATGGGTTCATTAAAAATTTGATCATAGGATAAAATGTTATGAGACCCAAAGATGGATGACTCCAAGTTGGTAATTTTATCCATTAACATCTTGATCAAGTCTAGTTTGGGTTGGGAAGATACATAATTAAGAGGCACATTTTATAGAGGTTGGGTGGAATCTATGTTTGGATAAGTGATATAAGGTGTTGAAGAAGCCAAATATTGGTAAGTAGTCATAAAAGATTAAGATGGGGTCACATAGGAGTTAATTGATAGAAATGGTTGGGTGGAAGGTTTTATATACCATTGTGAATTAGAGACATATTGATAGGTTGTCATGGGCACTTGTTGAAGAATGGAGGTGGGTCGAGTTAAAGGTATGGCTGAGGTAGTGGGTTGAGGTTGGGTAAGTTTAGGTTGAGTGGTGACTCTAGTGCTAATGGGTGGAGGTTTTTGAGGTATAAAGAGAAATAAGTTTTGAAATGGGGTATAAGTTGATGGGTTGGTTGAGACAAGGGGAAGGGTGGAAATAGGGGAATAAGACAATTCTATGGTAGGTGGAGTATAGGTAACTAGAGATAAAGTTGAACCTATATGTGAAGTGTGGGGTGTGGTAGGAGGTGCTTAGTTATAGGTTGGAATATTAAATTGGGTTTGGGTAGTGGTAGTAGATGGGACATTGGAGGAAGAGGAGGCTTGGGTTAACAAGGGTTGGGCTAAGGTAGTACCCACCATAAGGTAGGCAGGTATACCATAAGGAGGATCCATAAGAAGAATTGAAGAAATATGGGTATGGTTGGGTAAGTTATTAAGGTAGTATTGAAGAAAAACTTGGTTATTGTCAAGGAAGGCAATGAAATTCACATCACCTTCAGAAACAATTGAGGTTATGGTAGGAGGGGGAGAAAATTGAGGTGAACCCTCATCATTAGAATTGTATTCCATAGAGGAGGAGGAAGAAGGTAGTGGTTAATCAGTTTGGTTTCTCAACTATTATCTAGTAAATACCATGTGACAAAATAGGAAATAATATAGTGAAACTCACACCTCAAATAAAGAGCAATCGAAAGAAAATAACTCAAAGTAAACAATGCATACACTAAAAGTGAATCAAATCCTAGAATTCTTTTTGGAACGCTTTTGGATTATGCCTTAGAAAGTGTGAAGAGGGAATGTGGCTTGTAGATCAGGTACTAAATAGGAAATATAAGGTTGGTTTTAGGTTTTTTAGGTGCTAAAGAGGAAAATCTATGTTAAACTTTAGTATGTGGCTTGGTATTTAGGCCTACCCCCTCACTTCATAGTCCTATAACTCTAAGAATGTCAGGTACTTAGCCAAAATATACCAAGTTTAGAGTTTATACTCAACCAGAGAGCTGAGTTAGTTCTCCCCTTGTTGGTGAAATATAAGTAGGATAACTGGGAGGGGGTAAGGTCACCACCAAGTGATGAAATCCTAGTCAGGCCTTGTCTCATGTATGTTTTGATGTGTTAATTGTTCTATGATTTGGCTTAATATGTGATGAGAAGTGTGAAAACTATGATTAATTACTTTGACTTCTAAGTTACTAGATGAACTAACACAAACAAGCAGTCAATGTATGTAAAAGGTTTATCTTAAGCCCAAAATAAATTTTTATATTTCATTTGATGATCAAACAATAAGGAAGAAAATGGGAACTAGGTCCCACGAGGCATGCCAAATACCATAGTGGAACATCTCTCAATGAGTGCAAAGATCATATCCATATCCCATGGCAAGTGTTGATAATGTACCATAACCCCTAGGCTAACCATCTCCATGTACCTCCTCTTCTCTACTATCATCCTATCTAAAACCTAAGAAAATATCCTAGGGACTCGATCTCTCATTTGAATTTGATTATATACCTACATAATAATCAAATTAGCATACCAAAAACAAACTCACTATCAACTTACACCTAGTACTTTCAACCTATTCCACTCTAACTTACCATTTACACTCAGTACATACCCATACCTTTTATCTACAAACATTTTAAAACTTGTATCCTTCTCTCTCTAACCTTGGCCCTCTCCCACATAGATTTCATTGACCTACATGACACCCTCACATCCTATTTTTAGCATTTAAAACCTTTATGTCTAATATTTTCTAACAATCTTTCTAAAAACTCTACAAACTTTTTCAAACGTCATCAAACTATCCCCAAACTCCCCCCAACACACTTTACTAGTCACTATGCATGACCACTGATGGCATGAACATCAAACCTGTGACCTCTTGCATCTCCACCCAACCCTATTTTACTTAAAAACAACTACCTAGACCTATTCTACTACCTAATAACAACTCAATAAATCCTTCCCCTACCACTTTTATCCATAAAATTTTCCTAAACCATCAAAAACTAACCCTAGGGCATCATTCTCCCTAAAACCTTACCTAAAATTATAACCCAACTCTATTCCTATTCAATTCACATGAAACATTAATCAAACTTAACTCGCTAATCAAATTTAAAACACAAACAACCTCATTCCATGATCGTTTCCATGGTCAAAGACCCTGTCATGTCACATGGCTATGCCCTCATCTGCCCTCCATTTGGTTAACCACACACACTCAATCACTCAACCACACTTTTGATCAACCACTTAGTCACTTTAAACTTAGTAGGACCAACTTTACGTGGATAAAACACACAAAATATCTAGAGCATCAATTGACAAACATCAAGATGTGAAAATGATTTCACATTTCACTTTTACCCTCTAGGCCTTTTAGGGTTGTACCCTAACCATCATTTTTAGGGTGACTAATGTCAATTAAAACTAAAAAACACCCCTAACCATTTCCAGTTAGTTTTTTTACCCTAATTTTCAAATCTCCCCTCCCTTTTGGTGTTAACATATGGGTAGCCACTTGGAACTCCATTCACCAACCCTTTGAAAATTACCTTTGGCCTAAAGTTTTTTGGTTGGATATTTTATCCATAGAACTATGTAGGTAGTGTCCACTTTCCATATGCATCTAGAGTCAGCTTGACCACCCTATTCTAACCAACCAACCCATTTTACCACATTCACCTCAATGTTGGCTATTTTTGACCCAAACTCTTCACTAATTTTGTACTAAATTTGCATTGATATTTTTAACCATACTAACTCTACTTGCCATGTTGTACTTTTTATACACCATTATGTGCATGACTAGACCATTTTTATTGTTTTGTGGGAGCACTTCCTACCCTAGATACTTATGAAAAACACTGACCTATCTAGGTGAATCGATAGGCTTGACTCAATCAGTTATGACTAACGCTGTGGACTGGTTACCCTATCATATGTCTTCTTATAAATCACCTTTATTTTTATCAACATTGGTAGCTTTGATTTTGACTATAGCACTTCATCACATTTTGTGCATAAGTTTGCATTTCAAATGCCCAAACCATTTTGTGTCACCCACCTCATGACTCACCATTTACCATCTACCAAACCTTGACTCAATTTTAGTTATACCTTATCAATTCCTGGTTTAAGGAGGAATACCTCCTCCCATACTTGGGGCAATTAAAAATTGACCAACAAACCATTAATTTTTGTTCTACAGCTTATCAAACCAAGCTACATAACAAAAAGGGAAAAAATGTAGTCACTCAAAAATTACACCTTGGCTAATTAGCTAATTGTTGATGTCAAACCACCATGGAAACATTTTTGATCCTTAGATTAGTTAATTATATAGATAACTCATTTCACACCTTAACCATTAACTTAAATTTTTAATCCCTTTGTCTGCTTTTGACCCCTTTTTCATTCAGGCCCTCAATCACAGTTGATCAACCTAACCAGTGACAGTTATTCTGACCATCATCGATCATGACCACAAGCCTACTTTAAAAAAAATTCTAGATTTGTGAAAGATAAGCATTGCACAAGTTAGTAACTTCCTTGTGTGAAGTAAATCATATTTAAAACATTATTAATTATCATGTTTTCCCTTATCTAATTATCAACTTCCTTTTAACTAATTAGTAACTTCCTCCATCCCAATTAGCAACTTCATCCTACAAAAAGAGAAGATGAGGAGGTGAAATGTATCCATAAATGAATTCATGTCTAGGCTATAGTATTTTCTTGTGTAGGTATCCAACATCCCTTCAGCAAGCTGGCAGTATCATTGGAGACCTGAACCTCTATCTACATCACTTTTGAAGGCCAAATTACTATCACTTTGGCCAAATTACCTCAACCTTCCACCATCAAGTTATAAGTATATTGTGTTTGTTTTCCTTGATTCATCTTATTTCTAACCTCCCTATCCCAACTAGACCTCTTAACATCTCATTCTCTCTCCCATAGGCCTATATCATAACCCCCACCTACTTATTCATAATTCTACAACTCCCCTTCAATATCTTCTTAGAACACATAAGCAACCATCAATGGTTATCCCAAGCACAAATAGTTACCTCAATCGCCACCGATTACCCAACTATTGTTAGTTACACCAACCACAACTAATTAACCTGACCACTACTAGTCATTATGGTATACAAATCTAACAAACAATTTTGAGCCCCTTTACCCTTAACTAAACCACTTTTCTCTATTTGTGCTTGATAATATTAACCTTTCTAATTTTTTAAACTAGACCCCAACCATTTTAGTGTACGTATTGATCCACTTTTTATATTTTTAGTTATTTTATTTAAACAAGCATTTAATTTCTCTTTCTTTCATGTATTTAATTTCATATCATTGAATTCAAGTATCCTTTCTTTTCATTTTTATCAATTTAATTATTATAATAGTGGATTGATATCCTCCTAGTAAGTACTACGCTTCTTAGATCTAGCTCACACTAGGTATTCTACTCAATCATCCATCTAAAAAACCCATTTCAAGTGTTTTTTTATTTTTATGTTATTCTTTCCTAACCAAAGAGGATTTCCCACTATCATCTAGATTCATATGCATACTTTAACAATTATTTTCCTACACACCCTATTATTAGTTTCATTACCTTAATTCCAAACTAAAAAATGAGTGGAATTTAATTTAAATAATGCCATCAAATGGATGCTCATATGTTGGTAGAGGAGGATGTATGTTATAAGTCATATACACCTCAAGATTGTATACACATAATATTTTCACACTTTTATCAAATACTAATGTTTTTTAATCTTGTAAGAACCCATTAAGACTCAATATCTCTAAGTGCATGCCTTAAAGGGTGCACTAAGAAGGGGTGGAAAGATCATTGGTGCTTCACAAGATTATTATCCCTTATTTCCATATTATTACCAAACCAACTAGATCCTAAAACCATTCCCTAAGCTACTACTCCTCTTTTGCACACTCTTTTATTCTTTTCCCACTTTTCATCCCTCTTTTCCTCACCTTAATCCCATTTTTAAAGTCTACTATACTAGGTCGACTAGGTTGACTATGTAATGTTTTGGGTAAAATTCATTTAGGGTCTAGGTTGGCTCTTGGCCAACCCATCCCATGACCAAGTGAATTTTTGTCCATAACTATACTAGGTCAACTAGGTTGACCCTATTGGCCAATTTTTTTGGAAGATCTTAGGGTTAAATAAAATTATATATATAAGTTTAATTCATTATTATTTACCAATGAACAAGAGTTATTATTTGCTTGTGCTTATTTATAATATGATCTTCCACCGTTCTACTTGAAGAGTCTTAGCTTAGGGTTTCTACTTGGATATTATAGTATTATTGAGAAGTCTTGGATGTTTCATCCTTTCTTAGAGATCCTTACAAACCACAACAAATTATTTTGAATTCCCTTTTTCCAAGGGAGATATTTAGTCTCGATAGGTTCATCTTTTAGGTAAGTATTTTCTAAATTTTCTCATCTCTTTTAGTAGATAAAAGTAACATAAGTATTGTCTTTGAATAATATTTCTATTCTTATTTATGTATTAAGGTCTTAATCATACATAGATTAATTTATATTCTCCTATGCATGTTTTCTTTTCTTTCTAACCTCCACTTTGTGCCACAAGATTTGGTGAGCACTAGATTAGATTTCTTTACTTTACTTATTATTAGTTTAGTGAAATATGAAAACATAGAGCTTAGTTAGGGTTATTACATGATTGTTCTTGATTAGAGGATTTACAACCCTCCCTAACATGGTTTATTATGATAATATATCCCATAATTGGGTCTATCATATCCCCATATTGGTCATGTTCCTAATTATCTAATGTATCCCCAATGGGAAGTGTAAGTATGATCTATCTTCTCGAAGTTAAGATTGATTTATAGTCATGATGAATTTTTGATTGCATATATTTTGGTGAACCTGATGTGAATATAACCTTTGTAGGTATTCTTTCACATTTTTAATTATTTTATTTAGTATTTTTCTATATTTGTGATATTGGGTCGATAGTGTCAGTATATTTTTTAACTTTTGTGCGTAGGTTTAATGCATAGTCGTATCAATATAATTTTTTTTTTATGCAAGTCTTCATTAGATACAGGCTACTAGGTCAAATCTATCAACATAGTACACTTCCAAAATTTTAAAAAACATAAAAGGTCAACACTACTACCATATTATTCTTTACAGGCCTCAACAAATAGGGAACTATAAAAACTTGGTTGACTCAGTCAATACAGTTATCATAATTTGCATGTAAAAATCAAGGCACTTTAATAACAATCTCACTTTCCTCTATGTCCTCCAACCCACCAAGGTTTCTTTCTCTATTTATCTTTAATTTATTTGTGATGTCCCTTACTTAGGGGCTCTTTTTTCTCCTACAAAAAGCTCTGAACAACTGTAATATCCCCTTCAAACAGGGAATATAGAAACACAAAAGCTTTGAACAAAGATACAATATCTGTTGAATAAATTCAGAATGATAACAATAATATAGTCTCTCAATAGCAAATCACAGATCTTATCACTTGTCCTTCTAAAATATTACAATTACAGTCCTCTCTTATGCATATAAAATATTAAATACAGTGTTGAAAACCTTGGCTTTGCAAATCTAGAAATTGGGTTTTGAATCTGGAAAATCTGTCTCAGCCTGCTGTGTCAAACACACAGTCGCCATCGTCGGTCGATACACTGCCGACGTCGGTCACTACAGGCTCTTCTCTACTGACATCGGTCTTCAGTCGGCTGATATCGGTCACTGGAATCTCTGCCTACCGAGGTCGATACCTACCTGGATCTGTACGGACCCATACGGACTTCGTACAGTCACCAAATTGGGCACAACTTGCCTATTTTCAACCCCTGATCTGAAAATATATGTTTCTAGCATAGAAGATCTCTAGCTGTATAATTTATTGAATCAAAACATATAGAAATAAATACCTAGAATATCTGTAATAACTTCTGTGTGAAGTTATCTCTCAACCCTGTAAATTCTATGATAACTTCTGGATGAAGCTATCTCTCAATTTGGTAATAGATCAACTGATATTCCACAGCCTCTTAATTGCACACACTGAAGAGGGAACATTCTCCAATGCAAATGGAATCCTGGAACCCTAGGCTCAGTCTTCATAGAAGAAATTCTTCAAAAAATCAATAATCAATAATCAATGGCTAATCCATAATGGCCTCCATGAAAAACCCTTATAACCTCAAAAGATATGCTTGCCCTAATTAGGGTTTTATTAAATTAGAATTAGGGTTTCTAATTTAAAATTAGACCAAACAATTAATTTTTGATTAAATAAATCAAATATTAATATCTCCCTCAATACATGTCCAATCGAGCCCAAACGAAAGCCAACTAGAAAATTTTTGCTAAACGAAGCCACGCCCATCTCCATCAAGACCCTCTAACCATCCTATTAGCCTACAAGGGTCGCATAATAGGCTAACCATGAACTCAAAACATGTCAACTGAAAAGGGGACATGACAATCCGCCCCTCCTGAAATTGCTTGCCCTCAAGCAATCACTGCATGATACACCCCTCAATCCACCTGGATCCCAAATGTAGTCATGATCTGCTCTTCTATCAATCAATGCAAACTCCATGCCATGTCCATCCCTAGTAATAATATAAGCACTCCAACATCCAATCCATAAATGAAAATCAGCAAGCAACTCAAGCAAACTCTGTACCTGAATAATATCTAAATCTGGATTGTGAAGGCTAGAAAGAGTCATATCAACCTGTGAACCGACTGTAACAGCAAGCTAAGTCCCTACCACATGTGATAACTCCTAAACTACACTCACCTCAAGACCAAGCTCGTCCTCATATCTCTCTTGTGTTGGTGCCAATGTGTACTCGTCATCGCACTCTGTCATGTCAGGTGGCGTAGGCATCTCCATCCGATGAAAAAACATATATCTAAAGCTGATGCCCCATATTGCCTTAAGAATATGTGTCTTCCCATCAACATTAAATCAAACCTCCATGTCCTTGAGATGAAGAGTAACTTCCTCAAAGGAATGAAGCCACTTCATACCCAAGACTAAGTCTATATCACCCATGTCTACCACATAATAATCCGCCTTGAACTCATAGTTGTTCAAGTGCAATGGGAGGTCTCTAATCATACGCTCACACTTAAGAGTGTGACCATCGGCTACCTTAACTCTTATGCCCTCAAAATCTTCTGTAGTGAGTCCACGCTTTTCCACAAATCTAGCATCTATGAAATTGTGTGTGGCTCCTGTATCAAGAAGGGTGATAACCTTCTGCCCTGCCAAAACTCCATGGAGTCTGAATGACTCATCTGACTGAATGCTAGATAGGCGTGCCTCCTATATGTGAAGCTATAATTCTGCCTCTACCTTAGGCCCTGAAGCCTCTGCCTCTGCCCCCTCAGAACTATTCTACTGTTCGGAATCCTCTGAATCAGAATCCTCATAATATGCCCACATCACACGATTTGCCTTACCCTTAAGCCTCAAAGGGCAATCGTGATGGATATCATATGGACCTTTGCAGTAGAAACAAAGCTTCTTCCTACGTAGATCATTAAGCACCTCATGATCCAAAGGTGGTGCTGCTAGATTGGCCTTTGAGTCATTCTTTACACCTGATTTATCTATGTTAAAATCTGGTCTCTCTGTATCTGTGTTGGAACACTTATGGTTTCTAGTGAAGAATGTTAGGAGTGTGGAGCTAAAAGCTTCACCAAGGAGCATAGACAAACAGGTTCGGGTCTACACAGACGCCGGCGTCAGTCAGGAGTGACCGACGTCGGTCAGTTGCAGTTACAGAGGCGCCGACGTCGGCAGCATGGTCGGCCGGCGACGGTCACAGGCGAACAGGCAGGAACCGACGTTGGTTACCTGCGTGTCCAGAAAGCGATTTCCGAGGACAAAAGCGAGTGTTTGCATGATGAGTTTGAGTTGTAGACTCAAGCTCGCATCTCTATTTTTAGCAATATTATTTTTAGAGCCCTTGTTGAAGAGGCTTAACTGTTTGTTGTAAGAGCATGCTCAAGTTTCCTATTTCTATATGTAGGAGAGATCTTCTAAGCTATTGTATGATGAAGATGAGAGAGTGTGATAGAGTATGAGTAGAACATTGTAAATGTTTGAAGGACTGTACTTTAGAGAGAGCTCTTAAGGAATAGAGATCTAGTGAGAGATCTTGTGTGCATCTGAGAGAGGTGTGGAAGAACAAAGTTCTTCATTTGTATTCCTATTGTAAAGAGTTTTTAATACAAGTTTTCAGGGTGTCTTCTTGTATATCTTGTTCTGTGCTATTTATCATTTCAGTTACTTATCTATCTGATTTATTTCCGCATTCATTGCTTTCATAAGTGTAATCCATTGTTGGTTGATCCCCAACAAGTGGTATCAGAGCTCAGGTTCACTAACAGGTGGTTCAGATCTGTGTAGTGTGTTCGGATTACAGGTTGCTCACAGGATTTCTGTTTGAGTGGGAGAAGCAATGGCAGAGGAAAGTAAGTTGAGAATGGAAAAGTTTAATGGCAAGAACTATCAGCATTGGAGAATGCAGATAGAGGACTATCTGTATCAGAAGGATCTTTACTTACCGTTAGGTGGGATAGCAAAGAAGCCCAAGGACATGGAGGATGAAGAATGGGAAGTTCTTGACAGAAAGGCTCTTGGGTCTATAAGACTGAGTCTGGCCTCCACTGTGATATCTAATTTGTCACAGGCAAAAACTATGGTAGAGTTAATGACCACATTAGCAAATTTGTATGAAAAACCCTCCGCTTCAAACAAGGTATATTTGATGAAGCAGTTGTTTAATTTGCATATGCAAGAAGGTGGATCTGTTTCCAATCACCTGAATGATTTCCATGGTATTGTTAATCAGTTAAGTTCTGTTAATATTGTATTTGAAGATGAAATAAAGGCTCTTTTAATTTTATGTTCTTTGCCTGAAAGCTGGCATGGCTTGGTAATGGCAGTTTCTAATACTGCTTCTGCTTCGAATATTTTAAAAGTAGAGGATGTGGTTAGTGTTATTTTGAATGAGGAAATTTGCAGGAAAAACACAGAAGAGACTTCTGGGACATCCGGGAACGCTTTAAATTTCGAGAGCAGAGGAAGGCAAAAAGAAAGGAGCAAGAGGAGATCAAGATCTAAGTCTAAGGGAAGAGGCAGATCCAAATCCAGGAATGGCAGAAGGCCACAATGCTGGAACTGTGGAATGTTGGGGCACATAAGCAGAGATTGCTGGTCAAAGCCTAAGGAGGATAATCAGCACGAAGGAAAGGAAGAGACAAAGGTTGCAGGTATTGCACAGGATGCTCTTATTTTCTCTTTGCATAATAACATAGAATCTTGGGTATTAGATTCTGGTGCATCTTTCCATGCTACCCCTAACAGAGAATATTTCAGTGACTATGTCCATGGAGATTTTGGAATAGTGTACTTGGGGGATGATGAGCCTTGTAAGATTATTGGCAAAGGTAAAGTGCAGCTAAAGATGCAGAATGGCAACACATGGGTGTTGAGGGATGTGATGCATGTTCCTAGTTTGAAGAGAAATCTGATTTCTACAGGTAAGCTAGGTGATGAGGGTTGTACAGTAACTCTCACAGCAGATTCTTGGAAAGTGACCAAGGGTGCACTTGTTATGGCCAGAGGTAAGAGAGAAGGTACTCTCTATTTGTGTAATTGTATTACTAACAAATCTCCTTCAGTTTTATCTACTTCAGATGTGGATGCTAAATTGTGGCACTCAAGGCTTGGCCACATGAGTGAGAAGGGGATGTCTATCCTTAAGTCTAAAGGTATGCTTTCAGATTTGAAAAGTATGGATCTAGAATTTTGTGAGCATTGTGTGTTTGGAAAACAGAAAAGGGTTAGTTTTCTAAAGACTGGGTCTACTAAGAAAAGGCAGAAGTTGCAGCTTGTTCACACAGACGTGTGGGGACCGGCTCATGTAGCCTCTATTGGTGGATCACAGTACTATGTTACATTCATAGATGACGCCACAAGAAAGGTATGCATCTACTGTATTAAAAAGAAATCTGATGTTTTTGAGACTTTTAAGATATGGAAAGCCATGGTTGAGAATGAAACAGGCAAAAGATTAAAGTGCTTGAGATCCGATAATGGTGGTGAGTTCTGCAGTCTTAAGTTCAAATTGTATTGTTACATAAATGGGATCCGTAGGCAAAGGACGGTTCCAAGGACACCTCAGCAGAATGGTATTGCTGAAAGGATGAACAGGACTATTATGGAGTGTGCAAGATGTATGAGATTGCATGCAGGGTTGCCCTTAGAGTTTTGGGCAGAAGCAGATGACACCGCAGTGTACCTGATCAACAGAGGACCCTCTACAGCTCTAGATGGTGGAATTCCAGAAGAGGCATGGACAGGTAAAAAGGTTGATCTCTCATATCTCAAAGTTTTTGGTTGTGAAGCCTTTGTGCACATAGATAAGGAAAATAGAAAGAAGCTTGATGCTAAGTCTATGAGGTGCACGTTTATAGGCTATGGCTCAGATGATTTTGGTTTCAAATTTTGGAATCTAGGAACTAACAAGGTAATTAGGAGCCGTGATGTTGTTTTCAATGAAAGAGTGATGTACAGTGATCAGATAAGGAAGCTAGATCAAGCTGGGCAGAGCAATAATGAGTTGGATGAAGTTATGGTCCAAAATGAGCTCGCGGGAAAAAGAAATAATCACTTACAGGAAAACACAGAGACCGACGTCGGCAAGTTTGGAACCGGCGTCGGCAGTACAGAAACCGATGTCGGTCATACAGAGACCGACGTCGGCAGACCAGGCACCGGCGTCGGCCAGGAAGAACAGGCGTCGGCCAGTAACAGGTCTACAGGTGGCCGAGGTCGGTCACTGTCAGAAAATTTGGGTGGACAGATTGTGGAAAACGAGTCCAAGACACCAATCAGGAGGTCTGAAAGGGTAAGTAAGCCTCCAATTAGATATTCTCCTTCTTTATATTATTTATTACTAACCGATGGTGGAGAACCAGAAAGTTTTGAAGAAGCTTTACAGGTGGAGTCCAGGAGTAAGTGGGAGCATGGCATGGTTGAGGAGATGGAGTCCTTAAGAGAGAACCAAACATGGGATTTGGTTGAATTGCCAGCTGGTAAGAGAACACTGAAGAACAGGTGGACTTACAGGTTGAAGGAAGGTGAGGATGGTCAGATGAGATACAAGGCCAGATTGGTTGTAAAAGGATTTGCACAAAAGCCAGGTATTGACTTTGGCGAGATTTTTTCTCCGGTTGTTAAGATGACTTCTATAAGGGTTGTATTGTCTTTGGTTGCTTTTGAGGATTTGCATCTCGAGCAGCTAGATGTTAAAACAACATTTCTTCATGGAGATTTAGATGAGGAAATTTACATGGAACAGCCAGAAGGTTTCGAGGTCAAGGGTAAGGAGAAACTAGTGTGCAGGTTAAAGAAAAGCTTGTATGGCCTCAAGCAAGCTCCAAGGAAATGGTACTTGAAATTTGACAGGTTTATGACTGAGCATGGTTTCAGTAGGTGTCAATCAGACCATTGTGTATATTTTAAGAGATTTGATAATGGTAGATACATTATTCTATTGTTGTATGTAGATGACATGTTGGTTGTAGGGTCTCACATGCAGGACATCTCAGAGCTTAAGGTGAAGTTAGCTCAAACGTTTGCTATGAAGGATTTGGGAGCAGCTAAGAAAATCCTTGGCATGAGCATTAAGAGAGACAGAGAAAATCACAGGTTGATATTGTCTCAAGAAGATTATGTGGACAAGGTGTTGAAACGGTTCAACATGCAGGATGCGAAACCGGTAAGCACACCTTTGGCAGGACATTTTAAGTTAAGCAAAGAACAATGTCCCAATTCACATGATGAGGTAGAGTACATGAACAAGGTTCCATATTCTTCCGCAGTAGGAAGTTTGATGTATGCAATGGTGTGTACTAGACCAGATATTGCCCAAGCAGTGGGAGTAGTAAGCAGGTATATGGCCAATCCAGGAAAGGAACATTGGAAAGCAGTACAATGGATCCTTAGATATCTGAGAGGAACCAGCAGCAGACACTTATGCTATGGAGGTTTAGATACATCTCTACATGGCTATGTAGATTCAGATATGGCAGGGGATTTGGATGGCAGGAGGAGCACCACAGGTTATGTTTTTACTGTAGGTGGGACGGCAGTTAGTTGGATTTCTAAGTTGCAGAAGGTTGTAGCCTTGTCAACTACAGAAGTAGAATATATTGCAGCTACAGAAGCTAGCAAGGAGATGATATGGATGACACGGTTCATGGAAGAGCTTGGAAGGGAGCATGGGAGTTGCAGATTGCATAGTGACAGTCAGAGTGCAATCCATTTGGCTAAGAACTCAGCTTTCCATTCTAGAACCAAGCACATACAGCTAAGGTACCACTTCATACGGCAGGTATTGGAAGATGGTGAGTTGAAGCTGGAGAAGATCCATACAAACATGAATCCTGCTGATATGCTAACAAAGCCGGTTACTAAGGAGAAGTTGAATCTTCATTCAACTTCTGTTGGTCTTCACGATTGAGTTGAAGATGGAGGAGCTAGAAGATCTTGCTGTACAGGTATTGGTGCAGCTGGTTTATCTCCAAGTGGGAGATTGTTAGGAGTGTGGAGCTAAAAGCTTCACCAAGGAGCATAGACAAACAAGTTCGGGTCTACACAGATGCCGGTGTCGTTCAAGAGCGACCAACGTCGGTCAGTTGCTGTTACAGAGGCGCCGACGTCGGCAGCATGGTCGGCCGGCGACGGTCACAGGTGAACAGGCAGGAACCGACGTCGGTTACCTGCGTGTCCAGAAAGCGATTTCCGAGGATAGAAGCGAGTGTTTGCATGATGAGTTTGAGTTGTAGACTCAAGCTCGCATCTCTATTGTTAGCAATATTATTTTTAGAGCCCTTTTTGAAGAGGCTTAACTGTTTGTTGTAAGAGCATGCTCAAGTTTCCTATTTCTATATGTAGGAGAGATCTTCTAAGCTATTGTATGATGAAGATGAGAGAGTGTAATAGAGTATGAGTAGAACATTGTAAATGTTTGAAGGACTATACTTTAGAGAGAGCTCTTAAGGAATAGAGATCTAGTGAGAGATCTTGTGTGCATCTGAGAGAGGTGTGGAAGAACAAAGTTCTTCATTTGTATTCCTATTGTAAAGAGTTTTTAATACAAGTTTTCAGGGTGTTTTCTTGTATATCTTGTTCTGTGCTATTTATCATTTCAGTTACTTATCTATCTGATTTATTTCTGCATTCATTGCTTTCATAAGTGTAATCCATTGTTGGTTGATCCCCAACAAGAAGTACCTTTGAAGTTAAATTTATGGGATGGGGCTGCCATCTCCATACTACGCACCTTCTTCATAGCTACCTGTAATGAAGGAGGATCAAAGGCTTTGATCCAACCTCTCAATGGCTCTGTCAATCCCTCCATGAAGAGAACTACCAATCTACGCTCAAAAATATTGGGCACCATGACTGCCAATCTTTGAAACTCCCCAAAGAAGGACTCCAAGTTACCTATTTGTCTCAACTATGCCAGATCTCGAAAGTAAACCTTGGGATCCTTCCTGTCAAACCGCTCAACCAATCTATCCACAAAGTCCTGGTACTCTGTCACCTAGTTATGCTGAAGTGTTACCATACCATGGTACCACCAATCATGTGCTACTCCATCCAAGTGCAAAGTGGCATATTTGATGGCCTCTATCTCTGACATTGGTCTCAATGCCAAAAAAGTGTCAAGCTTATGAACCCAAGCTTGAGATTTCATCTTGCTGCTGCCATCAAAGGTAGTCAAAGAAAGCTTACCAGTAGCCTTCTTCAGCTCACTAAATTGAACTCTAGGCCTCCGGTCCTGTCTAACTAATCTGTAGTGCTCTCTCCTCAGAGTAACAAAATGATCAAAGGACATCTTCTCCTGAACATGAGGATCTAATAAGTTCCACTCATCAGTTGCAGCCATGAGGGTATCCGTGAATAGGAAATCCCCTGCTGTCTCTTCTGCTGGAGCCTTTGGTTCATCATGTATAAACGTAGGCCGTGTAGGTCTATCGACAGTTCTAGAATGGGTCTACTGGGGTCTCTGATTAATAGTATCACTCCTATTATCTCCTTGTTCACCATTCTATCTATCAAGTGCATTCATCCCCCTTATCATAGTCATAAGTGCCTATAGTGTCTGATTCATCTGTTGCTGGTTTGTCATCATAGCTCAGTGAAATTCTCTGGTATCCTGATCAGCATCATACCTGTGGCCCTTGGGTGGGCTACCCTCACATCTGTCACTCATGATAATCTGTTGCTGATCTAACAACTGGGTACCTTCAAGCAAGGCTCTACTGCGTGTGTTATACCTGTGTAGTCCCAACTCATGTGGCTGCATAAGATCTGTCACACCCTCAGGATGGCAGGATTTAGCTCTGATACCACTATGATGTCCCTTACTTAGGGGCTCTTTTTTCTCCTACAAAAATCTCTAAACAACTGTAATATCCCCTTCAAATAGGGAATATAGAAACACAAAAGCTTTGAACAAAGATACAATATCTGTTGAATAAATTCAGAATGATAACAATAATATAGTCTCTCAATAGCAAATCACAGATCTTATCACTTGTCCTTCTAAACTATTACAATTACAGTCCTCTCTTATGTATATAAAATATTAAATATAGTCTTGAAAACCCTGGCTTTGCAAATCTAGAAATTGGGTTTTGAATCTAGAAAATTTGTCTCGGCCTACTGTGTCGAACACACAGTCGCTGGCATCGGTCGATACACTATCGACGTCGGTCACTGCAGGCTCTTCTCTGCTGACATCGGTCTTCAGTCGGCCGATATCGGTCACTGGAATCTCTGCCTGCCGAGGTCGGTACCTGCCTCGATCTGTATGGACCCGTACGGACTTCGTACGGCTGCCAAATTGGGCACAACTTACCTATTTTCAACCCCTGATCTAAAAATATATGTTTCTAGCATAGAAGATCTCTAGCTATATAATTTATTGAATCAAAATATATAGAAATAAATACTTGGAATATCTGTAATAACTTCTGTGTGAAGTTATCTCTCAACCCTATAAATTTTGTGATAACTTCTGGATGAAGCTATCTCTCAATTTGGCAATAGATCAGCTGATATTCTACAGCCTCTTAATTGCACACACTGAAGAGGGAACATTCTCCAATGCAAATGGAATCCTATAACCCTAGGCTCAGTCTTCACAGGAGGTATTCTTCAAAAAATCAATAATCAATAATCAATGGCTAATCCACAATGGCCTCCATGAGAAACCCTTATACCCTCAAAAGATATGCTTGACCTAATTAGGGTTTTCTTAAATTAGAATTAGGGTTTCTAATTTAAAATTAGACCAAATAATTAATTTTTGATTAAATAAATCAAATATTAATATCTCCCTCAATACATGTCCAATCGAGCCCAAACGAAAGCCAACTAGAAAATTTCTGCTAAACGAAGCCACGCCCATCTCCATCAAGACCCTCTAACCATCCTATTAGCCTACGAGGGTCGTATAATAGGATAACCATGAACTCAAAACATGTCAACTAAAAAGGGGACATGACATTATTTTATTTATTATAGTTCTATTTTCCATAGTTTGTAGTCTTTAAAACTACCCCTGTATAGCAAACTAGGTCCACTATGTTAACCTAGTTCTGTATTATGTCTTTTATCTAGAAGACTAGGTTGATATTATTGATGTAGTTCTTAAAAATATCCTTTATTTATTAGTATAGTAGTCAAAATTCCTCTCACTCTTATGTTGATTTGCTTGTTGCTTCATGCAAGTTTGGGCCATGGCTAAATTTTCACACAATCTTGCAAGGAAATCTTATTGATGGTGACTATGTTCCTCAACTGCACAAAACTTAAGATGGAATAAAAGGTTGAAGTGATGGATGGAGGGTGGTATCCATACAAGGACACAAAGGAAGACATTTTGGAATAACTATGAATAGAAGTATTATACCACCATTCAATAAGTCGTAACCAATGGACCCATTTATATTATTTATTAGAAATAAATTAATAGAGATATATTTGAAGACATTTATTGACTACCTCAATTTATCCATTTTATTGAGGATGATAGGATGAACTATTAGCCAACTTCGTTCCCAAACATGAAAATAATTCAATCCAAACATTACTAATGAAAATGGTATCTCTATCACTGATAATAATCTTAGGAGTACCATGTAGTTTTTAAATTATATTAATAAACGGAGAAACTACTATAATAGAAACAAAGGGATATGATAAAGAACAAAAAAATCATACTTACTAAGATGATCCACAACAACTATGATAACATTTTGACCATCAAATCTCAATAACCTTGTAATGAAATATATAGACACCTCTTCCCAATGATTGTTAGGAATGGATAAAGGATACAAAAGACCCAGGGTTTTGATTGTTTCACATTATTTTTTTTGATAAATCATACATTCAACCACATATTTATAGATATCCCCCTTGAGTCCTTCCCCAAAAAAATTCTTCTTGATTCTATGATAGGTTTTAAAAAATCTTGAATGGCCCCCAAGTAGAGTTGTATGAAGTTCCAAAATAAATTTATGTTTGAGAAGAGAATTCTTACATAGGTATAAGTTGTCTTTATACCATAATACATTACCCTTCCATGTTAATTTTTCAAATCCACCCAAACCCTACTAAATATTTTGAATCAAATCATGCGCATCACTATAATTTTCCAATACCAATCTTTCTTCCTCTATCCAATTTACTTGCCAAATGGTCATGGCACATAACAATACCTCAAATAATTCATCCCTCCTTGATAGTACATCTACCACCACATTTTTCTCACCTTTATTTTAGACTATTTCAAAATCATAGCCTAAAATCTTAGTTAACCATTTATATTTTAATCCTAATGATAACCATTGTTACAAAAAATATTTGATTCTATCATGATCATTATTTACCTGAAAGTGATGATCCATCAAATAAGGTCTCCATAATTTGACTGCATACAGAATGGACATTATTTCATTCTCATATATGGGCTTGAGCCAATTTTTAACCTTCAGATGGCAACTCTAAAATTAAAGTGGTCTACCTTCTTGCATGAGCACAACACCCATACCATATCTAGATGCATCACATTCAACCACAAAAGTCTTAAAAAAATAGGAGTGGCCAACACTGGAGTGGTGCACATAGCCATTTTCAATTTTTCAAATGCCCTAGTAGCTATATTAATCCATTGGAAGGAGTATTTATTTAACAAAGAGGTGAATGGGGATATAATGATACCATAATTTTTGAGAAACCTACGATAGTAACCAATTATCCCTAGAAGTCCCTTTAGTTACTTGAGTGTCTTAGGAACTAGTCAGTCCACCATTGCTTGGTTTTTTAGGATCCACTTACATTGCTTCATATAAGACCATATAACCCAAATACTCAACCTCATGAGATTCAAAATTACATTTGGAATATTTTTCATATAACTATTGTTGTTCCAAAATTGAGAGAACCTAGTTCACATGCTGCAAATGGTCTTCCCAATTTTTACTATAAATGAGGATATCATAAAAAAAAACCAGAACAAATTTCCTAAAAAATGGCTTAAAAATAGTATTCATCAAAATTTGAAAGGTAGATGGTGTATTTTTTAGACCAAAAGGCATAACCATACACTCATAATGGCCCTCATGAGTTTTGAAATCTATTTTTGGTATGTCTTCATCATGGATTTGGATTTGATGATACCCAAAATGCAGATCTAACTTGGTAAAATAAAAAGCACCATTCAATTCATATAAAAAATCATCAACGATTAGAATAGGAAAATTATATTTGATAATGTAATTATTGAGATCTATGTATTCAGGGCACATCCTCCAAATTTCATCTTTCTTTCTCATCATGACAACTGGTGAAGAATATTTGCTTTAGTTATGGTGACTGATTCCTACATCCAACATCTCATGTACCATCTTTTCAATTTCACTTTTATATACATAGGGATACCTATATGGCCTGTTGTTTGGTGGTTTACTACCAAGAACAATTTTTATGACATGATCATGCATGCATTTAAGTGGAAGTCCTTTTGACATGTCACCAAAAATAATAGAATGGGCATCAATAATTTGGTGTATATCAGGAGGTGTATATGGTTGAGTTAGCTGGACTTCAATAGAAAATAAGCAGACCAAAAATATTTCAACACCCTTTCAAAAAATCTTTGTCATTTGATAGGAGCTAACAAGTTGTGGAGATTTATCCCTTAATCCCCTTAGCTCAAATGTCCTTCCCTCAAAATTAAATTCCATGAATAATTAATATAAATTCATGTCAATAGTGTCCAAAGTGGTGAGCTAATGTACTTCCAAAATAATGTCATCTCCACCCATAGAAATAACAAACATAAGAGAATATAATAAGTAGTCTCCTATGGCCAACTTAATACTATGACATTTTATTTAATAGATGATTGTACCACCATCTATAATCATGACCTAAAATTTTAGAGTGGTATAAATGAAATAGTTCAAATGAGTAGCCAACTTACTATTGATGAAGTTGTGTATACTCTTAGAATCAATCAAAATACTGAACTTATATTTCTTAAGGAAACCCACCACCTTAAGAGTTTGGGGAAAACTAATACCTAAAAGGGCATGATAGGAAATAGTAGGTTGAGAGACCTTAGATTCCTCCTCAGGTCCTTTTGCATCCTCACTAATTACCTCCTCATCATCTTAATCCTCATTTATGCTTTTGATGTAAATTAGATTCTTTTTAACATAATGATGTTATTTGATCCATTTACTATTGCACTAATTAAAAAACCCTTTGACTTTCTTCTCCTCAATTTTTTGAAGTGTTAATTTGGTAGGTTGAGGAAATGATGGTGCTAGAAAGGTGTGTCATGACCAATAGTGAAAATTTTCCATTTGACCATCTCTTTTTATTCTACCATGCATGCCCTTGGGATATATTCAGATATAAATGATGGATTAAATATCCAACCTCCAATTCAATTCTATATTTGAGTCCACCTAGAAAATTATCAGTCAAATTTTCCTTAGTGATATTTTCTACTCGTAAGGATAGATTCTAAAATTGATGAATATAATCTTTCACAGTTATTATTTGATGTAGTTTGGCTAATTGGTTGAATTAGTTATTAGAGACATTATTCTAATAATGAGACAACTCATCAGTGAAAATAGACCATGTAACAAGAGCATCATTCTTTCTATTTTGAATACATAACCAACGCTACCAAATGAACTACTCAGGTTCCAAATATAGAGATGCCATTATCACCTTCTGATAACTAGGACTTTGGTGTAGATAAAATAAATTGTCAATTTGGGTAATCTAAGTGAGATGATCCTTACCATCAAAATTATGCATGTCCACTTTTGGCAACATCTATTTCACACCAAGACTGAAGTTGTTAATGTTGAGAGGAAGAGGACCCAAAGGATGAGGTGGAATGTTACATGTCTATAACTATGATGAAATGGTATCCAATTGCATAGTGATCTAATGAAATTGAGTGTGCACCACATTAATCTCTCCATGCATCCTTGAAACATTAATTTGAACTTCAACAAAGTCATCCTACCACACCAAGACATTTATGTCAACTTAAAGTTGAAAAATCATCAGATCTAAAGTTCCAAATTCTATATCATCCCTTGAAGGAATATTAGGAGTTTATTGCCCCCCTTATTTTCCTTGAGTAGTTGGACCCACCATACATAAACCCTAAGAGGATTTTTATCCCATAAAAAGTGTACCAGGAGATGGTACCATTTTGATCACCTCACCAAGATGAATCTAATGACTATTTTTGGTCACTAGGGTGAAACATTTTGGCATAAAAAACTATACCAACCAAATATATCATTGTTATCATCTCGCTAAGATGAATCCAATGACTGCACATGTACAAAGGGAAATTTTTTTGTAGACTTCATTTTTTTATTTAAATAGTTTTTTTTCAAAAAAGTGTTTTGAATAATATTGTATTGACATAAAAAATAATTCTTCCCAGATTTATAGTTATGTTTTTTTGCTCTTTCTACTCATAGTAGTCACACCTCGCTAGATCCAAAAAAAATGCCATAAGAACATTTCACAAATCAAAGTTATAATACCACTTGTAATGAAATTACTTATATGTTCACATATATTAATTATATATCACATAGAATAATCAAAGATAAGATATCACATAGCAATAATTGAAAGCAAATTAGAATACTAGATAATATATTAGAGCCACTTCAAAGGGGAAACCTTCACAACAATGCAATAAAATTAGAATACTTAATAATGATTATCAAAGATTAACCACTAACTCTTATATATAGTCTACTTAGCCATGGTTATTGTATAAGCTGACCTAACTAAGAACATAGAGAAATATAACAAGAATATAAAAAAGGTATGTAAGCCACAAGTCAGCCACACATATCCATAGACATGCCAAAGGTTAGTGACATAATTTTTATAATATACCATTTAGTTTCACTATTTTTCTCTTTTTTGCACACACTACCAAATCACATAATCTTAAAACACATTTAAACAATTATCTACCCAATGCCTACCTACTTGGATCTCATCACCAAGGGGGAAGCCAACTTGGTTTTCTAGAAAAGTATAAACATGTGGTTAATGATATATATTGGTAAATCACCTGACACCCTTATCACTGTGGTGTATGAAGGGAGGGGGTAGGCCCCAATACCAAACTAGTATCATTGCTAACAAAGATCCCTTTCATCCTAAATGTCCTGAAACCATCCATAGGTTTCTTTCTAGTTCCTTACTTATAGTCAATTTTCTATCACACTTAAAATCACACTCTAATAATATAACAACATTTAGGATGACCACCTAGACTTTATTTTCCAAGTTGATTGCTTGCTCTTTCACTCAATTATATGTTGTATTGCAAAAACTTGCATTGGCCAACATTGGTGAACGGTTTTGTGTTGTCTACCTCAATTGGATCATCCTCATTGACCTAGTTTATTGTGTGTTTCTTTTCATGTCTTTCTTTCAAAAGTAATTATTTTATTCTTATTTTAGTAAAAAGTCATTCTATTCAACATAGTCTTTAATAGACTATCTGTTACCCCTACCTATAATACTGAGTCAACCTTGTCGACATAGTATTATTTTCTTATTCTCAAGATATAATACTAAGTTGATCCTATCAACTCAATATATATATTTGAATGTTTTTTATTTATGTTACATAATTAGGTCAACCTTTTTGACTTTGTATCCCTATTTTCTCAATTTTTAGACTTTGTTTTCTGTACTAGGTCAACCTAGTCAACTCTGTACTCTTACTACTTTCTTTATCTATCTGACTCAATTCTCTATTTTAATCTCCATAGAATTTTGTTAATTTCTATAAATATATCATGAAGTATCCAATAAAAATATTTTTGGACATCTTTAATCCATTTAGATACTATATGGGATGTTCATTTCTCCCTTTCTTTTTCTCCCAAGAGAACCATCACTCTTTGGCCACCTCTTCCCCTCATTCATCCATGACTTTTAACATGTTAAAAATCACACCTCAAGATGAATTTGATGGGTTTGACCATTTATATACCTATCAAGACACTTCTCATCTTAAAAACCTTCAAACTAGTTTGGGAGAAATTGACACAAGTCTAATCAATAATCCCAATAATAATCCATCTTCTAATAACCCTCCCCCTAACACCAACCCACCCATTCATACAACTCAACTTCTTGAAAAAGTAATACAATAAATGAATATAATGAAAACTTATAGCACCTCTCAAATGATGAAACTCCATCATCATTTGATTAATATGGATAATCAACCTTTGGTTATCCATCCTCAAGCTAATCCTAATTATATTCCTCCACTTTTTAGAGATGCTTCAAGTAATGTTATTCCTCAACCTATAATGAATAAAAAGATGATTCAAACTATTTAAAATGAGCCTTTAGCTCCATTTATTGTGTCCATTGATACTGGTAATATATCTCCCACTATAAAGTATGATGAGACTAAAGACCTCACCTCATTTTTCAAATCCTTTGGCAATCTTCACAAAGAGTGGATCCAAACTAATACTTTTTCCATGACTAAAATCTTAATCAAAACCTTCACTAGAGATTTATTATAATGGTACAACCAACTTCCCAAAAATTCCATTTGGAAACTTTAATATTTGGTCAATATTTTAGTTAAATAGTTTCAACATAATGATTCTCCCAAAAATTGCCTTAGCCACGTCATCAATGTTAAGCAATCTCCCATTGAATCAACTCATGACTTTATCAAAATATGGAAATATTTGGCCCATAAATATGATCATAACATGACTAATGATAATTTGTTTAAGCTCTTTACAACTACTTTGACTCTTTCTCTTCAATATAAGGTTTCAAATTTTATTTCCAAAACACTTAATGAAGATCTTGACCAATCTAAACGTCAAAACTTTCTCATGAACCAATTCATACCCAATCATAAACTTATTAAAGGATATTTTTAGACTTCCACTAATGCTATCTCTAACAATACTTCACAAAATAAATCTAGAGTTTCTAAAGCTAACATTCCTTCACCTTTTCACACACCACTCATGGTGTAGAAAATGAAACAATTTTTACTACCCTTTAAACCTTTCACCGATCCTAACAATCCTCCATAGTGTTATGACCCTAATCAATTTTGTTTTTTCTCACTCGCATTAATATTATAGAGGGCTCACTTAATTTTCCATCTCCTATATGCTTGGTGATTCATTTAATCATGAAGCCATGATCAACCTTCATCGTCAAGAGTACACTATAGCTTTTACAAAATGACAAGTTTCCAAAGTTTCTACCTTGAATAACCAAAAATATTTTCCCACCACTAATAATCAACAAAATACCAAGGATTTTTTTTCCATTAATTCTAACTATGACCAATATTATAATAACTCAAAATATGTTAACACTATTAAGGTCAATTATCATTACAAGCCATCTCACTAAGATCCTATTACCAAACCTAAGAATCCATATTTAGAAGAAAAACTTCTTAAAGATACTACAACCACTAATTTAGATTTGGAAGCCCTTGAGGAACCACTTCCCCCTTATGAACCTCCAACCACTTATATTCCTCCAAAATATACTTTACCTCCTAAACATTATGTTGGTTATTCTTCTAAATCTCTTTGGAACTTTCTTGAAGAACTTAACTCTATGCCTTGTAATATTCCACTTATGGAGTTGGTTCGTACTTCCCCCTATCTTCATATGTTACTTATGAAACAATTACAAGAAATTGAAGATCCATCCTCTATAGATGAAGAACCACCTTCGATTAAACCTCAACCTACCAATGTGTATACCATTAAAACTGTGTGTCCTTCTAAGCCTTTTATTGAAATTATTAAAGAGGATATGATCAATGATGAAATTCGTTATCATGCTAATGATCTACCACTTTTCATTAAAATAGCCATTAATACAAACCTTATTAGTAAAGTTCTAGTTGATGAAGGTTCTAATACTAATGTGACATCTTTGTGGGTTATCCAATAACTTAGTTATAATAAGGACCATCTCAAACAAACCCATATTACCTATCATGGTTTTGATAAGAATAATAAAAAACCACTTGGTTGTATTTGGATTCCCCTAACCATCAGACCTAAGATCATTCAAACTAAGATAATGACCCTTGATTCACCCTTATCTTATAACATACTCCTTGATCACCCTTGGACTCATAGAATGAGAGATATTACTTCTTCTAGTAGCCAATGCATTAAATTATTACAAAATGGAAAATAATATAAGAATGAGGCTGATCCTAACCCATGGAGTATTCAAATTCCTATTCCTAAATCTCAATATTGTATTCCTACCATTCCTAAGGTTAATAGTACTCCCTTACTTGAGTTCATCAACATCAATCCTAATTTAAATTTCATTCTTATTGATTCAAATGATGATGAACCTAATAATTTAAAACATACTTAAAATATAACCAAGAACCTCCCTATATTTTGGAGTGGCTTCCTCCTTCTTTATTAACTTAGGACCATACTATTCCTCTCATTGATGAAATTGCTAATTTCCCCCCTCCATTCAATGCTCACAAACCTTATTTACCCATAAATTCCTTCACCTGAAATGACTTTAGAGTGGTAAAATTATTTCAATATCCTCTCATCACGTTTCCACATACATTCAGTAAAATTAGTATTTCACCTTTTGGAAGTCCCACTGAATCTCAAGCATGTACAATTTCTCCAACATAAGATGATAATTACATAATGTCCCAAGCTCAATATTGAGATTTGGATGTTCAACATTATCCAAAAAAATTAGATCAAATTCATGATTTTAATTGGGATGTTCATACCATTTTCAAAGATCATGACATAGATATCAAAGGTTATATGCCTCCTACAATTTCTCTACTTCTTGATACTCCTTGGGTCATAGAACAAATCATACCTTCCAAACCACCAAAAAATCCTACATCTCCTCTACCACCTATGGATACCATATTTGCATCCGATACTTATTCCATCACAAAAACCAATAACATACCAATCCCTTCCAATCCATCTACTTCTCATACTCTTGAGATTACACTAGATGTTAAGGCCATTGATGTCCATCAGCTATATTCTGTGTATGATCACCATGGTAATCAAATTATTGATATCAAAGTAGATGTTGATTATTATGGTCCTTTTCCCACTTTGCCTAGTGATGAAACCATTCTTGAATTACTTCATGCCCAAAAACTTCAAATTCCTCGACAACATCATAAACTTGGGCATTTCAAAACCAAAACCCCTTGTTTCAATAACTTCACTGCTAACATTGATCCTAAATTTAATATAATTTCTTCTTTACCTAATGCACCATACCACTTCTAAGATGGAAATGCCATGCTTATCGAAGAAACCACTCACACTGAATATGGTACTCTATCCTTCCCTCAACCAATTACAATTTATCATAAACTCTCACCTAATGAGTATGATAACTTTAAATTATTTTTAGATAAATATCATGAGATATTTTATTGGTCCTATGAGGACATGCTTAATATTGAACCTAGCATTATGGTGCATAACATCATTAATTATCTTGATTCTAAGTTTGTGCATCAAAAATATCAAAAATTTCCACCCAAGGTTTCCACCTTATGTCATAATGAAATCATCAAACTTCTCAATGCTAAATTTATCAAACTAGTAGATTATTATAAATATGTTTTTAACATAGTTCCCATTCATAAAAAGTTCACTATTATCATTTTCATCTACATTGATTTACATAATCTTAATCTCACTTATCCTACGGATAATTTACCTTTATATTGAATAGATTCTATTATCAATTCCACCATTGGTTATGAAATTTTATCTCTTATGGATGGCTTCTTAGCCTACAATCAGATTCACATCACCCCTGAGGACTATCATATGACCACTTTCACCATGGAATGGGGCACCTATTTCTATGTCGAAATTCCCTTAAGCCTTGAAAATGTTGAACCTACCTACCAATGAGAAATGAATCACATATTTCATGATATTATACATAAAATTGTTGAAAGCTATGTGGATGACCTCATTGCTAAATCTAAAAGTCATAAGACTCATCTTTTTGATCTTGCTATCATCTTTGACCATATTTTCAAATATCGAGTTAGACTAAATCCTTATAAATGTGTCTTTGGTGTCACCTCTAGAAAATTCTTAGGATTCTTAGTCTCTCTCCATGGTATCAATGTTGGCCCAACTAAGATTAGTGATATCCTAAACATGCCCATTCCTCATTCCATTACGGACATTCACACTTATATAGGCAAACTTTGGGAAATTAGTTGATTTCCCCCCAACATAGCTTATCGTATCCACTCCATCAATTATCTTCTTAAAAAATTTAATGCTTTAGAATGTATGAATACTTGTCAAAAATCCTTTGATAACATGAAAGAATCATTATTTCACCCACCTATACTTTATTATCCTTCCAATGATTGACCTATAATTTTGTATACTTAGTCCACACCTATATCAATTGGGGTAATACTTACCCAACAATATGATACTAGAATATAATATGCCATCTATTACATTAGCTAAGGACTCATTGATTATGATAAACATTATACAAAAGTTGAATGTGATTGCATTGCCATCTATTTCATAGCCAAAAAACTTTGACATTACATGTTATACCAGACCACCTATGTCATCATTCATTATAAAAAACTTCATCACTTCTTCTCTAAATACTTTCTTCCTAGAGATAAAATTGGAAAATGGATGGAGGTTATGGAATTTGATCTCTTCATTGTAACTCAAAAAATTGTCAAAAGATAAATCATAGTCGATTAACTTGCCACAACTCTTGTGTCAACTACCAATCACCTTCAAGGTAGTCTTCTAGATGATAATATTCTCTATACCAAAGGTCTTAATCAAGATAATTATTTTAAATATTACTTCCATAAATTCAATGGTGATCTCGAAGCAAGTAATCTTGATGAATCCACTATTCCCTCTGATACTACTAAACCAAAAGTAGTTATCATATAAATTTCTAAAATTAATGTCAACTTTCATGAAGATACTTGGACCCTTCACTTTAATGGTGATAAATGTCTTAAAAGAGATAGGGAATTTTTTATTCTTACAAGTCCTCTTGGAAAAATTATCCCTTTAGATTTTCACTTAATATTTGATGTCACTAACAATATGGTAGAGTATGAATCTCTAATCTTAGGCATGAAATCTACTCTCAATTTAGACATCCAATACCTATATGATTTAGGTGATTATCAACTTATTGACACCAATTCAATGGTGATTAATAATTAAAAAAGTGAAAAAATCATTACTTATCATCAAATTGTAACCAATCTCACTAAAGATTTCATTTCTTTCACTATTGAGCCTATTCCTTAAGATCAAAATTCTATTGATGATTCCCTTACTTCTTCAGCATCTCTCTTTCATCCCCACCAAGTTCTCTCTAATCCCACTTTTCTTATCCAAATAAATAAATATTCATCTTATATTCAACCTCAAGATTCACTTATCTAACACATTAAGGCTATTACCATTTGGCAAATCTCATGGTATAAAGACATCATTCAATTCTTGGAACACCAAACATATTCTCCCAACTAAAATTCTCATGAGAAGACTTGTATCCATAAACAAGATTTTAAGTATGTATTTTTATATAACATCCTTTATTATCAAAATATTAAAGGTACCTTGCTCCATTATGTTATGTAAGAAGGTTCCTCCTTTTCTTGAATAAGTACATAGGAAAATTTAAAGTGGTCATTATAGCAGACATGCTATAGCCGATAAATGTATGGGATACTTTTGGCCTACTCTTGAAAAAGATGCAATCAAATTTGATAAAAAGTGCAACCCTTACCAACTTCATGATGATCTAATTCATTTACCTCTAGTTGATCTTCAAAATATCAACTCTCTTTGTCTATTCTTTATGTGTGGATTATATCTCATCAATAAATTACCTTGTTCTCATGATGGGCACGTCTTTATCATCACTGTTATCTAATACTTTACCAAATGGGTCAAAGTTATACCCCTTGTTAATGTCATTGGTAACACCATATCTAAATGTATTCTTAATCAAATAATTTTCCACTTTGGTTTTTTCTTCACTATGATTTTAGACAATTGTGGTAATTTTAAAAACAAGGATGCCAAATAAATCTATGCTAAATTTAAGATCAATAAAAAAATACCCACATCCTATCATTTATAATGTAATGGACAAGTTGAGGCCATAAATAAATCCTTAATAAAATACTTGAAAAGACCATTCATGAAACCTACATGGATTGGTACCTTCATCTTTACCCTTCTATTTGGGCCTATCAAACTAACAGTCATAATACCACTGGGGCAACACCATTCCCTCTAGTCTTTGGTTATGAGTTAGTGATTCCTTTAGTATTAGATATCCCCTATATTTGTATATATCTTCATGGTATTATAATTTATGAAAAATTATGTGAATCTTTCCTTCATGCTCTCGATCTCCTTGATAAACATCATCTTTTTGCTTTGCAACACAATCACCAATAAAAAAGTTCACATTTACAAATAACATAACAAACATGTTAAAGTTTTCACATTTAATGTTGGTGATCTTATCCTGAAATTAGACTACACTCATTATAAATAAGGTAAATATGCTAAAAAATAGTGGGGTCCTTATTTAGTCAAAGATATTCTTGGTCCAAGTACCTATCACCTTAAAACCAATGAAGGCCATATTTTCAAATAGCCCACCAACACATAATTTATTAAGATATATTTTGCTTAACTCTTCCCTTCTTTCACATGTTTTATATGTTATTTATCTAGAAAAATTTATAGGTTACTTATATGGGTCTCTCCTTCTATATCAGTTCTCTCTTTTTACCATCCTTAATCCTTCATTTTGGTCATTTGGTTTTCCATTTTTATTCTCATGAGTTTCATTATAAAACCATAGACAAGACTTTGTCTTCCTCATGATGTACCATAGTTTATTTCTTTTCATACTCTTTACACTTTTTGACACCCCTTAGATTTATATTTTATGAGTTGTAGTGTAATACCATGGATAGGACCTAGCCTTCCTCATAAATACCATATTTTTCTTATCTAATTCATTTTTTCCATGATTTTTGATACTCTCGTGGATTTATCTTTTATGACTTGTAGTGTAAGACTATGGATAAGACTTGGCCTTCCTCATAAAATTACCATCTTGTCATTTCCTTTTTTAGAATGTGTTTTTAATCCTTGTTATCATCTTTAGATTTTACTTTTTTTGATAGATAGAATTTACACAACAATCTATGTTAGCATGTTTTCCTCCATTTCTCTCATTCTTATGATAAGGAATCACACTTTACTATCATTATATCCTTTTTCACCTTTATCACATTTTTCATGATTTGAAGTAATTCAAATTATTCCTTGTGTCATTCCTCTTGATTTCCTTTCCTTTAACTCCACATTGAATAAAACAAGGTTGAAGTAAAGATAACACTTTTATTTCACCTAGATTTACGAGACTCTTAAACACCATGCTCTCTAAATTTCTCTTTCTCAGCAATCAAATCCCATGTATTCAAATGAAAGTCATCTTTAGCACTCATGTTTGGTTTTCAAAATTTGTATGGAAGAGGAATAAAAAAAATGCATCAATAAAGTTAAAATACAAATAATTTAAATAAAAATCAATGATATACAAAAGGTAACATACAAATCTTAAAATTCAAATTCACACCAAAATATGTGATTACAAACACATTTCCTAACTCCAAATTAAATCTCAAACTCCATAGTTGGCCTCACAATAGAGTTGATGTCCAGTAGGGTATGTAGGTCAGTAGATTGGAATAGGAGATTTCGACAAAATCTATGGTACTACCTAATTTATCTCATAAGTACCCAATCTTTGCAATAGACCAATGGCTCTATAAGGGGTTCTAAGGAATGAGGAACTTGTTATGGGAAGGTACATCCATTTTAATTTTCATGCATATAGCCTTAATGATATGATCTATATAATGCATTTGTTGACCTAAGACTTGTGTAGCTAAGAGAAGTTCTTTAGATTCCTTAATTTTGATAGTCCTATTATTTTTACAAACCTAATTTGAGTGTCTTGACTTCGATAAAGAGTTCACTTACCTTGGTAATTCCTTCATTTCCCCCTCCACCAGTTTCATTTCCCCCCTTAATAGGCATGTGCGATTCTAAATCTATTTTCCCTCTTCTCTACTTCCTTTTTCTTCATATCTTAAAAAACATGCTAGCACTACTTTATCTCAGTTTTATCTATCTTTAAAGCAAAACAATATATTTGAATGACTATGGATTACTTTATTTACACCATGGCTCTATATTTATAAATATGCCTTGATTTATTTTTACTATTTGTCATTATTTTATCACCCATTTTTGTATACACTTGAGTCTATTTCTACTTTTATGTACCTTATTTACATTATTAAACAAGGTTGGCTTGTTATTTATCACTCACCAAAGTTGTTTTCCCTTTTATGCACCTTTTTCCATTGATTATTAAGGATTGTTACTTCTCACTCATCAATGTTATGTTACCATTTTACTTGCCCATATTTGTTTAAGTAAGGATTGTTACTAATTTCACATTGATGTTTGATTACCATCTTTTTGACATGTATCCTTGGTTTGATTTGGTGAGTTTTCCTTTCTTACTTCAGGTTTACTTGTTTGAGTATTTTGTTATTTAGTATCCTTGGATTTTTGGTTACCTAATTTACTCTAAAATTGACTTGGTAATTTGGTCTAACCTAACACTTATCACCTTAGCTTGCCAAATTTCCAAATACATCGCATCCACATATCACTAGTTTATCTTGGATTTGCTACATTTTATTATTATTTTTGATCTTTATTTTTGTATTATTAGGTTTTAAAAAAATAGTATTTATGCCCTTCGCAATCAAAACTGAGAAATAATAGACAACCATCCAGTGATAAAGGTATGTCAAGGTATGCATCACATTTACATTTCCAATTATTTTCCTTTCTATCATTTACTTTCAATTATTTTTTATTTAAAATACTAAAACTTTTTTTAGCCTCAGTGTTTTGTGTTATTATGTTCTTTCTTGAAGCACAATCCCCCATTATACATTGGTGACACATGACGAGCTTCAAGTGGGGCATATGTATACAAATAATAATTTCACACTTTTATCAAATACTATTGCTTTTTATCTTGCAAGAACCCATTAAAAATAAATCTCTCTAACTATACGCCTTAAAGAGTGCACGAGGAAAAGGATGGGTAGACCATTGGTGCTTCAAAGAATTATTATCCTTTATTACCACATTACTACCAATCCAATTGTATACACATAATATTTTCAAACTTTTATCGATTAATGACACTTTATATCTTATAGGAACCCATCAAGTCTCAATCTATTTAAGTGCATGCCTTAAAGGGTACACTAGGAAAGGGGTTGGCAGACCTTTAGTGTTTCACAAGATTGTTATCCCTTTTACCACTTGTTATCTACACACTTATCTCTTAAAACTATTAACCCTAAGCTTATTCTTCTCTATTGTACCCATTCAATGTATTTTCTACATTTTATCCTCCTTTAAATCACCTAAATCCCTTTTTATTAGTCAGCTATGCTAGGTCGACTGGGTTGACCCTGTATAGTTTTGGGATATTTTAACTTTGGAATTAGGTTAGATTTTGGCTGACCTAGCTTGGGACCTAGTGAATTATTTTTTGAAATTGTGCTAGGTTGACTCGGTTGACCCTATCAGCTAAGATTTTTGGAAGGGTCAAGGGTAAAATACACCTATAAATACAAGTTCATTTTCATTATTTATCAAGAGGAAGAGAAATATGAAGAGTGAATGAACATCTACTTATTCACCATTATAATTGAGAATTAAAGCTTAGGGTTCCATACTTTCTTTGGAGATATAGATCTTGTCTTATGGAGAAGTCTTCTAGATGCATTGATAGGTTATGTATCCTAGAGTTGATTTATATTTGTCATCCTTACATACCATAACAACCTCTTATGAATCACCTTAGCCAAGGGAGAGATTGAGGCTCATTGACTTCATCTTCAAAGGTAAGTATTCCTAATTTTATTTATCATTTGTAATAGTATATAGATATGCATTTGTAATTCTATTACATGTATTATGATTCCATATAAATTGACATGAGTATATGTCTTTTATGCATGTTTATATTTATTTTTATAACCCCTACTTTATGCCACAATATTTGGTGAGCACTAGATTAGATTTAATTTACTTGATATTAGTTTATGTGAAATATCAAAACTTAGGACCTCTTTAGGTTTATTGCATGATTGTGTTAGATTGGAGGATTTGGAACCCTCTTTAGCATGGTGTATTGTGATAAGAGATCCCATATCAGATCTAGTAGATCCACATATTGGTCATGCTCCCACTTAATAAATGTATCCCCAATCAAAAGTGTATGGTATGATCTATATTCTTTAAGTTAGGATTGATTTAAAGACATGATATAGTTCTAATTGCATACATTTTGGTGAACCCAACATGAATCTAACCCTTGTAGGATTTGTTTTAATTATTTCATTATTTTATCATCTTTATTATCATATATTCACAATGGTAGGTCTATTTTATTGACACAATAATAAATTCTATGTGAAATTTTAACACGCAATCACATCCAAACAAATCAACTATTTTTTTACAAGTTCTTTTCTAGGTACAGGTTACTAAATTGACTCAATTGACATAGTATAAATTTTTAGTCTTTTAGACATCTAGTCTAGATTGCTAGGTTAACCTAGTTGACCATATACACTATTAGGCATTAGATTCAAACTACTAGGTCACCCCAGTTGACCTTGTACACTTTTAGGCACTCAATAATAGGCTTCAACAAAGATTACCTAACCTATTCAACCCTGTTAGAAAGATTTACAAGTATTTATCAAGGTTCTTTGATAGTAATATCACTTTCATACATCTTCAAACCCACCAAGGTTATTTTATATCCTTTCTCTACTTCCTTGCAATATTTATTTTAATAGTTTGTATTCTTTAAAATTGGTCTTGTATAGTCAAGTAAATCAACTCTATCGACCTAGTTCTGTATTTTGTGTGCTATCTAGATAACTAGGTAAATCTTGTCAACCCTATTCATTTTTAGACCATTTGATTTCATAGTATAGAGGTGACATTTTCAACTCTATTATATATTTTTTAAATACACTATCAACGAAATCAACATTATATTATGTTTCAAAGTTATAATTAACCCTTATATGCTAATAATTAGCTCACACTTTCATTCCCTATTGCTTGCATGCTTAGAATAGTTCACATAGTATAATTAGGTGGTTTTCAATATACCATTTAGTTTCACTATTTTATATTTTATGCACACATGAACTAATCACAAACTCTTAAATAAACATTTTATTAATTGTCTACCCAGGGCCAACCTACTTGGATTTTATCGCCAAGGAGGAAGCCAACTTGGTTTTAATGTCCAAGTATAAACATGTGGTTAATGGTATATTTTGGATAAGCACCTAATACCCTTATCACTATAGTGTGTGAATTGAGGGTGTAGGCCCCAATACCAAGCATGTACCATTGCCAATACAAATCCCTTTCAGCCCAAACATCCTAAAACTATCCTTAAATTTCTTTCTAGTTCTTTGCTTATAGCCAACTTCCTATCACATCTAAAATTACATTCTAAAAATCAAACAATATTTAGGTTGAACACTTAGTTAGATTTTACTTTCCAAGTTAATTGTTTGATATTTTAAAAATTATATGTTGTATTTTAAAAACTTTCATTAGCTAGTGTTGGCACAAGGTTTTGTGCTATGTGCCTCAATTAGATTAACCTCATTGATCTAATCGATTATGTGTTTCCCTTCAATTTTTTATTTTCAAAAACTTGTAAAATTATTCTTGTTTTGGTACATAGCCATTTTTTTCAACATAGTCTCTTATAGAATATATGCTTTTGCCTATCTGCTATGTTAGGTTGACCCAATGAACCTTATACACTTTTTTATCCTCTATCTAATGTGTTACATCGACCCAATTGACCCTATATATTTTTAGGCCATATTCACTATGCTAGATTGACCTAATTGACTCTATATAGTTTTTATCACTTCCTAATTCCTTGCTTTCTCATCTCTCTTACCTATTTTATTCTTTCTCCTTCATCATGAATTTTCTATTTGAAGACAACATTGATTTGAATTCAACAAACATGATGAGTTTTACCAATCCTCATAGGGTCTCCCATATGCAAAGTAGGGATCCTTTCTTGGATGAGAGTAGTGTTCATATAACCACTTGGAAAATAAACTATGGTACCCCTCCTCATTTTTATTGACAACATAATCTTCTCTTCTCCCTAAAAGATCAACCCATATTATAGTATACCCCTGATATGCTCTTTTTTATCTCCAAATTTCCTCAACATCGAGGAAAGGATCCCACTACCATTTACCATCTCATGATTAGTGGTTAATTTAAAAATCTTCATTTACCTACTCACACATTATCAAATGGATTTATGGGTACCACTTTCTTTGATTCTTAGCCTCTTCCCTTGATTATGACCCCTTCCCATACCATGACCTTTTCTTCTTTAACCTCTTCTACCTCCATGGCTAGTATCTCCACTAATATGGTAGGTTCTACATCTAGTGGGCCTCTTATAATATTCACTATCCTTAATATTTCTACTAGTGAATCATTCACTACCCAAGCTTATCATGCTTTTAGTGCTTCCTCTTCTCATCCCTTCACTAGTCCATATTTTGCTTCCCAAGTAAATTTTTCCACTAGTGCTTCCCATTCTCATAGTTTCTCTCAAGTTCCTATCAACACCAATAGTGGTACCCAAGCCACTATTACCAACTCTAATGATTCAAATATTACTAACAATGCCAATCAAACATACCAAATCTTATTACAAATACTCAATCAAATGAATACCTTTCAATCTCATAATACAAATCAAATGATGATAATGCAAAATCATCTTCTTCATCTTCAAACTCATCCTCAACCAACAACTTGGGCATGCATAATCAAAATGTTCCCCCTCCTCCTATTTGATATTCCTAAGGCAATTTCATCCCTCAACCTCCTTTGGTCAACAAAACTATTAAACATCTTCAAAATGAACCTCTTACAACTCAAATTGTTGATATTAATATAAGAAGTATCATCCCTACCATTTCTTATAATGGATTAATTGATCCTACCCTTCATCTTAAAACATTTGGAAATATTTATAAGGATTGGGTCCAATTGAACACCTTTTTTGCTACTAAGTTATTATCCAAAATCCTCGTGGGTGATGCTTTAGATTGGTATGACCAACTTAAAACTCATTTTATTACTAGTTTGGAAGATTTAGTGAATGCTTTAGTTCAAAAATTTAAAACTAGTGATCTTCCTAAGAACACTTTAGCCCATTTGATAAATTTTATACAACTTGAAAAATAAATTACCCAAGATTTTGTTAAAAGGTGGAAAACTTTGTCAAAAAAGTGTGAAATGAACATGGTCAATGATAACCTTTTTCATCTCTCCAATAATGCTCTTTTTCACAAGTTACAATATCGGGTCCACACTCTCTCTCCACATACTTTTGAGGAGGATATTGACTAGGCTAAATGTTAAGATTTACTTATGCAAAATTTGAGCCACCTTAACCTTTTGTGGGTCCTATCTCTTACTCAAGAACAAAAATTATAATGCTACCAATAATGGTTTCATGTACTCTTATGACACCATTCACACCATTCAAGATGTTGTTCCTAACCAATATTTGGAACTAGCTCCCCCTCGTCAATAATATAGCAACTCTCATTTACCTTCACCTAATAACATCAACGTTCACAAAACTTTATCCTCAACTAAATTAATAAAATGTCTACCAAGGCCTCTACCATGAGAACTTGATCCCACTCATCCTATGAAATATTGGTATTATCCTAACAAGTTTTGTTAGTTTCATGCAATTTGGGGTCATTATCATGAGATATTTTAAGGCTCATGAAACACATACTAAATCTCAAGCCTTGAATCAAGCTAGTGCTCATTTGGATATCTATAAAGAACCTCTTCCTAATCACCAACTTAATCAAGACAACCAAGACAAACTTACCCCTTCCACTAAAAATGTTGAAAGTATTGTTGACCCCTCTTCTAAATAGAATATGGTTAATATAAATAGTATATGAAGAGTGGTTACTTTTATTGACCCTTAACCTATCTACACTCCTCTATTGTCTCAAACATTTCATGTTGTCCAAGATTCTTCTCCAACTCATTTAAATGAGTTGGGGTAAGATGACCTTATAAACTTTGATGAACCAATTATAAATCCTCCTTTGGATAAAACTTCCCATTCTATTACTACTCTCCCTTCATATTCTTTACCTATCACTCATGATAATCAAGATTCTATCAACACTTCTTCTACCAACTCTCAACCTACACCTGAACAATTGCTTCATCTTTAAAACATAATTTACAACCTTTTTCTAAATCTTTTCCTTATTATCAACACAAATTCTAATGCACTTAGGATCATCCTTTTTAGGACCTCATTAATCATTATTCACCTATTTATACCAACCTTATTATGGGTTTTGATGAATGGGATCCCATTATGGAACTCACTAATCTCCCATCCCAAATTCCATTTGTTGATATTATGAGGACCTCTCCATGTCATAAAAACTATATTATGTAACTATTTTTCAAAATGAACATCCCTCATCCTCCCCTAATAGGATGTGAAGCAACCTTATCTGGATCTAAGGATAAAACATTATAACAATGTGAAGATATGTCCATCTATGTTGACAAAATAATGGACACTTCTCTTTCCTTAAAATTTCCCATTATTTTTATGATTCCTGATAAGATTCTAATTCATGTAGATGATCCTCATTTATTCATTAGTGTCAAAATAGGTGATATCTAAGTCAAGAATGTATTAATTAATTAGGGTTACATCACTTGTGTTTCTTCTCTTGATTTTATTAGAACCCTTAGATATTCTAAATGTAATCTCAAGTACACACACAACACATACCAAGGATATCATCAAAGGAAAATGACTCCTTTAGGTTGTATGTGGATCCCCATTACTATCCCATCTATCACCATTCATGTGAAGGTGATGATATTTAACTTTCCTCTCTCTTATAATATTTTGCTTGGTAGGCCATGGATTCACTGTATAAGAAAAGTTGCTTCTTCCACTAGTTAATGCACTAAATTCCCTCATAATAGATCCAGTTATAGGATTTAGGGTAACACTAACCTTTGAAATTTTGAACAATTCCAAGACCATGGTGTCTTCAAGATTCCTACTGTTAAACCTTTGCCCAGTGTTTTATTTCATAAATCTCAATGATTCAACTTTCCCATAAATTACATTCAAGGTTACAATGGCAATCCTAAAATCATTAGAAATATTCCTCCTAACCTCTTAAATTTTGATGATAATAAGCTTGATGAGATCAACCTAAAGATTAAGAATTTTGATCTATCACCTCATCTCATCTCTCAGCTTCTTACTTCTTTGCATCCTCATTCTCATAAACTTCCTTGTGATGATATTCACATCATATTAACTAAGTATTTACATTATATTCACCATAATTCATTAGATGACAAGGTAATCCCTACATGCACCATTGATTTTCACACACCTAACTTTGATGATGGTTACACTTTAGCTAATACATTCCTAGGTGGTCATATTCATGCCTATGATGCTGAGATTATTTTTTATCATTCTTAATTGCTTTAATATTTTAGTAATTATTCCTGTGTTCCATCATTTATAGTTCATAATTTTAGTATTTTTCCTCTTTATCATAGGGTATTTATGATTCCAACACCTCTATTTTCCAAGGAACCTTGTATGAGTATGTTCATGGATCACGATATGATTGGACCTTACCATTTTGATAGGTACCTTGACCCCTATAGCTTACTTATCTCTAAGATACATGCAACCCTTATTTGGAATTATATGGACCCTACCCCTCCCTTAGTAGATCCCACATTAGAGCCCATTCCTACTCCTACTATAGTTGATCTTATTTCTTCTCCTTTTGTTGCTAAGCCTAAACCTAATTTCGATACCATTACACCTTATATTGAGCCTAGTCTTGTTCCTTCCACACCATCACCTTCTCTTGGTGATGGTTTGATTCCTTTACCTTATATGGCTATGTTTCCCACCAAATGTGTTGATGAGCCTTCCAAAGTTCCTTCCATTCTTGTTACACCTTCTCGTTTGAGTACTTCTACTAATCCTACTCATAGGTGTATTTGTTGCTTCCACAGGATGAATAATCATTCATGCATATATTGTTGAAAGTTGTGACAATATATTGATACTTTGTTTTCTTCTTCCCTTCAATCCTTAGAAAAGGCTATACCTCCCCCAAAATTACTAACTAAGTATATGCCTAAGTATGGATAGGTATATTATCTTTGGCACCAATGTGACACCCATCACACTGATCATTTCTGAATCCTTCATCAACACCTTAAGGATCACCTTATAGCTATTCCTAGACCTTCTACCATTCCTCCCATAGGTAATTCCCATAGGAAGGATCCTACTACTTCTCAAATCATTTCACCTCCTATGGTTCCCTCCTCAGCCATTGATCCTTCTCCACCCATGATTACTTCACCTATGAATCCTTATCCTCCCATGATTCCTTCACCTATGGATCCTTTTCCACCCATTATTCCTTCAATTATGGACCTTCCCTCACTTGTGGATCCTTCTCCACCTATGATACCTTCACCTATAGATCCTTCCCCATTATTTATTACTATATCTCCAATAGATCCTACTCTCATGCCTTCTTCTGAACATACCTTACCTACTATTCCTCCTCAGAATGATCCATCCAACATTCCTACTTTTTCTATTGAGGAGATTAGATGAGAATTATTTTCCTAATTTTCATTGAAGATAGATGAGACATTAGTGAAAATTCACATCTAGCTTCATAAAGATCTATCTAATGTATTAGATAATGTGTATGGGCATATTTATCAGTATTTATGAGCACATTCATGGTGATTTTACATTTTCATTTGATTTGCATGTGTGCTCCAATATTATCTTTATCTATCTACTATATCATTTGACATTGTGTCAAATTCTTATTTATCTTACATGGTGACTTTTATTTTTTGTACTCTATATAACTTATACTATCATTTATGTTTACTTATGGATATTTTTATTTCTAATTTATTTATCTTTATTTCTTAAAAAAGTTACCTTTTTTTTTTCTTCATTATTTTTTTCTTTCTTATCTCTATTTTCATAGGATAATTATCATTATGACTTGGTTATACAAACCTAGTTCCCTTTAGTCATTCCCTATTCCCATGTGATCAGTTAACAAATAATTAATTTCATTATAATCTCCTTTCACCGGTCTAATTTAGATCTCCTTTTTCCATTTATTCCTTTCTCACAAACTAAGAATATAGATGGTTAAGACTTTAGATAACATGTTGGTTCATTGTTAAACCTAAGTGCTCTAGTCAGTCTTGTCTTTGGTCACTTATCTTTCTTTAGCCTAAGACTATAACTCATTTGTGTGTATCAATCTATCTCTTATGTTTTGTTATTCCAAGTCTGTATGGAGGAGGAATCTTAAAAATCCTTAAAAAAATTAAAAAACCAAATAATTTAACAAAAGGTAATGATCTAAAACAACAAAAACATTCTAAAAAACTTAAAAGTCAAATCATACTAAAAGATGTGATTCAAAGAACATATCATTTTTTTAGCTAAAGCTCAAACTCTGTAGTTTGTCTCATGATAGTGTAGAGAGGATCACATAACATTATTAGTCAAACATTTGTCCAATAAATCAAAGGAAAATTGCATGAGAGTAAATATAATTAAGCTTATCTATTCATGCAAAAATTACTAATGACAATGAAAGAAATAAATAAACATATACCTTCCCAAGTGAATCCAACCTCCAAGAGTGGTTCAAAAACATGTTATCCCTTGATCAAGAATCTTTGTCTTCATCAAAAATGGTGGAAAACTCCTCCAATGTCTCAAGAAGACTCCAAAAGACCTAGGTTCATGATATGTAACTCTCTAATTTGCCTATCAATAAATTTTAAAACTAAAATATATAATCAAATGCAAAGGATTGTGGAAAAAAAAATTCATTATAACTTTGCACAAATCAAGATTAAAAATGATGTTCATGGCTCTTCTATTTATAGATTTTTGAGATTGATTAGGATCAACCATGATCATCCATCTCAAGATTGAGATGTGTGGCTATGAATTGATCCAATTATATAATTAAATCCATAAATATCCATTATAAATATTTGGGATAGAGGGACATTTAAGAGGCATGGAGGGTCTTAATTAGGGATGGGAGACCCATAATATTGATATTTTATGCATTTATGGCTTATGGATTCCACCCCATATGATGATGTAGTTATAGAAAATCAATTTCTAAAAATAAATATTCAAAAAGTTCCATGGAAAATTAATTTAAGCTCTTGATTTTGTTTAATTAGCCTTAAACAAGGTTAATCAACATTTGTGTAATTATTTGGAAATTGGCTCTCAATTAATCAAAATGGTCAGAAAGTCATATTACTGGGTTGTAATTTAACTAGAGAAGAATTAGAAGGTGATGTTAGATGAATTGGAACCATATTCCCATTTAGGATGATACCAACATAAAATAATAAAGGTACATGATGTGTACCAATGAATTAGAAGAAAAGAGTGATCTAGAGCACAAAAAGGTGAAATCATCATTTTGACTCAAAATGAATTAATCAAATTTAGGCATCTCATAAAATGTATTGCCCCATTTATGGATACTTTGACCTAAATTAGTACTTGTAAATGACAAGTTCAAACCATTTAGGGTTTTTTAATGATTTTTACCTAAAATGCACATTTGAGTACAATTCAAGTAAGATTGACAATATTAACACAAATGGTGTTAGGAATTATATGTCTACATTTTAACCTTATTTGAGAAGGTGTAGTAAGACATTAAAATGAAGTAATGTCTTCTCAAAGAAAAGAGTTGTTAGGAAGAAATTGGAATAGACCCATGATGCTCCTTTGAGAGGAAATACTGAGATGGAAGAGAAGAATGGAATCTTGAAGAGAGAGAGAAAGTGAGAGATTAACCCATAGAATAAATCACATATAAAAGATCTAATGCTTGCACACATGATTATCATAAATGATAAAAATATAATTAAAGGTATAATAGGCCCCAAAAATAGGGGGAATGGGAAATATAAAATCCATAAATATAAGGGACACACTTTAAATGTACCCAATTTGAGAGTACAAACTACACACTTATGGCATTGATCAATCTTGAGACAAGTTTCACACTAAATATTACCATCATGGGCATTAGTGAGGAGAGCTTGGAATTAGAGGAAAAGAGAGAAAATTCTAATTTAGGAAGGGAAACACCACTATAATAGGGTCTCTAAAGAGAAGATAGTAATAAGTGCCCTAGTAGAGTAAATTTGATCATGATAAGATAGTTGTGCCCTAGTAGGGCTAATTTTGATTATTGATAAAGAATATATAATGGTTAGCCCTTGTAGAGATGATTTAATTATAAAATTATTCATATGTTGTTCCCTGACATGGTTGATTGGAAATAAAAATAGCTCAAGGATATAACCCAAAATATAGGTTAAAGCAAGTGGGTACAAATGTTCATGCAATGATGTAATGGATAAAAAATCCACATAAAACCTAGCATATGAGAATGCATAAAGTGACAAAAGAGATGAAAATAAGAATTAAAGATGGATGATCTAAATCCATATGTAAAAGATAAGTGGATGCTACCTACATAGTTCCATGGACTCATGTTCAAACATGAAATTCAGTCCAATGTAGTTCACCCAAGTTTGGGAGAGAATGAAATGAGGAATGATGAAAACTGATCAAGAATTGATTAGACTCACAATGTATGTGAAAAGATTAACATCTAAGTATAGAGTAAAGGCTACTAAAATTCATGATACCCAGATGCCTAATTTCATATCATGAGCCTATATTATGTAAAGAGTTATTGAGAATCATTCATCAGAGTTGATGCTGACATTAAGATTTTGAGACTTGAGCACAAAGTGTGTGCTATAGAAAAATAAATTAGGCATCATAAGTATGAATGACACAATATTCCAATTTTTCTGAGCCAGTTCAAATGTGAATACATATAACTAAGGATAATGGAAAAATAATGACAGAACCAGAGTTACAACTATTTACATTTAAACAAAAAATCAAAGACAAAGAAAAATAAACATAAATGAATCTAACTTAAAATCAAGATATGAAAAATCAAGATTCAAGTAGGAATAAGAATGTATAAAATCAAGGCAAGAATAACTTTATAACATAAGATATAGCTATGAATAATAAATATATATGTATACCATCAAGATGTACTTGGAAAATAAAACAAAGAAGTAAGACCAAAAAGGAAAATGAAAGACCAAATAATAATCAAATAAACACACATAATGTTTTTGAGTTTTTTGAATGTTTTACGAATGTTTTTTTTGAAAATTTCAAAGTATCTCAAATCAATTGAGGATTAAGAGATACATAATGGTACATCTCATTAAATAATGAGAGCATGCCAACTTAAGATGCTCACAATACGATGAGAGTGTATGATAAGAGGGATTGAGTTGACCTCGACATGAATCAAGCATGAACTATATAAACCCAAAACAATTCCAAGTCATAGTAATTCTACCCACATAAAAGGTGATGAAAAATTGACTAGGTTGTAACAAGTTCATAAATAAAGGTTAATAACAAGACAAATGATAATAATAAAGACTAGATGATGTGACAATGCATGATAAAAAGGCATTATACCTAATTTTCCCATAGGAAGTTATAATTAGGAAAAAACATCATAAATTATAATTTACCTAAAGGTGGTTATAATCAAGGGTACAAAAACAATATTTATTTGTCCAAAGGAAGTTATAACTAGTGATACTAGATAAGATAATAAAAGAAAGACAACTTACCAGATCAAATGTCACACTACTGCCATAGACTATCATTCAACATAAAATTCAAAAATTATTGAAAATACATCAAAACCACCCCATAAATTTTTTAGGATGAACCAAAGGAACCAATATAAAAATGTGATTGGTAGGATGGCTAAAAACAAGCCTTGGTCAATAATAAAGAAATGGTATAATAAAAATGGTATAATGAAATGATCAGAAGAAAATTGGCTATAGTGGTAACAAAGTTTCTACCAAGTGATGATTGGCTTAGATTTCTCATAAAATTGAAATATAATTCATTATAGTTCTCATAAAATGGTGAGATTATTCAAACTTAACAATTACTCACAAAATGATGAGAGAGTAGAAAAGGGGTGACTGAGCTGACCTCAATAGAAATTGAGCATTGCCTACATCGTCATGTAAATAAATAACGAAACTTGATATGGAAGGTGATTCAATTATTTTTTTTGTGAACTCTAATGCTTGAAATGACACTTATATGAAAGATAATATCATACACACACATTCACTTCTCCCAAGTAAGATTTCTACATTAATATTTCACAATAAGGACCTTACAAACTCAACTTATGCAAAGAAGGACTGAATTCACATATAATACATAAACTTAAGCTTGATTTAGACACTTATAATTACATATAAAACATAAAAAATTTCTCATAACCAGAATATAACCAAGGAAAACAAGTATTTCACTAAGTTATATCAACGGCAAACACATACACTTCACTAGAAAAGACCTAAAAATGGAGGAATTTTGCTTCTTATTTCTCTCAAAAGGTGAATAAAATTTTGGAAGCCTTTATTAAAAATTAAAATAGAAAATATTTTTCCAACATTCTATAAAAAAATAATATTTATAGCAAATAAATGCTTGGAGACAAAGCAACCCCAAAGTAGGGGACCTCAAACTTGGTCAAATGGCTCCTCCAAAAGTGCTTCATCACATTTTTAGCTTCTCAAAAAATTTCCCTTCATAAATTTTCATGTAAAATAGGTTATATAATGTTTAGGTGTCTTAGGATATTCATCATTATGTTTGTTCAAGTTTAGAGCACTTGGAGAGTGCCTATATTCTTGCACTAACCCTTAGATTTTAGCCTTCTTGTCTCCCTTGATGAAAAAGTCTCTTTCATGGATTTAGGAGTTAAATTCCATGAAATTATTTGATTTTAACCCTTATATAGAATCATTAATTATTATAAAACACTTGGCAAGAGTTGGTTATAAGACTCTTTCAACAAATTGACTTTGTCTTTCCCATGTGCATTTAGAGAGGAAGAGTCATATTTGCACCTGTTGGAGACCTTTTCCAAAGCCTCATTCACTATAATTATTCATTAAATTCCTCATAACTTGAATATTTCGTTCCATATCATAATTCAACTTTCCAAGTCTTCGTAATAGGCTATATGCACCTATTTAGCCTTCAAAAACCCCTAAAAGGCTCATTTTTCACCAAGGCATAGAAGGAAAAGGAGGAGCTTTCTTCAAGTTTGAATCAATACAGAATATATCTTCCATGTAAGGATTATAAATGGAATAAAATACCTGGTTCAAATAAATATAATCATCAAACATTCAGCAAGACCTGGAACAACACCAAAATCATGCATTTCCCATGTATTCTTTATAGCTCAATTTTCCTATAAATCTCTTTATATGGGATAATATAGAAGAGATAATGAAAAAAAAAACTTTTTTAAGGTACCCATTATCCTCCCAAATCTCCATAAAAAACTTCATGGTCAAACACCAATGTTTGATATGATTTCTAGCCCATTTAGATTGCCAAATTAGGCATAATTAGCCCTTTTAGCCCTAGAAGAGAAATTTTATTGTTGGGAGATCATATAGGTTTGAAACATAAAAAAATGTTTTGATTAAATTTTATCATCCCCAAACCATTATCCATGTCAATTTTTGTGATCTATAACCACCTAGAAGTACCAAAACAATGAAATGGCTTTTGGAAGGCTTGTCTTTTGAAGGCATTTTTTGACTAGCCCAAAAGAATGAAATGGTTTGGGAAATTTTGGGTGGTTTTTTATTTATTTTTAGTTTTATAATTTAAAATAATTTATAATATTCATCCTCCATCAATTTTCATCTTTTCATGTGCTCAAGAACCCCTATTTTATATCAATAATATAAAAAATTATTGGTTTTTCCCAAATACGTACAAGTGAAGTTATATTAAAAAAATATTTGAATTACCCTATCATATTACCATACAACCTATAGTAGGTTTCATTAATAAAAAATTTCATTTGGTGGGGTATCCAACTTAATTTCTTCAAATTGGTCATGGTTGAGGGTTTAGTAGGGTTTTGGGGCAGTTTTGGGTCTTAAGGTTGGTTCATAAAGTTTAGATTTATAAAATTCAAATAAATTTCAAAAAAATTGTCTTAATGGACCATATTAACATCTAAAAATTACTTGGACACCAATTTCAAACCTCACATGAGATATGAGTGATCAAACTTGCCAATTCGAGATCCTTTCCTTGTTTCCACAAGCTTGATGTTGGTTTCAGGGTTGAATATGGGTTTCCTTGGTTCTCTATGAACTCAAAAATATAATAAAAATATTTTATTGACACAAAAACATGTTTAATTTTTTTATTTTATTTTTCATGATATAAATGTGAGTGACTCCTCATTGCTCATTAGGTTCAATCTTTGCCTAATGGGGTTGACTATGTTCTTAAACTCATAATGATGTATGATGCTTTCCTTTGACTCAAAAACGTTAAAAAACATTTTATATAATCCAATTAATGTGTTCTAATATTTTTAAAATCTAATATCATTTAAAATTTGAAAATGACCCTCTATTTGGCCTCTAGGATTAGTCATGCCTAGTAGGCATGTTTTCAAGATTTTATGTTTAGATCACCCTGCTTGTTTCCATACCCTTGTGAGATAATTACCATGTTTAATAATTTTAAATAAACTTAAAATACCTTTTCTATATCTTCAAACCTATTTTGGTCTAATCATTTACATCCTTTTCTCAAAACTGCTAGGGTTTATTCATGAGAAAGTGCCCCTTATCTAAGATAAAATAGGGGGCACTTCCCCTACCTGCTCACTAAAAATATTTAATATAGAGGGGTATAAAATTTTCAAGGATTATATATTAAAATATATATAATTTTATTTCATTATTTTACCTTTCAACCCTTCAAGTTTCAAACCAGTTCCTCAATATGTATATTGTGCAGGGTTTTTGACCATATTAGATGAGTTTATAATATAAAGGTTCCTCCTTGCTTGTTTTCTATTGTGATAATGTCATGAGGTCCTTTAGAAAATATTGGTTTAGTTTTTATCTTTTTAATCAACTTTAACTTGTATATTCTCATCTCATATCTTTTGGTTCCATGATTGGGTCACTCCATGCTATGACCATGATCCTCTACCTTTAGGCCTACCTGTATATGTTAGTGTATGATTAGGCCTCAAGGTTAATTTTTAATATCTTATATTCTTCCCATAAAACCATATTTAATTAATTAAGGTTAATTTTAATCATCTACATGTCTCATTTTAAATCAAAATAATGCTTTGTCCTTGGATAGAGACTTCTTGTTGACCCCTACTGTAGGTTGTTTAACATCATAGAACCTTGTGATAGGTCATAGTTCTTAGGTGTCCTTGTCATTTAAATGAAAAAAATCACTTTTTTATTCTCCAATTTTAATATATTATTTACTTCTCATACACATTTGAACCTACAAAAAGGGTTCCCCTTATTAAGACTATGACAACCCCTTTTAGACCATGTTGTAGGTCTACCTATAGGTTGTTTATGTGTATCTTTAGACCTAAAAAAAACATAAAATACCTTATTGATCCTTATGAGGTCCCTTAAAATTCATATTTTTTAGTTAAAAACAAACCTATACCCTTATAACATAATAATGTCATGCTCTTAACTCATTTCTTGTCCAGTTAGACAATGTTGGTTGTAGGTATGTGTGCAGGGTTTTTGGAGACATAATAACCTCATTTATCCTTCATGGTAACCTATGAATACACTATAATATTCATTCTAGTAATCATTCATTACATCACCATGTTTGAGATTCTACTTGGCCTTGTTGAACCCAAACTATGTCTTTTTCCCTTGATTGAGATATCTCTTCATAATACCCTGTTGTAAGTGAGTATTCTAGGCTAATACGACTGTGGTGTCAAGCTTAAGTCCTTATATTTTGAGGTCTTAAATCCCAAAAAACTACCTACAAGAAATATTGAGACCTTAAACATGATATAAAACCCATGATAATAAGGATCATATCAAGACCGTACTATAATGTGACTATCTATGTGTTGGATGAGTCTTTGTATAGACTGTAAGTAGCTCTTGAAAAAAAAATCCCTATAGGTTGACATGTAGTTTTTAAAGTTTTCACTAAGTTACATAGTTCAAATTCATACAAAATAATCCACTTAAATATGTACCATGTTTCCATGGCTTATAATCAATCTTCATGAAACCATGAAAAACCATGTTTGCTATAGAAATCACTGACAAATTATAATAAAGGGGTTATCTAGAATAGAGATCTCCTTTCCATCACTTATTGAAGTCAAAAAACCTATTTCATTAGTAAAGTAATCTTTACACATAAGAAATATAATCTAGGATCCTTTATATTCATTAAAATCCATGTTACATAACTATATGAGATCCTCAAAAGTGACCTCATTCTCTATTTTTAGAATTTTAGGGAAACTTGTCCCTAAAGCTCAATTCCTCAAGTTGAACATGACTCTCTCTTGAAACAAAATATAGTGCTTCTTGATAGTTTAACCATTTTTATCATGGTACCTTCACCACTTTAGGACCTTAATATAAAGTCTTAACCATGCTTAAATAGCCTTATGCATTCCTTTTTAGACTTTTGTGAAGTACACCTATAGGTGTCAATGCATGTTATAGGACAATGAGAATGATGATTGAGTGGTATACACCTTGATTAGGATTAGGATCAAATATATACCTATATAAAGTATCTAAATGGACCTTGTCAATATTTTAAGAAGTGATAATGAGTTCAAAACTTCATTCAACATGCTTAATCTCCTCTGAATGGCATGTAGATGGGATTTTAGTGTTTTTTTTTAATCTCTTCAAGGCTTTACACTAGCAACCTTGTCTTACTAAAGTGTATAGAGACTCATTGATTTATTAGATTAAATTTTGAGGTAGTTAATAATATATTAAATCACCTCATGAAATTTTTAAAATTGAAAACAAGATCATCAAATACCTTTGTACCTTGTTGAAGAAACCAACTCAACTTAAACCCTCTCAAAGGAGACATACTTAGAATGGAAATCCATGAACCCTCAAATTTAATTATCTAGGTATGTAATGAATTATAAAATCCATAAATAATCTTATAATATGAAAATATTTGACAAAAAACTCATATTCTAATTCAAAACTGACCCAGGAGACCATTGTCAAAGATAGTGAAACAAACAAGGTTTTATTATGTAAATGCCTTCTTGGGAAGATTTTTAAAATAATAAAATGATTAAAATGAGAATAATGACCCATAAAAACATCCCCAAACCCATTTATCTTAGGTTTTTTCTTAGCTTGAGAAATAGGTCTAAGAATAGACCCCTCTCGGATGCACAGGCTATAGTGACCTGCTATCACTCATAGTGATTGTTCATAAATATGAGGGATAAAATACATGAAAAAATAAAAATAATTTAAATATTAATCATACCATAAACAATATATAATGTTTCATCCCCCAACTCTCTCTCCTCTTCTCATATTGAGCATTTAAAAATTGCCCTTCTAGGCATGCAATAAAGGTCAAAATAGGAGCGAAGTTGGATTTTGAAAATTTTCACCTATAAATTCATTAAATAAAATTATATGACCCTTTAAGGACCCAATTAATCCTCCATGATTATTTTCTAATAAAAACTCTCTTAAAACCAAAGTGAATGCCTCAAAAAGGCTTATTTTTGTATAGGAAATGCTATTTTCACCAAGGTGCTATGAATAAAATATGTAAAATGTTTTCCATATCATATAAAATGTATTATTAGGTTAATAAACATGGAATAAATATTCTTTATGATCATACACCATCAAAAATCTTCTCTAAATGGCACAAAACGGTCAGATTTTGCATGGAAATGAGGCATAGAGTTAGTCCAAAATTTGATCAAACTGATTATTCATTTTTTAGAGATGTAATGACCATGAAACATGATATTCATCTTATAAATACACTATAATCTCTCTTACCACTGAAAAATGACTCAAAAGGCCTAAACATGACCAGATAGCACAAGACAAGTGAAGGAAAAGACCTTAAATCACCTAAATAATTTTAAGACCTATTAATCAGGGATTGTTCAAGGACATTTCAGGACAAATACATGACTCACAAGGCAAAATAGCATGATATGAAAAGTTTTGAATGGTGGAAATGACAATTTGACCTATGGGGTCAAAATTATCAACATTTTGGTGACACAAAATAGGAAAACTAGCTAAATAAAGCAAATGTGCAACAAAGCACTTATTTCAGAAAAAAAAAAAAAAAAAAAACTAATGTGCTTGAACAAAATTTTGAGGAAATCAAACCAACTAACTATTTAAATGGAACTTATCTCTTTAGTAGCAATGTTTTAGATGTATCCTATTGACTAGGATTAGAAGCTCTTCACCATCCATCTTTATAAGTTGGAAGGCATTGTGGGATTTGTGGCTAGAGATTGTGTATAGACCACTGAAAAGGGAATAAATTTTTTTATGCCTTCTTGGTTTAGCTCTATCCTCATCCCACTTAAGGACCAAATCTTCTTTTCTAAAAATTTATGAAGAAACTCCCTTGTCAAAAGCTCTCTTCACTTGTGCTTGATGAATTTCCATGGCTAGTATGGACTAATTTCTTATCTCTTCCAACTCCATAAGCTCAACATACCTAATTTTCATAGGCTCATTATCCAAAAACTCAAGTTGATATACTAGTTCTAAATTAAGAAACTCAATAGAAATGGGTAACCTTGCTTCCTTACCATATACCAACTTGTATAGATAGTTGGCTATTGATCTTTTGAAGGTGATGCCATAGAGCTAACTTCAACTTGAGATTCCATGACCTATGATTGTCTTCAATATTCCTTCTTATGATCTTCAATAGGTTCTTATGTAGATTCGGTAAGGCCATTACCTTGTGGATAATAGTTTGATGAAGTGCTAACATAAATCCCATGTTGGACAGCCCAATGGATAATCCTACCTCCCATAAAATCTATTGTATTATCAGAAATAATAGTTGAAATAAATCCAAATCTAGTAAGCAAACCTTCATATAAATATAGAACATTTGTTTCATTTGCTTCTTTCAATGCCACTGCTTCTATCCAATGTGTGAAGTAATCTATAGTAGTTAGAATTCATTTATGTCTTGAACTTGAAGGAGGATTTATGAGACCAATAAAGTCTAATCCCCATTGAACAAGGGGATGATCCACCACAATTGGTTAGAGAGGTAAGGCTACAAGTTTCACTTTCCCTAAAAACATGTCACACTGTTTGCATTTCCTAACCCATGCATGGTAATCACCAATTATAGTAGGCCAATAGTACCCACTCTCATAATCTTAAGGTCTATATTTCTTATGGAAAAATTTCCTCCACCATGTCCATCATGGAATTCTTGAAGCAATATTTGAGTCTGGCTTGGCTCTATACATCTTAGAAACATACCATTTATATATTTCTTGAACAAAACACCATCAACAAGCAAAAATGGAATTGATTGCAACCTAAAATATCTTATCTTTGAAGCACTTAGATGAGAGGGATAAATACCATATTAGAAATATCTTACCAATTCATAAAACTATCTAGAAGTTGAGGTATGATCAGTTAAAACCTCTTCATCTTTTGACACCAAAACAACCTCATTAGTCTCTTGCAAGTCTTGAGCTAGATGCTCGCAAATTATTTTGCCTCTAATAAGATTTGAGACCTTAATTTACACATCATACTCCATTACTTTGGTTATATAGCCAGATCTCTTCTCATTTATATCTTTGTTCAAAAGGAACTCCTTGATGTTTGGATGGGAAACCATTACGTGTATCTTATTACTAGACAAGAAGTACCTAAACGTTTTGAGAGACCTTATAACTAAAATTACATGATTTTCAACAAATTAGTACCTTGTTTCATACTCTTCCAAGCCTTGACTAAAGAAGGCTATTATCTTCTCTAAATCTTCATGATTTTGTTGCATAAGAATGCTTTAAATGGTGTCCATATTAGCATGTGTACAAAATAAAATATTTTGTGAAATCTATATTTATAAGTGTAGGAACACTAGGCATGGCATTATTAATCTCTTCAAAACTCTTTACTCCTTATTTGGACCAATTGAAACTCTTATTCTTCTTAAGCATGGTTTTAAGTGGCTTAGCTAAAGTGGCAAAATCAAAAATATATCTCCTTATGAAATTGATTTTCCCTAAGAAGCCTTGCAAAGAATTTTTTTGATTAGGCAAGGAGAGTCCAATAATGGAGTATACCCTCTTAGAATCTATGCTTAAACCATACTTTGATGTTCAAGAAACTTACGTTCATGAACTAAGAAGACACACTATTTGAGATTTAGAGATACACCAAATTGCCTACACCTTTCGAACACTTACTTGAGATGAACCATGTGATCACTTACACTCCTTGAAAACATTGTTATATCATCCAAATAAATAAGTATAATTTTTTAAAAAAGGCCTTAAAATTCCATATCCATGGCTCTCTAAAAGGTTGCTGTAGAATTGGATAAATCAAAGGACATCTTTCTGTAAGTAAATTTCCCTCACTTAGTTATGAAAGTTGTCTTAAATTGGTCCTCTTCCTTGACCAAAATCTGATTTTAGCCACTATATCCATCCAACAAAGCAAACCTCTCTGAACCTACAACCAACTATAAAATTTGTTCCATTGATGGCTATGGATAGTGATCTTTAAGTGAATCTTTGTTCAAATCATGAAAGTTAACAAAAAATCTAATTTCATCATTCTTCTTCTGTACTAGAATGATATTTTCCACCCAAGTTGAGTTATTGATTGGAAATTTAATAGCTAACTTTATGAGCTTATAAATCTTAGCTTTCATCAAAGGCTCAAGCTTAGGATTGATCAGCCTTTGTCTTTGTCTCGTTGGTTTAGTTTCAGCCTCTAACTCAATGGTGTATTGAGATAGACTTAGTTAAAATCCCTTGAGATCACTATATTTCCATGCAAATACATCAGCAAAACTTGTTCATAACTCAATGAAAGCTTCTTTTTTTGAAGGAGTGCATACCTTACCCATCTTCAAATTCTTACTAGCTATAATCTCTACATTGGCATAGTGTTGTTCCTTTGTTGACAAGGATGACTTATCCTTCCTTACCTCATCATCACCATTAAATATTTTCGCAAGTGTGACTAATAATCTAGGAAAATTATTTGTTTTAAGTCTGACAATATGATCAACATACTATTTTAATTAATTTGATTGGTTTCTTGAATAAAACTCAACCTCTTTTTTCAAGAATTTCACAATTTGATTGTCATCTTTAAGTACTTTAAAATTATCATGATTATCTATAATATAATACCTTATGACCACCTTTATGTGTCACTGAATTTTTTCACTTTCTATATCAGCTAGGATACTAAATTGTGCCCCAATGGTAGCTAACCTATTTGCATGCTTATTCTTTCCTCTTGGTATTGCCTGAATGTTAAAAGCTTGAAAACATTCAAGTAAGTACCATATTATATGCTTATAATATTTAAGTAAAAAAATTTTAAACACATTTAAACCTCTTATTGGGTTACCTATGAGTTCACTATCACCAAAAACTTGCAAAGCATTGACTTTCATTTTCCTGGCCCACTGCAAACCATGAACTAGTGCCTCATACTCAACAACATTATTTAAACAACCTAACTAAAAATTAATAGAAGATAAATAATTTTTTTTTTTGGAAAAACCAACATCATTATATCCCTAGTACCATGTTTATTCCTTGATCCATCAAAGTATAATTACCATAAACCTTCACTAGATTCATCATCCTTAACCATGGATAAAATTGGTGCATCATTCTCATGAAGGCAATACACATCAAGTCCTTATTATTAAATTAGATTATAAGGATCATGATCATGAATATTAGAGTCCAACTCATCAAGACAAAAATCTGTAACTCCATCCAAAGGTGATTCATTTTTTACTTCACTAGTTTCTAGCACCTCATCTAAGATGATATAATTAGTGTTCACAACACTTGGCATATATGGCTCCAAATGGAAACATGATATGTGATTATAATGTATTTATACCTTAATTTCATACCTAGTTTTTAACATCAAATAAGTCTAATTATATAATAAATATCCCTTGATATTGGAGGTGAAGTCCCTTGAAAGCCACATAGCAATGTAAGGTGGCAAGTCTACCACAACAACATCCTGCTGAATAATAACATTGGGACAATCATGTAGTGTTAATTTCATATATTTGGTGATGTATACCATATTTTTTGGTGACCCATATAATTTCAATACCCACTTAGTATTTGGCTCATAAAAAATGCCAAGCTTGTCTATAATTTGCTTAGGTATAATTGTGCTACTAGCTCCACTATCCACCATATAGTTATGAACCAAAGTGTCACCCACTATCAAATAAAGGTATAAAGGAGAAGTTTTATTTATTTTTTACCTCAGTTTTTTTCACCTTTAACATCTAATATACCTTTTTTAATTTTTAATTAGTTGGCTGATCCGAATTAATTAAGACAACACCTTCTTTATCAACTGGTTTTGGAGATAATTTGAGAGCTGAAAGATCTTGAATGAGCATATCTTTTTGTCTTGGAATGGAAAGAGAATACCACATGATAATTATAATATTATAATTCTTCATCTAATCTACTATAATTAAATGAGACCTACTAACCTTTTGATGTACTTTTTGATGCAATATTTACTCACAAACTAGAGGTATGTGATGAACTTTACCAACCTCTATGTTCTTATTTTTTGTGTTGTAGTGGTAGAAAGTTGATATTTTGTACTATTAGAAACAACATTAGGATTACTTGAAGAATTTTTCACACCTTGAGCCTCATCAATGGATCTTATTTTATCTCTAGTTATAATTGTAACTTGACCACTTTCATTGTTAGTTTCAACACCTTGCGTAAAAGCAACATGATCATCCATTTGACAATTCACATTAATGGCATTAGGCTACCCTTAAACTTTTTGATTTTTTCCTTAAGATGACAAAATTGTATCTTGGTATTGAACTCATTGAAAATAAAAGTCTTCTTGTGTCATTTGTAGCATAGTGATGTTTTATGATACCAAGGTCTGGTTTTGAGCATCATTAAAATTTGAGGGTTGCCAACCTAAATTTTGCATCAAATTATTTTGAGGTGCGATGAGACTAATAGATTTTGAAGTAGAAGGAGAATTAGGATTAAGGGTATAATATGGGTTATCTATAGTTATGGTTACTTATGCTTGGTAAAGTGGTCTATTCTCTTTGAAACCCTGATAAGGAGGCCTTTGATCTCTAAAGGGCTGATAGGTAGTCTAATTTTATTATTGATAAGGCCTATTAGCTTGAAATTACTTCCTTTTGAGTTGTACTATTTTATACCCAAAGGATTATATAAATCCTTTCAACTCTCTTATCTCACTATCTTGGCTATTGGGGGTTGCAATTTGAGCTTAAAGTGATGGAATATGAGATAAGGATGGAATTTGAGGGGCTGGTATGGAATTTATTTTTAGAAATATAGGAATTATAGGTCTTGTATAAATTTTATGATTTTGTATCAAACTATTTTCTACCATTATTGCAACCTCATAAGCATATAGCAAGGTAGTAACACCCATTAACTGTATCATCACTCCAATGCCAAAGTTAAGGGCTTTCAAATAGTATAGAAATGCATATTTAGGGGATGGCCTAATCAACATCAATATCATGGTCCATGTCTTTTGAAATATGAGATTAAAATTAGACATGATTTCATAAGGAGATCTCTTTATGGTATTTAATTTTTCAACTAAAGATAGGTGATTATATTTTTCCTCAAATTAACTAACTAAGACTACACCTAATTTGTCCTAGGTAGAAATGGAGTTTAGTTGGAGATTTCTATACCACTATAGTACTTTTCCTTTGAAGGAAGAAGAAAGCAGTCTAAGATCTACATTTTCCTGAACAACATTATGGACTAAACAAATATTATCTACATCTTATATGTGTTCAATATGGGCTATTTGATTTTATCTTGTGAATAATGGGATACTCTTAATGGTAGACATAAGAAAGTCATCAAACTGGGCTAAATTAAGTGGGCTACCTCTATTAAATAGATTAAACACTTGGTTTCTTATAGCCATTTAGATAGTGGAGATTGGAGTGTTTAGAATAGTAGGATAACCAACATAAAAATGTTGCTTTTGAGTATATGGATTTATCCTACTAAACCGTGATCTTTTATATGATCTAGAAGACAACTCAATGAATTCAAAAGGAATACCTTTACTCGCTGACCTGTGGTAACCTTTGGCATGAAAGAATTGTCTGAATGATGACATAAACCTTGAAACTTGAAGAATATTTAGCTTATGATGAATATTAATATTATCCTATACTAAAAATTATTCTCCTCAACTCCAAAATTTATCTATGCAAAGAAGTAAGTGTCCCATCAGGCATACCAAAAACTATTGTCAATCAGGAGTGTACCCTTATGAGAAAGTGTGAAATTCCTCACTCCTATTGTAACATGGAATCTCTCCAAAGTGTGGTTGACTTAATAATGGATATTATCTCTATAAATATCTATTTTCCTTGGTTATCTCACTAAAACCTACTTTTTAAAGCTACTACTTACTGATATTGACAAGGAAAATGGTACAAAAGATAACATAAATGGATGTAAATAAATCAAACTTGTATGGAAGGTGATGCACCAATTTTTTTATGAAACATAATTATTTAAATGACACTTTTTTAAAATATAAAAGCTTACACATGCATTAACTTCACCCAAGTAATATTTCTACATCAATATTTCACAATAAGGACCTTACAAATTCAACTTATGCAAAGAAAAACTAAATTCACATCTAATAAATGAACTTAAGCTTGATTTAGACACTTATAATGACCTTTAAAAAATAAAATATTTATCATGAAGTTAAAAAAATAGACTATAACTAAGTAAAATAAGTATTTCACTAAGTTATATCAATGGCAAACACATACACTTCACTAGAAAAGACCTAAACATAGAGGAATTTTGATTGTTATTGATCTCAAAAGGTGAATACAATTTTTTTTAGAATTTAGGAAAAATAGAAATATAAAATATTTGTCTTAAATTCTATAAAAAAAAATAATATATATAACAAATAAATTCTTGGAGACAAAGGAGTCCCAATGTAGGATAACTCAAACTCGGTCAAATAGCTCCTCCAAAAGTACTACATCACATTTTTAGCTTATCAAAAATTGGATATTCATAAATTGTCATGGAAATTAATTTATATAATTTTTATGGGTCTTATGATACTCATCATTATGTTTTTTCAAGTTTAGAGCACTTGGGGAGTGCCTATATTCTTGCACTAACCCTTAGATTTTAGCCTTCTTGTCTCCCTTGATGAAAAAAGTCTCTTCCATGGATGTAGGACTTAAATTCCTTGAAATTATTTTATTTTAACCCTGATATATGCTCATGAATTATTATAAAACACTTGTAAATATTTTGTTATAAGATTCCTTCAACAAATTGAATTTGTCTTGCACATGTGTATTTGGAGAGGAAGAGTCCTATTTTCACTAATTGGATACCTTTTTCAAAGCCTAATTTCAGTATAAATCTTCATTTAATTCCTCATACCTTTAATATGGTGATAAATATCTTACTTAAACTTTAAAATTCTTTGTAATAGGCTATATGCACCTATTTAGCCTTAAAAACCCCCAAAAGGCTCATTTTTCACCAAGGCATAAAAGGAAAAGGAGGAGCTTTCTTCAAATTTGCATCAAGCCAAAATATCTCATACATGGAAGGATTATAAAAGGAATAATATACCTGGTTAAAATAAATTTTAGGCATCAAACACTCATCAAGACCTAGAACAACACCAAATCATGCATTTCCCATGTATTCCCAGTAGCCTGGTTTTCCTGTAAAGCTCCACGTATGGGATAATATAGAAGAGATAATGAAAAAATTACTTGTTTAAATTAAAAATTATCCTCCCACATATCCATACAAAATTTCATCATCAAAAACCAATGTTTGATATGATTTCTATCCCATTTAGATTGCCAAATTAGGCCTGATTAGCCCTTTTAGCCCTAAAAGAGAAATTTTATTGTTGGGAGCTCATAGAGGTTTGAAACCTAAAAATGGTGTTTGATTAACTTTTATAATTACCCTATAATGATCCATGTCAATTTTTGTGATATATAACCACCTTGTAGCACCAAAACCATGCAATGGCCTTTGTAAGGCTTGTCCTTTGAAGGCATTTTTTGACTAGCCCAAAAGAATGAAATGATTTGGGAATTATATATATATATATATATATATATATATATATATAGTTTTTTTGAGTTTTAACAGGTAAAATAAGTCGTAATATTCATCTTCCATCAATTTTAATATTTTCATGTGCTTAAGAACCCCTTTTTAGCTCAAAAATCTCAAAAAGTACTATTTTTGCCCAAATACATAAAAGTGAAGGTATAGTAAAAAACCATGTGAATGACCCTATCAGAGTCCAATAAAACCTATGGTAGTTTTAATTAATCACCTATTCCATTTTTTGGGATATCCAACTCAATTTATTCAAATTGGTCATGGCTAAGGGTTTATTAGGGTTTTGTGGTAGTTTTGGGTCTTAAGGTTGGTTCGTAAAGTTTAAAATTTTAACCTTCAAATTTTTTTAACAAAAATGGTATTATGGGACCATATTAACATCTAAAAATTCCTTGTACTCCCATCCAAAACCTCAAGTGAGATATGAGTGATCAAACTTCCCAATTCGAGCTCATTTCCTTGTTTCCATAGGCCTGATGTTAGTTTCAGGGTTAAAGATGAGTTTCCTTGGTTCTATCTACACTCCAAAAGCTTATACACCTCTTTTATTGACAATTTTTTTTTTAAAATTAATTGGAGTGTTTTTTTCAAGCTATAAATGTGAGTGACTCCTTATTACTCATTAGGTTCAGTCTTTGCCTAATGGGGTTGACTATGTTATTCAACTCAGAATGATCTTTGATGGTTTACATTTCCTATAAAAGGTTAAAAAACATTTTATATAATACCATTAATGTGTTATAATAGGTTTAAACTCTAATCTCATTCCAAAATTTAAAATGACCCTCCATTTGGCCTCTAGGCTTAGTCATGCTTAGTGGGCTTGTTTGTAAACTTTGATCTTTAGACTATAATACTTATTTATATACCCTTGTGAGATCATTTCCATGTTTTAATAAGTATGACTCAAATTCTAATACATTATCTTTAGCTTCAAACATCTTCTGGTTCACTCTTTCACCTCTTTTTCTCAGAACTGCTAGGGTTTGTGCATGGGAAAGTGCCCACTATTTTAGACAAAATAGGGGTTAATTCCCATATATTCTCACCAAAAATATCTATTGGAGAGGGATATATAAGTTTCAAGGATTATATATTAAAAAAATTAGCTCTGTCTTGCATGATTTGACCTTTCAACCCTTCAAGTTTTAAACTGGTTCCTCCATATGCAGACTGTGTAGGGTTTTTGATTATATTAGATGTGTTGGGCAAAGGGGGGGCGGAGGTAAATCCAAGAACAAACACACCTGTTATAATTCCACCCGTTAGGATCTTGATCCTCAGAAAGAGCACAGTATGATTACCAAAATAAGCAATTGAATATGCGGAAATAACCAGAAACACAAGTAACTAGAATTCACCAATAGCACAGAATATGAGAGACAATACAGTATCTTGTATTAACACTATACAGAAAAGAATACATCAAAGAGCTGCCACACTCTTTCACCTTACAGAGATTCGCCACACCTCAAGTGTACAGTAATTCTTCTCACACACACTCTCCTACACAAAAAATGGTCCCAACAACCAACTCACACACAGAATTGGTGTTCACCTCACCAACCAGTCAGTAATAACCCTGCCGGTACACAAAGCACTCTATAGCACTTCAAGATGATCTCTCATGAACCTGCAACCTGCAATTCAAAGACCAAACTTACATGTAGATCCCCAATGAGCTTGCAACAACCTGCAACTCACAGATCTTACAACTAGAAGGAACTCTTCCTTTCTATCTCATGCCTTATACAATACATGCCAATGGGTCTATAAATAGATCCCTAACTCAAACAATAACTTAGACTCTTAATTTAGACAATTATCCTCGTATCCCAAGACTCTGGGTGGTCTTAACATGCAAAATCATCGTTCACTTAACTAACTATCCGTGAAATGAACACTTCTAGAACACACAGGTGACCGACGTCGGTCCCTGCTTGTCTGATTCTGCCGATGTCGGCCGACATCTGCCATCGCCGGTGGCCTCCTGCACTGGTCTCTGCCGACGTCGGTCCTGCTACCGATGCTGGTTCCTGTAGAACTCAGCAACCATCTGTTCCTCAGTTTGCAAAGGTTGAAGCTTTTAGCTCCACAACCTAACAATCTCCCACTTGGAGATAAACAGCTGCAACCTGTACCTATACCTGTACACCATCTAGTTTGTTTCCTTGGCTTTGTATCCCTCCTCAAGATCACTCTTGAAGACCAACCACCACAAAATCTATGGTGCAAAAAACTGTCATCCAAATTACCTGCCACATCCGCATCTACAACCATGTAGATAAAGAACTTGACCCTGCATAGCATGTGCACCTGCTGCTGGTCCCACTGAACTGCCCTTCAGTATTACCCTCCTGAATTGACTCCAAACTTGTGACAACTCCCACTGCTTGGGAAAACTCAGGTTTAGTACATACCATGCACTCAACCTCATTATGTGAATCAAGACACCTGTTCTATGAACTGTCTAGCCATCGGCGTGCTAACCGGCTTCACACAATCATCCTGAAACAAAGTCAACAAGACCTCCATGTCTCTAGAACACACTCATGCCAAAGAATCTTGCTACTCCCAGATTCTCCATGACATACACCTAAACTAGCTTTACCTTTAGTTCAGTAATACCTGTATATGTAACCCTGCAACAAGCACATCATACAGAAAATAGGATAATGTAGCTAATATTATCCAACCTAGTAAAGAGAAACACAATGATCAAACCTCCATTGCCCTGCAGCTAATACAAGATCATATACCCTGATCTTCCATCTCACGTATCCATTTCTGCTCTTTTTCATCCTCAACATCCATTCGTCTCTCAGTGCTTACTTCCAGCTGGCAACACTACCCAGAACACCTGTTTGGTTCTCCTCCAAGGAATCACATCCTCATCCATGCCAAGCTCCCACTGTTTCCTGGATCTACCTATTCTGCTTCTTCAACAACTTCTTGGTTCTATGCCATAAGTGAGCAACAAGTAGTGTAAAGAAGGGAAATGACAAATTTAAGAACTTACTTACACCTTCAGTCCTCCATATGGGCGCTTGAGACTCCATGACAACTCGCTGTCCACCCAAAATTTGTCTCAGTAATCGATGCCGGTCACATCTCAGTCTACAGCCGACCGATGTCGGTTCCCTATGACTGCCTCCTTGCTGACGTCGGTTTCCCCTGGCCGACGCCGGTCTCTGTCTGCCCTGAGTCACCGACGTCGGGCTGCACATAGCCGACGTCGGTCCCTATCTGGACACCGACGCAGGTTTTCCTGCCGACGTCGGTCTCTGTGTTTTTCTTGTGAGACCTAACTTTTTCCTACGAGCTCTTTTTGGATCAAACCCTTGTCCAAATCACCCTTGCTCTGCTCAGAATTCCTCTGCACCTTGTGCTGAACTCTGTCCGTCACTTTCTCCTTGAAAACCAAGGCTTTCCCATTCTTGTCACTAACATCGGATTCCTCAAGAAACCTTACCTTCTTCTTCTGCATACAGAAACCACGATCCATGCCTTCCAAATCCGAAAGCATACTCTTTGACTCAAGAACTAGCATCTCCTTCTTATCTATGTGACCAAGCCTATTAAGCCACATCTCCGAATCTATAGCTGAAGTAGATAACCCAGAAAGAGAATCAGTAAAACAAGTAGATAGATAAAGCGTACCTACTTTCTTACCTCTAACTACAACAAATGTACCCTTGGTAACCTTCCAAGAGTCCACTGTGAGAGTTACTGTGCAACCCTCTTCACCCAAACTTCTAACAAAAATCAGATTCTGCTTCAGAACTGGGACATGCATGACCTCCTTTAACACCCATGTGTCACCTGTCTGCAATTTCACCTTCACTTTACCTTTGCCAACAATCTGACAAGGCTTACCATCCCCTACACAAATTTCTCCAAAGTCTCCCTGGACATACTCATGAAAAAATTCCCTATGTGGGGATGCATGAAAAGAGGCACCTGAATCTAATACCCAAGATTCTACTTTATCCAAAGAACATACCAGAGCATCTTGTGCAACGTAACCCGCAACATCTGCTTCTTCTCCATGTCCTTCATGCTGATCTTCACCCAATCTACAATCTCTCTTTAAGTGCCCTTGCTTTCCACATTTTCAGCAGGTTATTCTGCCATACTTGGACTTGGATCTTTTGCCCATCTTCGACCTTGATCTCCCACGCTCTGTCTTCTCTCTTGGCCTTCCTCTTCCTTCAACACTCAAAGCATCTCCAGATGATTCACCTGTGCTTTTCCTGCGTATCTCTTCATTCAAGATCACACTCACAACATCATCCACTTTTAAGACTTTTGAAGGAGACACAGTATTAGAAACTGCCATTACCAAACCTTCCCAACTTTCAGGTAATGAACACAAGATTAAGAGAGCTCTAAGTTCATCATCAAATACAATATTCACTGAACTTAACTGGTTTACCAAACCATGGAAATCACTAAGATGGCTATGAACAGATCCACCTTCCAACATTTGCAAATTAAATAAACGCTTCATAAGAAATACCTTATTTGAAGCCGAGGGTTTTTCATACAAATTTTCCAAAGATTTCATCAACTCCACCGTTGTCTTACACTGTGATAAGCTGGAAATCACAGATGAATCAAGACTCAATCTAACAGATCCCAGAGCCTTCCGATCAAGAACCACCCATTCTTCATCTTTCATATCCAAGGGTTTGCTAGCAACCCCACCCAACGGTAAGTACAAATCTTTCTGATATAGATAGTCCTCAATCTGCATCCTCCATAATTGGTAGTTCTTGCCATTAAACTTTTCCATTCGTAGTTGACTGTTTTCTGCCATTGCTCAACTCCCACTCAAACAGAAACCCTGTGAGTAACCTGTAATCAAAACACACTACCCAGATCTACACCAATCTGTTAGTATCCCAACCAAAAGCTCTGATACCACTTGTTGGTGGTATCAAGCTATGAGCCAACAACCTTGCTCTGATACCACTTGTTGGGCAAGAGGGGGGTGGAGGTAAATCCAAGAACAAACACACCTGTTCTAATTCCACCCGTTAGGATCTTGCTCCTCAGAAAGAGCACAGTATGATTACCAAATATAAGCAATTGAATATGCGGAAATAACCAGAAACACAAGTAACTAGAATTCACCAATAGCACAGAATATGAGAGACAATACAGTATCTTGTATTAACACTATATAGAAAAGAATACATCAAAGAGCCGCCACACTCTTTCACCTTACAGAGATTCACCACACCTCAAGTGTACAGTAATTCTTCTCACACACACTCTCCTACACAAAAAATGGTCCCAACAACCAACTCACACACAGAATTGGTGTTCACCTCACCAACCAGTCAGTAATAACCCTGCCGGTACACAAAGCACTCTATAGCACTTCAAGCTGATCTCTCATGAACCTGCAACCTGCAATTCAAAGACCAAACTTACATGTAGATCCCCAATGAGCTTGCAACAACCTGCAACTCACAGATCTTACAACTAGAAGGAACTCTTCCTTTCTATCTCAAGCCTTATACAATACATGCCAATGGGTCTATAAATAGATCCCTAACTCAAACAATAACTTAGACTCTTAATTTAGACAATTATCCTCGCAGCCCAAGACTCTGGGTGGTCTTAACATGCAAACTCATCATTCACTTAACTAACTGTCCGTGAAATGAACACTTCTGGAACACACAGGCGACCGACGTCGGTCCCTACTTATCTGATTCTGCTGATGTCAGCCGACATCTGCCATCGCCGGTGGCCTCCTGCACTGGTCTCTGCCGACATCGGTCCTACTGCCGATGCCGGTTCCTGTAGAACTCAGCAACCATCTGTTCCTCAGTTTGCAAAGGTTGAAGCTTTTAGCTCCACAACCTAACAAGATGAGTTTGCAATATAAAGGTTCCTCCTTTCTTTTTTGCCATTGATAAAATGTCATAAGGTCATTTATATCATATTTTATGAGTTTTTATTTTTGGAATGAACTTCAACTTGAATATTCCTATCTCATATGTTTCGGTTCCATGATTGGGTCACTTCCTACTATGACCATGATCCTCTACCTTTAGGCTTACCTATATATGTTAGTATATGATTAGGCCTCAAGGTAAATATTTAATATATTATCTTCTTCCCATAAAACCATTTTTAATTTCTTAAGGTTAATTTTCCTCATCTAAATGTCTCATTTGAAATGAAAATAGTGATTTGTCCTTGGACTGAGACTTCTTGTTGACCCCTATTATAGGTCTACCTATAGGTTGTTTAGCATCATAGAACCTTGTGATAGGTCATGGTGATTAGGTGTCATTGTATTTTCCATGAAAATAAAATAAATTGTTTACTCTCCCATTTTAACCTCTTATTTACTTCTCATACACTTTTGAACCTACAAAAAGGGTTCTATTTATTAAGACTGTGACAACCCCTTCTAGACCATGTTGTAGGTATACCTATAGGTTGTTTATGTATATCTTTAGGCCTAAAAACAATGTAAAATACCTTATTTATCCTTATTATGTCCCTTAAAATTCATATGTGCCAGTTAAAAACAAACCTATACCCTTAGAGCACAAGAATGTCATTCTCTTAACTCATTTCTTATCCCAGTCAAATAATGTTGGTTATAGGTATGTGTACAGGGTTTTTGGAGACATAATAGCCTCATTTATCTTTCATGGTAACCTATGAAGACACTATAATATTCATTGGAGTAATCATGCATTACATCACCATGTTTAATCTTCCATTGACCCTTGTTGAACCCAAACTATGTCTTTCTCCCTTGACTGAGACATCTCTTCATAATACCCTATTGTAGGTGAGTATTCTAGGCTAGTATGACTATGGTGTGAAGCTTAAATACTTGTATTTTAAAAAATTAAATCACACCAAAGTACCTAAAAGATATATTTAGACCTTAAACATGATATAAAACCCATGATAATAAGGATCATATCAATACCTTGTTATAACATGACTATATATGTGTTAGATGAGTCTTTGTACGGATTGTAAGTAGCTCTTGAAAACAAAAATACCCCTATAAGTTGACATGTAGTTTTCAAAGTTTTCATTGAGTTACTTAGTTCAAATCCATAAAAAATAATCCACTTGAATTTTGATCATGTTTCCATGGTGTCTAATAAATCTTCATGAAACCATGAAAAACCTTGTTTGTTATAGAAATCACTGACAAATTGTAGTAAATGGGTTATCTAGAATGGAGATCTCCTTTCCATCACTTACTGAAGTCAAACAACCTCTTTCCTTAGTCAATGAATCTTTACACATAAGGAATATAATCTAGGATCTTTTATATGCATTCAAATCTATGTTACACAATTATATGAGGTCCTCAAAAGTGACCTCAGTCTCTATTTTTAGAATTTTATGGAAACTTGTCCCCAAAGCTCAATTCCACAAGTTGAACATGACTCTTTCTTGAAACAAAATATAGTGCTTCTTGATAGTTTAATGATTGTTATCATGGTACCTTCACCACTTTAGGACCTTAATATAAAGTCTTAAACATGCTTAAATAACCTTATGCATTCCTTTTTAGACTTTTATGAAGTACACCTATAGGTGTCAATGCATGATACAAGACAGTGAGAATGTTGATTGAGTGGTATATACCTTGATTAGGCTTACCATCAAATCTATGCCTTTATAAAGTCTCCAAATGGACCTTGTCAATCTTGGAATAAGTGAAAATAAGTTTAAAACTTCATTCAACATGCTCAATCTTTGGTGAATGGCCTATAAATGGGATTTTAGTGTTCTTTTTTTTATCTCTTCAAGGCTTTACACTGACAACCTTATCTTACTAAAGTGTATTGAGTCTCCTTTCTATCTTGAAGGACATTTTGATTTAGTTAAGAATATATTAAATCACCTCATGGCCTATTGGGTACTAAAATCAAGCTCATCAAATACCTTTGTACCCTATTGAAGAAACCAACTCAACTTAAACCCCCTCAAAGGAGACATACTTAGAATGGAGATCCATGAACCCTTAAATTTAATTATCTAGGTATGCTAGGAATTATAAAATCCATAAATAATCTTTTAATATGAAAAAAATTGACAAACAACTCATATTCTGATTCAAAACTAACCTAGGAGACCACTCTCAAAGATAGTGAAATAAATAATGTTTTATTATATAAATGCCTTCTTGGTAATAATTATAAAATAATAACATGATGAAAATGAGACTAATTACCTCTAAAAAAATTTCCCAAAACTATTTCTCTTCATTTTTTTCTTAGCTTGAGAAATAGCTCCAAGAACAGACCCCTCTTAGATGCACAAGCTATAGTGACCTACTGTCACTCTTATAGATTGTTCATAAATATGGGGGAAAAATACATGAAAAAATTACACTATTTTAAATATTAATCAGACCCAAAACAATTTCTAAAGTTTCATCTCCCAAATCTCTCTCCTCTTCTCGTACTGAGCATTTGAAAATTGCCCTTCTATGCATGCAAGAAAGGTTAAAATTGGAATGAATTTGTATTTTGAAAATTTCATCTATAACTTACTACAAAAAACTTATGTGAAATTTTAAAGACCCAATGAATTCTCCATGATTATTTTCTCATAAAAATTCTTTGAAAACCAAAGTGAATGCCTCAAAAGGTCCTATTTTAGCACTAAAAATGCTATTTTCACTAAGGAGATCTGAATATAATGATTTAAAATGTTTTATATAATCTCTCACATATATTATTAGGTGAATAAACATGTAATAAATCTTTCTTATGATCATATACCATCAAAACCTTCTCTAAATGGCATAAAATGGTCAGATTTTGTATGGAAATGAGGTAGAGAGTTAGTCTAGAATGTGATCAACCTGATTATCCATTTTTTAGGGATTTAATAACCTTTAAACATGATATTAATCTCAAAAATACACTCTAGACTCTTCTTACCACTAAAAAATGACTTGAAAGACCCAAAAAATGACTGAAAAGCACAAGACAAGTTAATGAAAAGAACTTAAATCACCTAAACAACCTTAAGAACTATTAACATGGATTATTCAAGGAATTTTTAGGACCAATAACTGACTCATAAGAAAAAATATCATGATATGCAAATTTTTAAATTATAGGGGTAATAATTTGACCTATGGGGTCAAAATTTTCAACAGTAATGAATGGACACTTCTTAGTTTAGTTGCTCATGCGAACCAAAGGAGGAGGTCCTAGAATGGTAATGACTAGATGATTTTTATTTTGGTTTCTTGTGAAAACCAAAGGAGGAGGTCATAAAATAGTAACGATTGGATGCTTCTTAGTTTGGTTGCTCGTGCAAACCAAAGGAGGAGGTCTTAAAATAGTAATGATTGGATGCTTCTTAGTTTGGTTACTTATACAAACCAAATGAGAAGGTCTTAAAATGGTGATCTTGGCATGTTACATAGATTTATTTCTCACACAAGCTAGAGGATAATAGCCCAAAATGATAACAACAGGATGCTTCTTAGTTTGGTTGCTTGTGTAAACCAAAGGAGGAGGTCCTAAAATGGTAACCTTTATATGTTGTGAAGTTTACTTGCTCATACAAGCTAAAGGAAAATAAGGATACCCAAAAATAGTAACCTTCAAGCACAAAACATAAATCAAAATGGAAGGATGAGGATGATGTATGATAACTGGCATGGATGCTATTGGTTTTGAATAGATATGCCCAAAGAGGGTAACATCCTCAAACAAGATGAAGTGCTTATGTCCATCATAAAAATGCTCTACCTTGAAACTAAGGTCACAAGAAACCCTATTATAAGTATACCTTTGAGTCATTATTTAAAAGAGTGTTTTCAACATTTTAAAAGATTTGGACAATGGTTTGTAAACATTTAAAAAAGATATACTTTGGTTCTCTTTAAAACAATAAATAAGGTACTAAAGAGATTAAAAAGGAGGGTGGCTTACAACCACACACAATTAGAATATTTGGTTGATGAATTTACCCAACTTTTGGCAAATTTGAAATCTTATAGATTGGAAAAGGGTAAGGTAACTCAAATATCCAAGGTGAAAACTAGTACTCTAAATCCTAGATCTTTGTGATACACCTATATCGTAGAAGCTAGTTTCAACTTCGATGAGTTGACCCTAGAAAATTAGAGGAAAGCTCTCTAGATTATGAAGAAAACAATATGAATTAAGAAACTCATGATGTAAAAACATGTACAAATCACTAAGTCTTAAATTTAGGACTAAATGGGTAGCAAAATGTTGCCACATGGTTCTAGTAGGATAAAATATTTTCTAGGAATCAAAGTATGAGTGATACACAAGATAACTTGACTCCACCAAGATTATAATGTGATTTTGAGTCTAATAAATGATCCTTGATCCAAATGTAAACTTGAACCCAAATTATAACAAGTTTAGTGTGCAAATGGCGAACCCAATTTAACACACCAACCCTTAAAAATTAGAAAGGTTCAATTTTAAATGTGAATTATAAATGAGGGACTTAAACAAATTAGGTAAATGATCTAGAATCAATTGGGTAACATTATTTCACTAAATTGAATGACATGACACAAAGTTTTTGATAACAATTTAAACAAGGAAAATATAAATTTTCTAATTGGAAAACATAACGCCTCCCTTGCTCAAAATTTTTGAGGAAAATGTGTTTTGGTTAAGTTTATTGAGTTAACAAGCAATTTTAGATACAAATCAAAACCAATTAAGCTAATGACAAAAACAATCATCTTAAGTCTAAACTGACAAGTTATGGTAAAGTGGGGTTAATTAAACTAGCAAGTTTTTAAACATTTCTAGGGGGATCAATTACACAATGACTTTCATGTCATGATGTAAAAGAAAAGCATGTATTTAGGTGTTTATGGCATTTGGCTTGTTTCAAAAAGGTCTTGCCCTTTTTTCAACCACTACATCCATCACTTGATCAGTTTATTACAATGTCCAAAGTGTAGATACATCTTATGTGTAACTCCAATTCTAGAAGGTGGTTTAACCACTCAAACCTCTAATCCTAATGGGAGTGGTTAAAGTCAGTGCAAGGAGATGAAACCCTGGGTCAAAGCTTCCCTAAAGAACTTATGGGAGGTAATGAAGTCCCCCTTGTAAGCTAAGTTGAAATGAAATAAAATACATAAGAGAAAGATTTTAGGGTCATTTTCAAGATCACCCAAACTATTAAAAGTTTTTGAGGAGTGCTTTAGATGACATTATTTCTATACTTTGGACTAGGCATGTTTACAATAAAGATGGTGATTTTAATTCCAAAAGTTTCCTAAAGGGGATGGATAGAAGAGCATACATGCAACATCCCTCTTTTTTCCAATCAAATTCTAGGTTTAAACAACTATTGAATACAAATTTGACAAGTGAATTCAATTTTAAGACCCAAATGAAAGACGAGGTGATGTTCTTTTGACCCCTTGGTCGTAATTTGTAACTTTGAAAGCATAATTTGTTAAAACATTCACTTAAGCATCTAAATTTTTTAATAAGCACCAAAACAAGGTTCTTAATCCATTTTAAACTTTCAAATAAGGTCTAAAAAGTGTGTTTTAACAAATTTCAATCTTGATCGTGTAATGAAAAAGTTAGAGTGTCCTTTAGCTTTGAATCTATTTTAAGTTTGGAATATTGTCAATGTTTATCTATCTACCGAAAGCCATCACGCCAAAATTAAATGTGTTAGGTTAGAAACATTTTAAAGATATATATATATATATATATATATATATATATATATATATATATATATATATTTGAAACATCTATGCAACTTTAATCTAAACTAATATCCAATTCTTAAAATTTAGAAGAAAACATGTGGAAAAAATCATCAAAAATGGAGTTTGTATGATCCCAAACCAAGCATTTTAAAATGGCCTATTAACTCTCGGGTTTATGTTTTTAAGAAAAACATAGTGATTGTTGATGATTATATCTAACCATCAATAGTTATATAACCATTAATGGTTATACTGACCATCGGTGGTTGACTATGTAAACTTGTGACACAAAAAAATGGCAAAACAAAGTTAAAAACTCAAATTTCAAGAGTTTTAATAATCCAAATGAAGATTTTAAAGTTCATAATGATCTTCTTCATGTGTGGTATGAATTTGGTCCCATCAGGTGTGCCAAAATGTAGAGAGGATTACATAACATGATTAGTCAAACATTAATTCAATAAATCAAAGGAAAAATGCATGAGTAAATCAAATTAAGCCTATCTATTCATGCAGGAATTGATAATGATAATGGAATATAAATGAAAGAAATCAAGAAAACTATACCTTCCTAAGTGAATCCATCTTCCAAGATCAGCTCAAAAACATGTTATCCCTTGATCAAGCATCCTTGTCTTCATCAACAATGGTGGAAAAATCCTGTAATGTCTCAAGAACACTCCACAAAACCTAGGCTCATGATATGTAACTATCTAATTTGCCTATCAATGAATCTTGAAACTAAAATCAATAATAAAATGCAAAGGATTATGGAAATAATTTTGCATTATAACTTTGCACAAATCAAGCTTAAAAATGATGTTCATGGCTCTTCTATTTATATATTTTTGAGATTGATTAGGATTATCGATAATCATCCATCTCAAGATTGAGATGTGTGGCCATGGATTAATATAATTATATAATTAAATCCATAAATATCCCTCATAAATATTTGGGATAAAGGGGCATTTAAGAGGCATAAAGGGTTTTAATGAGGCATGGGAGACCCATAATCATGATATTTTCTACATTTATGACTTATGGATGCCACCTCATATGATGATGTCATTTGATGATGTATTTAATGAAAATCAATTTCTAAAAATAAATATTCAAAATGTTCTATGGAAAATTAACTTAAGCTCTTGATTTGGTGTAATTAGCCTTAAACAATGTTAATCAACATTTGTGCAATTATTTATAAATTGGCTCTCAATTAATCAAAATGGTTAGAAAGTCATATTACTAGGTCATAATTTGACTAGAGAAGAATTGGAAGATGATGTTAGATGCATTGGAATCATATTCCCATTTAGGATGCTAAAAACATAAAATAACAAAAGTAAGTGATGTGTACCAATGAATTAGAAGAAAAGAGTGAGCCAGAGCACAAAAGGATGAAATAATCATTTTGACTCAAAATGAATTAATCAAAGCCAGGTATCTCATAAAATTCATTTCCCCATTTATGGATACTTTGACCTAAATCAACACTTTTAAAAGACAAGTATGAACCATTTGGGGTGTTTTAATGATTTTGACCTAAAATGTGCATTTGAGTACAATTCAAGTAAGATTGAAAATTTCAACACAAATGGTGTTAGGAATTGGATATCTATAGGTAGAGCCAAGGTCTATTGGGGTGACATAGGATATTATATTAGAAAAAGAGAACAAAAAAAATCTTGTAGTGCTACCTACTTTCTCATGCAAGTACCTAATATTCATAGTAGACCGATGGCTCTATAAGGGGTGTTGAGAAATGGGGAACATGTTGTGGGGAACCAATCTACCTTCATGAGTTGATCTTAGTAACATGCTTATTTTCCTATAAATCTTTGGCCTATATCGAATAGGTTTCCTTTGTACATTGATGGTAACTAGTCACTTAGTGTCTTCTCATGTCCTTAGTATGCCTCATGTCTCCTAAGGTCTTCTCAAAAGATGCCTAAGTTATGATTTTTACATTAAATTTTTCACTCCCTACATTCATAACATTTACACTTGAGAAATATTATTTTGTTCACTGATCACTCCCCTTGAGATTCCATTTGTGATTTGTATTGTAAGACCATATATAAGACTTGGCCATCCTCACAAATTACCACAATTTCACCTTCATATTACCCACATCCTTTATTTATATATTTTCACATTTATTCCACCTCATAGGTGTTATCTTTATGAGTTTTAGTATAAGACCATGGATAACACCTGGCCTTCCTCATAAATTTTTTCCAATAATCCAATTCATAATTAAAATTACATATGTTAAATATGAGATAAAATGTGATTGATCATGAAGTTACATGTCATTTACATGCTTCCAATCTTAAATTAGTATTTTTTATGCTTACTTCATTTCTCTTTCACCTTTATCCTCTTATTTTCTGAGTGCATGTAAGAATCCAACCATTTCTTGAATTTTTCATACTTCCTAGCTTGAATTAGTGTGATAAATTTAACATCAATTTTTGTGTTTTTATCTTATACTTCCCAACGTGATTTAGTATGATTGAATAACTTAATTGATTTTTTTTTATACCATTTGTTCCTTTTACATGATCTTCCATTTTTATTACATTATTTTCATACCTCTCAATGTGATTTAGTGTGATTTAATTTTAAATTTAGTTTTTTAAAAAAAAAAATTTACCATCTTTTTTTACCACCCTTTGGTTATTTATACTTAGTCATTTTATTGTTATTACACATTTCCCAACATGAAATAGTGTTTAGTATATTTTTTGATTGATTATATTTTACCAAGTCCTTTTTGCTTGTTTCTTTTTAACCATGCATGTGTCCTACATAATGCTAGAAAAGAAACCACAACTCATATATTTCCTATGGCATATACAATAACAAATAACTATATGTGCTATAAATAAATATATCCAAGCATCCATAACCACAACCATAATAATAACAAATATAATTAATATCCAAAATAATCCATATATATATATATGGATTATTTTGGATATTAATTGTATGTGTTATTATTATGTATGCTTGGATATATATATATATATATATATATATATATATATATATATATATATATATATATATATATATGAGTTTTTGATACAAAAAATAGAATCATATATAATGCTCTACCTCTATGGCTAGGCCCCATCCTGCCTATCTCATGGCCTTGATAAACTACTCATTGATTCCTTGATATGATTAATCCACACAAAATGTTGTAAAGAGGTTATCCAAGATCTCAATCCTACCACCTTTCCTTGTGGATGAGCTACTTGAGTCTACACCTATGCTAATTGGGCTAGGGTCACTAGATGTGTCATTATTTCCTTATCTTGTACTTATGACATATGGGTCAAGGCCAATTCATGTGTCACCCTCTTTTGGGCATGTGCCTATGTCATCTATGACACTATATCCAGATGGGTATCTCTCTCCTCAGTGAGGGCATGCCATGCCCATGTATCTCTTGCACCCATCTTTGATGGTAGCTAACTCCCCTCTTTATCTGCTCATAACTACCTTGTAACCTCTCCAACTAGTTTGAACTAGCTCACCTGAGTTGGAGTAGATGGAACTATTGTTAATTTTCCCCCCAAAGGTCAAATTATCACCCCATCATTTAAATCTTGGCATATCATGCCAATTTGCCTTGTGAGCTAGGGTGGTTTTAAGATTTCCTTAAGATGATGTCTTTTGTACCCTAATGATTCCCTACAAGTTTGGTGTCTTGGTGAAATTTATCTATATAGATATAATCCTTCAAATATGATCAAGAAATGGTTTGAGCAAGCCTAAAAATCTAGACCATCATAAAAACTAGGACTAGTTAACTTGATTTTATATTTTATAAATGCACATAGAAAGCTTCTTAGGCTAAAATAAATTCATGGACAAAATCTAGGATCATACTCTACAAATTTCATGACTTGATGGGCTTGTTATCTAAAGTTACAAATGTTTAATGTTGGACCAACAATTTGGGATGGGCACATAGATGTCAAGTTCAAACTTTGACAAATAGCCATTTAAATTCAAATTTCCCTAGGTTTAATGTGGAGCTAAGAAGTGTCCAAATCTTAGAGGATAATATCAAATCCAATGGCAAGTGGGTAATATACAATGTCAGTGGATCCTAAAGATCTAATGGTGAACATTTAATCATATTGAGTAGATCAATGGTGAGTGTTAAGTCAAAAGGTTAGCATGAACATGGAGATAACAAGTGTCAAGATCTCAAGAAAATATCAAATAGATCAATGGTATACATTGATTGATGAGGTTAGTGGGCCCAAAAAGATAAACAAAGCATGTTTAATCATACCAAGTAGATTGATGGTGAGTAAGGGTCAAAGAGTCAAAGGATCTCAAGGATTAATAAGCTCTTGATAAGTGTCACAACCATGACAACTATCAGAAAGATCAATGGTATGTGATCAAGCCATAAAATGAAGATCAATGGTGCATAGGGTAAGGAGCTTAGATCAAATACAAGGCCATGAAGTGGTGAAAGTGTGGAAGTAGAAGGATTGACAACAGGGTCCTAAAAAACAAATGAGAAGTTTCTAGTTGGTATAGTATGAGAAGCTCAAATCAAGATTGATGATCAAAATTAAAATTTGAAACTAATTTGGTTGAGGTTAAACCAAATCTAATATCTTAAAGGGATGTCATAGAGGTAGACACATCAATTTCAATGGGTTTATTACCAAATATAGTAGTGTGGCTATGACCCCTTTCTCCATTCTTGCATTCCAAAAAATGAATTAGTGAGGAGTAATTGATGTTAAAATAAGATTAAAATGGATTGATTAAGTTTTTATAACTACATCAACCCCAACAGGAGATTAAAAAAGATTGATTTAGCTATTATAATGGATTTGATGATGGAATTGAGCTTCAAAATGACTGGATTCCATTATTGTAACCATAAAGGGTATCAATGAATACCAAAAATGGATTGAAAAGGACTGATATGGTTGTCATGGACATTTTCCATAAGTAGTCTTATTATGATGATCCTTTATAATTCAATCAACACCAGATGATAAAAAATATTGATCATAATGACCACTTCTCCATCATCTTATGTGTTGGTCCCCATCTCTTTCATCCCTTCTACTATATATAAAATATTTTAAGCCTTAAAATGGATCCTTCTCTTTGGCATGACTATACTTTGCTAAAATTTTCACTGTAACACCTCTATGATGCAATAAAAGATTGAATTCCTTCATTGTACAAACTGGGTTGAAGTGTGTTTTATGAGTTCATTGATGTGGTTAATTGAATCCATGTGTTCCTTACCTCTGTCTAGAATTCTTCACCTTCATGTAGTGTTTTGGTAGTTCTCAAAGGTCACTCTAAGTGCATACATAGTTTGTTGGTTAGTGTAGAAGTGGATAACTGCCCTCTTATTCTAGGTTGATAGCTAGTTATTACATTGTTTTGAAATACTCATATGAAAAATGATCAAAGAGTAAATGAAGTGATGTCTATTAGTATTGAAATTATCCTATAGTTTGTCTTATGCAATTTTGAGAATTAAACATTTGGTTCATCACCTCATTTCTATATGCTTTCATAGATTATTATCAATCTCTTCCCCTTTTCCAAATAAGAGTTAGTTTAGGTCTAGTATAGGTGATATATCCAAAAAGAATACAAACTTCTCTATAGGTTTGACCAAAGTTTAGGTGACCCAAAACCTAGGGTCAATCCCATGTTGGACTAGATTTGATCAAGAGGACTTGAACAATCCCCTTGATTAGTTAAGGTTCAATCTAGATCACCAATAGTTCTAACATGCCTAATGGAACCCATTCTCCTTGAGGAACTTAAATTTGGAGCTAAGGAGAAGCATTTGTAGTGGCAAAGAGACATCCAAATTAGGAGTTGAAGACTCTTCATGTTGATAAACAACATTCTCATGGAAATTATTACTACAAAGTCATCTAGTAAAGGTAATTCCCTTGAATTCATTAAGATACCTTCTATTTCATATAAGAGATAAAGATTTAATAGGATAAGACCTTATCCTTAGAGTCAATATTCATCCCCTAGTCATCCTATTGCCTTAAGCAGTGCAATCCCCACTACCTAAATGGCTATCAAAAATCTAGTATTTATTCCATTCAATAGAGGTAGTCCATTTAACCTAGCCCAGTGTGATGATATTCCTATGTTTTCTCTTAAAATAATCTCATTATTTTTTGGATAATAAAAAATAAATGTTATTGAGCACATCTAAGATGTTGCCAACCTTTTCTCCATTCATAATATTGTTCAAGATAATGTGGTTATTAGATTGATTGTTGCTTCATTCAAAGGAAAAGCATTAGAGTGGTATAAAAATATTCCTTTGAATTCTGTTGCTACCTAATATGAGTTAGGATCAGCCTTAGTCAAATAATTTGAGGACAAGTCTGACCACCTATCATTAGTTGAGTAGTTGACTACCATTTAGAGAGCTCCCTATGAGTTCATGTCTATTTTTAACCTCAGATTCTAAAAGATATGGACTAGGATTCTTGTAGTGATTAGACCATCCCTAGAATGTTATTTCTTATACAATCTAAAATCCCTTAATTTTGATATCAGTGTGATGATACAATCAATCAATGGTAGCACCTTACTAAACACTTATGAGGTTGTAAAAAGAGCAGAGAACAAATTTATACAAGATGGTAAGATTTATCCTAGGCCTTTAATGCCTATATTCCCAGAGTTACAATCTCTTCCACCCCCTCAAGCCACTTAGTCTCCATCATTAACCCTTATTCCATCTCCCAAGACTCAAGTTAGTGAAATTGGAGAATTGAAAAGTCTGATATAGTCTTTTGGGAATGAAATAGTTTAGCTCAAACTATAGCAATACTAGGGTAGGCCTTATCAATAATAGAATAAAACCTCCTATCAGCCTTTCAGAGATCAAAGGCCTTCCTATCAAGGATCTAGGGAAAATAGACTACCTTACCAATCATAAGGAGTCATGGTTCTAGCTAAACATATGCAAATCTTGACCCTAATTTACCAACATTTTCAAAGGAGATTATTCCCACATTTCCTTAAAATAATTTGATGTATGACTCAAATTTTCAGCCCTAAAACCTCAATGATGTTCAGAACCAATCCTTGGTATAACATAACATTACTATGCCACAAATGACATAAGAAGAATTTTTTCTTCAAGGAGGTCAATATCAAAAGGAAAATTTGGTACCCCAAGGAGAGGCTCAACAATTTCAAGGGAAACCTAATACCATTAATGTAAATTGGTAAATGGATGATTATGTTACTTTCAATCATAGTGGTGAGACTACTAGTCTAAGTGGTCAAGTTGTAGATGTAACTAGAGCTAAATTAAGAGCCATTGATGAGGCTCAAGATGTGATTAATGAGCCAAGTACTCCTAATGTTATTTTAAAGAGAATAAAATATTAACCTACTACCCCTATAACACAAAAAAATCAAAATGTAGGGGTTGGGAGGGTCCCTCAAATACCTCTAGTTCATGAATAACCAGTGGTTTAAAAAGTACAACCATAGTTTAGTGGATCCTCATTCAAAATAATAGATCAGATGAATAAATATAATGTTATCATTATAATTTGGTATTCCCTTTCTATTTTAAGGAAAAATGATATGCTCATCTAGGAACTTTTAGCTTTCAAGGTGTTTTTAGAGCCAGTTGAGAAATAAGGTGTCTTCTTAGCTAATTCAGACCAACCAATGAAGTATAAAGCATAGTATGTATACAAAATAGAAAATGGGGACTAATCTAAATAAAATGTAGGTAAAAATCCTCCCTTCTCTTTGATAGTTGGTAACTATCTAGTTCATAATTTTATGGTAGATAGTGGAGCCAGTAGCACTGTCATGCCCAAGAAAATTGTAGACAAGTTTGGTAAAGGAGTATTATAATTGTATGATTCACAAAAAAATATAGTAGGCATCATTAAGGATATAAATGATCTAAAACTTGAAAGATTTGGTTGAAAAATAATTAAAGAAACCAAAACAAGACAATTCAAATAATGTTACCTCTAAGAAGAGATGTTTTATTGATAAAATTTACAGACCCAAACATATGCTTATCTCTAAGAAAAGATGTTTGATTTAAATTTTGGGTTACGTATTCATTTATACATGTTTTTAAGGTTGGGGGAGGATTTGGAAGGTCACCAATATTGAGGGAGATGAATTGGTTCGACTTCTATGATTAATAACAATACAAAATTCAAGGAATTACTATTTTTAGAAAGTTATTATTTTTAGACTGCACTTCTAAAATTGAAATTTTGGGCACTTACATTTGGTTTTGGGGGGTTAAAATTCATATATAAGATATAATTTCATGTCACCACTTTCTCCTCTTTCTTATCTTTCCAACGGTTCAAACGACAAATCAATTGGAGCTACGATGCAAAAGTTATGGCTCCTAAAAGTTTTGTCATCAATTAGGGTAGACCCATCACCTAAATTATTGCTCAGATCACTAAAGTTGACACTACATGCCTATCATAATGTTACCATTCAATATGATATAGTTATGGTGGACTTGTCTTCCTATTTTACCATGTGTCTATCAAGGGAATTTACTTCAAATATTAGAGGGTACTTATCAGTTGGATAGACACATTTAATTTTTAGGACCAGGTATGGAAACAAGGTAACCATACATTCTGAACCTAGTATGTGGTTCCATTTGGAACCATATATTATAAGTGTGGTGAATACCAATTTCCTCATCTCAGATGAGGTGATAGAAGATAGTGTAGAAGAAATTGAATCACCTTTAGATGGGATTCCAAATTTGTTCCTTGATGAGTAGTCCTCTAGCTCACATGAATATTATAATTATAAGATAATTAAAGAAGGACTTGGTGTTTATTTCTTGCATGATAGAGATTTACCAATTCTATCCTTGATGAAGGATGATGAGCCCAATGATGAACTTTGACAACTATACTTTGATGGGTTAAGGAATAAACATGTTACCAGGGATGGAATGATGTTGATTTCTCCAACAAAGCAAAAATACTTCTCATCTATTAAGTTCAATTTGGTTGTTCAAATAATGTTTTAGAATATGGGGCACTATTTACTGGTATAAAATGGGTTAAGAAGATGAAGGTCAACACCTTACAAGTATTTGGAGATAGTGAAATTGTAGTAAAACAAGTAAGGTATCTTAATGTATGCAAAAGACCATTGCTTAAATGTTATAAGCATAGGGTATGGGACTTAATTGAAGAGTTTTAGGCATTCAAAATTGAGGAAATACCAAGAGATGAGAACAAACATGTAGATAGGTTAGATACCATTAGGGCACAATTTAGTACCCCAACTAATGTAAGAAGTGAAAAAGTCTAGTAACACATAAAGTGGTTGCAAGGCCTTCTATTCTAGATAACAATGATAATTGGCAAGTGTTTGAAGATGATAATCAAATTATCATATTCTTGTAAGAATTTGAGTTTTCCTCAATAAATTATTTTAAAAAATTATAGTAGTATGGTGATTATATTGTGAAATTGAAAAAAAATAAGTTTCCCAAGGGATTGGTCACACTTGAGAACATATTTAGTGGTTATGATGAGACGAGGAAAGAAAATTCAACTTTATCAACAAAAGAAGAATACTATGCCAATATGGAAGTTTCACCTTTTAAGATTGTAAAGTTCTATAATTTATGTACTTATTTAGAGAAGGAAGCTTTTGTTGACTTATATGCAATATTTCTTGATGTATTTGCATGGAAATATAGTGATCTCAAGGGATTTTACCCAAGTCTAGATCAACACACTATTGAGTTAGAAGATGAAACTAGGTCAATAAGATAAATAAAAAGGAATATTAATCCTAAGTTTGAGCCTTTAATGAGAGCTAAGTTTCATAACCTTATTGAGTCAGCTATTATATTTCTAATCAAGCACTCAACTTGGGTGGCAAATCTTGTTCTAGTATGGAAAATGAATGGTGAAATTATATTGTGTGTTGATTTATATGACTTGAATAAGGCTTCCATTAAAGATCACTATCCATTTATCTCTATGGAATATATTTTAAAGTTGGTTTTAGGTTTAGATAGGTTCTCCTTATTGGATATCTATAGTGGTTACAACCAGATTTTGGTCAAGGAAGAAGACAATTTCAAGACAACCTTCACCACAAAGTGGGGGACGTTTTCATATAGAAATATTCCCTTTGGTTTATCCAATGTTGGATAAACGTTTTAGAGAGCCATAGACATGTAATTTGAGGGCCTTCTTAACAAGTCTGTGCTAGTATATTTGGATGATATAAAAATGTTTTCAAATAATGCAAGTGAGAACATGGTTCACCTTGAGAAATTATTTGAAAGGTGTAGACAATTTGGGGTATCCCTAAATCCCAAAAAGTGTCTTCTCAGTTCATGAAGGTAAGCTTCTTGGACATATAGTTTCAAAACATGGTCTAAGCATAAATCTTGAAAGGATAGCCTTAATTATTTCACTTTCCTTTCCCAAACATAATATAGCTTTGCAAAGTTTCTTAAGAGAGATCAATTTTATCAAAAGATACATCTCAGATTTTGCCACTTTAGCTAAGCCACTTACAACCATGATAAATAAGAATCAAATATTTAGTTGGTTTAATGAAGGAGTAATGAGTTTTTATGAAATTAAGAAATCCATGGCTAGTGCTCCTATGCTTTTGAACCTAGATATATCAAAGGAATTCATTTTGTACACCTATGCTAACATCGACACTATTTCAGGCATTCTTATGCAGTAGAACCATGAGGCCTTTGAGCATCCAATAGAATTATTTAGTCAAGGCTTGGAAGAATATGCAATAAGGTACTCTTTTGTTGAAAATCATGTAATTCATATTATTAGGTCTCTAAATAAGTTCATATACTTGTTATCTAATAATAAGATACATCTGATGGTTTCCCATCCAAGTATCAAACACTTTCAATTAGACAAGGATATAAACGAGAAAAGAGATAGATGGATGAAAAAAGTAATGGAGTGCTATATGGAGATCAAGGTCACAAAGTTGGTTAGAGGAAAAATTCTTTGTGAGAATCTAGCCCAAGACTTACAAGAAGCCAAGCAGGTGGTTATGGTGTCAACTGATGAAGAAGTTACAGCTAGTTATACCTCACCTTATAAATTGTATCATGATTTGGTAAGATACCTCCAATATGGTATTTATCCCTCTCACCTAACTCCTCAAAAATAAGATATTTTAGATTATAATCTATTCCATTTCTTCTTATTAATGGTGTTTTATTCAAGAAAGATATCAATGGCATGTTGTTAACATGAATTAAACAACATCAAAAGGAAAGGGTACTTGAAGAGTTCCAAGATGGACATGGTGGAGGAAATTACTCATCAAGGATTATAGCCCATAAGATCATGAGAGGTGGGTATTATTGGCAAATCTTATTTGGTGATTATCATGCATGGGTTAGGAAATGTAGATAATGTGCAATGTTTGTAGGGAAGGTAAAGCTTGTAGCCTTACCTCTCCAACCAATTATAGTGGATAAACCATTTATATAATAGGGATTATACTTTATTGGTATCATTAACCCCCATTCAAGATAGATATATAAATGGATACTAACTACTATAGACAACTTTAATAGGTAGATAAAAGTAATGACATTGAAGGAAGAAAATGAGACCAATGTTATAGATTTTTATGAAGGTTTGATTAATATATTTGGAGTCCTTAAAACCATAATTTATGACAATTTGGTGGCCTTTATGGGGTCTAAAATCAGCCTATGCGTAGTTTAACATGGTTTGTTTGTCAACACTTCATCTAACTACTATCCCCAAGGCAATGGCCTTACTGAGTCCACTAATAAGAACCTATTAAAGATCCTAAAAATGACTATTGAGGATAACCAGAGGTCATGGCACCTCAAATTGAAGTCATCTCTATGGGATGATAGGATCATGTCCAAGAAGTCAATAACCAACTCCTCCTACAAGCTAGTATATGGTAAGGAAGCAATAATGCCTATTTCTCTTGAATTTCCTACCCTAGAACTAATGCATCAAATCGAGTTATTAAAAAATGAACCCATAGAAATCAGATATGTTGAGCTTATATAATTGGAAGAGATAATACATTAGTGCATTATAGCCATATAAATCCATCAAGAAATAATAAAGAGAACCTTTAACAAAGGAACTTCTTCATAAAGTTTTAAATAAGGATATTTGGTCCTCAAGTGGGATGACAATAGAACTAAGACATGAAGGCATACAAAGTTTGACTATATTTAGAGTGGTCCATACACAATTTTTAACTATAAATCCCACAATGCCTTCCAACTTGCAATAATGGATAGTGAAGAGATTTTTATCCTAGTTAATGGGATATAGTTGAAACATTACTATTAAGGAAGATAGGTTTCATGTACATAATTAGTTATTTTTTTTCCTTGAAGTGTTGTCCTAGCACATTAGTTTGTTTTCTTTTGATTTATTTAGTTAGCCTCCTTATTTTCTAGGTTTCCCTTCTTTTTTGGTGGAATTCATTGTCTTTTCAAGTAAAAGGGGTTGTTTACAGCCATGAATCAAACTTGTCATTACTTTATTAGTCCAAAAGTCATGCAAATGGTCTAGTTTTCAAGCATAGTAGGCATGCTTCCTAGTTGAGTCACCAAAATGTTGTTGATTTTACCCCCATAGGTCAAATTATCACACCATGATTTAAAACTTATTATATCATGCTAGTTTGCCTTGTGAGTCAGGGTGGTCTTAATATTTTCTTAAGATGATGTATTTTGTACCGTAGTGATTCCTTGTAAGTTTGGTGCCTTGGTGTAATTTCTATCTGCAGATATAATTTGATCATAAGAATTTGACAAAGAGAGGAGGTTAGATCAAGTGTTAGTCCATAAAAAAATTAAATCAACACACTAACATACTAACATATCTAAGCCTATATCTTAGGGGGAGCTTAATAAACAAACAATAATTGAAAACCCAACTAAAATGCAAAGAACAACAATCTTTACCTTATTTGAGAGATTCAAATTATTTATTCATTTAACTTTCTCAAATTATGCATAAGAAGTTTTCATCAATGAAATATGTCTAACATCATCTCCTATATTTACCATTGTTGAATGCTTGGCTTGATTGATGGCTTGGCTCAATTTCAATATTACAACACTAGGATTTTAGCTTCAAGAATCTATTCTTGTATTATAAATCTAATTTTGATTGAGATCCCTAAATGAAGAGCTCTAGCATTTATTTTATAGGATTTAAAATCCCTTGAAATGGGTTAAATATGACCATGGTTGAGTTTATTAAGTTTGGTTGAGTTTGGCATATTCCTAGAATATTCTCTTTAGATATTTTTGAAAAGTGACAACTCACAACCATGGTTGAGTTTATTAACTTTGGTTGAGTTTGGTGTATTCCTAGGATATTCTTTTAGATTTTTTACAAAAGTGACAACTCAAAAAGGTAATATGCTCTTGAATTTCCTTTTTAGTAATTGATTTATTAGCTCATGGGTGAACTCAATTAAGCTTTGAAATTGATTTAACTTTCTAATTGATTTTGATTAGGGTGTGTAAGTTAATAAATTATTTTTAGGCATTTCATCATTTATTTTATTTTAATTAACTTAATTTGTCTATTTACCTTGTTTAATTTATTTAATAGGCCAAATTGATTTAATGCAAGGTTATGAAGCCAAATTTAAGACTAACAAAAAAATTTAGGCTAGGTATTCAATGATTGGAAAGAATTGGTTTAAAGTTAGATATGAAGCCATTGGTGTCAAAATTTAGGTGTCTATACTATCTATAGAAATAAGACTTCAAAGATGATAAATAAATGGCCTAAGTAAGCCTAGAGAAGCCAGACTGTCATAAGATTTTATGTAGAAATGAATTGGTTATGTTGATTATGCATTTTATAAATTCACTTAAAAAGCCTCGTAGGCCAAAATAAATATATGAACATGAAGTTATTCATTCCAAGATCATGCTCTATAAATTTCATGACTTTATGAGCTTACTATCTCAAGTTTTAAATGTTTAAAGTTAGACCAATAGTATGGGATGGGTGAACAGATGTCAAATTATAACTTTAGAAAATAGATGTTTAAATTCAAATATTCTCAGGTTTAATGTGGAGCTGACAAGTGTCTAAATCTTGGGGGTTAAGATCAAATCCAATGGTGATCAAGAAATCTACAATGTAAAAGGGTCCCAAAGATCTAATAGTGAGCATTTTATTATACCAAGTAGATTAATAGTGAGCATCAAGTCAAAAGGTTATCATGAACATGGAGTTGACAAGTGTCAAGATCTTAGGTAACTATCAAATAGATAAATGGTTCAAATTAAATAACAAGGCCATTGGTCCTATAAAAATTAATTTATAATGCTTAATCATACCAAGTAGATCTATGGTAATAAAGGGTCAAAGATTCAAAGGATCTCAAGAATGAATGAACTCTTTCCAAGTGTCACAACCACAACAACTATCAAAAAGATAAATGGTACATATTTGAGCCATGGAAATGAAGATTAATGGTGCATAGGGTAAGGATCTTAGATAAAATGTGAGGCCACCACATGGCACAAATGAGAAGCTACTAGTTAGCACAATAAGAGAAGCTCAAATCAAGATCGATGGTTAAAATTAAAAGTCAAAGCCAATTTGGTTGAGGTCAAACTAGAGCTAATATTTGAAAAGGAGGTAGAAACATTGGTTTTAATAGGATCATTACAAAATCTAATAGCATGAATATAACTCCTTTATCTATTCTTTCATTCTAAAAAAAGAACTAGTGAGGGGCAATCGATGTTAGAACAAGATCAAAATGGATTGGTTAAGCTATTGTAACTACATCAATGTTGGAAAGAGATTGAAAACTATTGATCCAACTATTATAATGGCTTCAATGCCAAAATTGAAATTGAAAATGACTTGATTATATCATTATAACCATAAAATGCATCAATGTAAACCAAAAATAGATTGAAAAGGACTAATATGGTTTTTATGACCATTTTCCAGAAGTAGTCTTAGCATGATGATCTTCTCTAACTGAATCAATGCCAGATGATTAGAAATATTGATAATAATGAAGCCTTATGCATTGGCCCCCATATTTTTCATCCCTTCTACTATATATACATGCTTCTAAGCCTTAAAATGGATCCATCTCTTTGGCATGACTAGACTCTATCAAGATTTGTACTATAAAATCTATATGATGCAATAAAAGACTAAATTCCTTCATTGTGCAAACTGAGTTGAAGTGTGTTTCATGAGTTTATTGATGTGGTTAATTGAATCTATGTGTTACTTTCCTTTGTCTAGATTTCCTCACCTTCATGCAATGTTTTGGTAGTTATTACAAGTCAATCTAAGTGTATACATAGTCTACTGGTTAGTGTGAAAGTGGACAACTATCCTCCCATACTAGGTTGATAGTTAGTTAATGCCTTATTATCAAATACTCATGTGAAAACTGATTAAAGAGTAAATGAATTGATGTTTATTAGTCTTGAAAGTGTCTTATAGTGTGTATTCTACATGTTTTAGGATCAAACATCTAGTGCATCACCTGATTTCTATATGTTTTCATAGATTATTATAAATTTATCCCCTTTTCCAAGAAAGAACTAGTTTAGGTATAGTATAGGTGATAGATCTAAAAGGAAGCTAGCCTTATCTAGAGGTCTAACCCAATTTTAGTTGACTTATAGCCAAGGGTAAATCCCATGTTGGACTAGGTTTGAGCAAGAGGACCTAAGCAATCCCTTTATTCAGCTAGGGTGTAATCTAGATGACTAAGAGGTATCATGGGATCCTCTAGTGTGGTAAATTTGTATGACATCAATACCTCATATATGATATCATAGAGTGTTTCCCTCACTATGGGACCCCATATGATCTCCTAATCCTCTACCACACCTACAAAAAATAAAACTAGATAGATATTAGATCATTAATATATCTCCAAATCTATTAATCTCTAGTATATCTCAAATAAAAACTTAAGCAACCATATTTTTATTAACTATTTGTGTGTTGGCTACTACTATCTCACCATTTACATGACCATTGAGCATGATCTCCCCATCTATGTAGCCTTTATGAATCTCTTTTTTATTCACCTCCTAAAAATAAATCTTGGACATGTCACTCATACCCATCTCAGGCTACACTTGAGCGGTCTCTCTATAGTCCAACTTTATCCTAGCCTACCTACTAGGTTATATAAGACATCTACTATCTCTATTATATCCTAATCCTAATACCTTTGTTGATGCCATGTCTTCTATAGTAATTTCTCATCTTATTAAAAAAATAGTAGTGGTACCTCTGATGCCCCTGCCTCTACCCCCATCTCCTCTCACTTTACTACCTATCATTATCGACTAGTCCATGGTCTCTCACAACATGGTCTGAGCATCATCCTTTCCACTAGTGGCCCTAGTCTTCCTCTCCCCTATGACTCTCTCACATATTAGGCTAAAACATGGGTACCACTATTAGCCCTGCTAGGTGAGGTAAGCCCACCTACACTAGTACTCATGCCACTAGATGTGGCTCTTTTCACTAGGTATAATGCACTGTCACCTCTATCTCTACCAAATCTAGTATAACTATGTCCCAAATAGCCAATGTAGTATAAATATACCCATATGGATTCTATAATATATATTCTCATCTCACTATTTATAGCATTGGCATGTGGGGCATGACCTATACTATTTGGTCTTTTCTTCATCTCTATACCTGAAGTGGCCTATCATCAATCATATGAGGAAACCCAATCAGCCAATACATGAGGAACCTCTCATAGTTCCATATGATCAATAATATGATTAGTCCCACTAAATTCTACCATTTAGACAACACTCCATATATTTCATGTATGAGTTGTACCTAGATGATGGACCCTAGGTCATATAACACCCTCTCCTCTAATATCACCCAGCCCAAGGATATCACAAAGAGTGGTACCTTACAATCTAACTTGTGACATAATACTCATGTTATCATAAGTCCTATCACAACCTTCCAAATGTTTGAAACATGTGATGTATACACATCAAACATTCTCATCCTCTGGCCTAAGTATATCCTCTCCAATCCTGTAGCCCATATAGCTAAGGCTCGCCTATCCTCATTACTATCAAGTACCCCTGTGAGCACATGTGTCCCTAATATGGGAAATATTAGGACTGAATATACATCCTCCAAGGTGATTCCCACCTCTATATTATCCCCCTCTACCTCCCACTTGAAGGTGTTAGTCAATCATTCTTAAAATCCTATGAACATGAATAATAGATATGGGCTTATGGGTATCCTACACATCTTTTCTATTCCTCTTAGGCCTATAGATATCAGTCTCACTCTATCCTCTATTGATAAACACTCTAATAGATCTAGTAGCCATGATGCATCCACCAATTACTAGAATCTTAGATGCCCCTACAATTAGGAAACAATAAAAGATGTATTAGATCCTCCATGTCATGTATAGTCACAATACATTTTCTATCAAAAAGCCTAATTTTTTTTAATTTATTCATTTTTTAATGATTGCCCTATTTTTAGCCTAATTAGACATTTTATCCCTCACTCAGTCATTATAATCCCTTAAATCACTCTTTCAGACACTTGTATGCAATTTCATACTATTTTAGTCCTTTGGTCAACACTAGTGTTGTCAATCAGACCTGCACCCTTGTCAAGGTAGTTTTAGGTATTCATAGCCTATTAAAACATGGAAATAATCCTATCTTATGGATTACCTAATCACTAGATTGAATCTTTAGATTATAAGGGTTAGCTCCCTTTGGTGTATTAATTAGGACCTTACTACTCTATGTTATGAACTACTAAGAAAAGAGAGAGAAACTGGAATGAAAATCCTATCTAATGATGGTGATACACCTATATTTTTGATATATCCACTCAATTAGAGATCTTAAAACACTGATTTAGAAAAGAAGAAGGATAATCTTTCAACTCTAATTGACTGATATGCATAAGTATTTCATAAAAAGGTTTGATTTAGTAACTAAAACTCAAGGGAAATGAAAGAATAGGTCTAATTGAAGGCACTAATTAGCCACTTTCATCCACTAAAATTCCATCTAAAATATAATTGAACATAGAGCATGAACTGTATAATTTGACTAACTAGTAACTAGGTAAGAATCAAGACTTGATAAGGAAGAAAACTCAATCACTTATGCAAATCAATGACAAAAATACACTATACTAGTAGTTGGAAATTGAAAACTACCCTATTAATATTAAAAAAGGTTGCAACTCAATCTTTGGTATAATTTTGTCTTGCCAAAAAATGGATACAATTCAAGGCTAAAAATACAACTTCTATAGAAAAATACATAACCAATAGGTTGGAATTGAAAATAGAAGAAGAAGATACCTCTTTCATTAGCCCAAGTCCAATTTTTGTTATGCCAAGATAACAAAGCCTTCTAAATTTGTCTTTTCTTGTATTTTTTCCTACCTGAAAATCCTTTGGCATTGAAAAATAAATAGTGGGCTTAATCTTGGACTAATCGACCTCATGCATGATATCCACACCCACCTCCAAAAATGGAACTCTTCTTGAGCTGCTAGAACATTTGAAAGGATTCTCTTTGTATGAAAACAATGCTAATGCTAAAATTAGAAGTCTATTTGAACTATTGGAATGTTTTAAAACATTGGAACCAACAAGATTACATGCATGCAAATAACATTAAGCTCTCCAACCTTAAACAACTTAAGTCTTTCTGCAAATGAGTCTCTATCTTTAGAACTAAAGGCATAATGATGAAATGGTTACACCTGGACCTGTTTAATCCTACTTGGACCACTTTTCATGAAGAACCCCTTTAATCTATCTATATTAACTGTTGACATCTCTTGATTTATCTATATCTTCATTACTATGCATGTTCATTAGCCATTTATCTATATCTTTTACCCCTTTCATGTATTTGTCTTGGGTTTATTCTTGTGGGCCTTTTCATCTCCTTTCTTTGTCTTTTTTCATTAGCCTTCAAAATTTTGTCAATTCATTTTCCCATGGACAAATTGTTAGCAAGAATCGTCTTAAAATTTTCTCTTCATCTTGTTCTCTTTATTTCTTTTGGATAAAAAGTTTGAAGGAAACTTTCTCTTGGCTCTTTGTCTATTGCTCAGACTTTCACTTAGCAAACCTTCTGAAGGAATTCCTTCAAACTTATTTTTCACTTGAATTGTTTTCACTTTCCCACAAAAAAATTATCTATGGGAAATCAAGTCCTCATCTTTATCATTACCTCTGGGTTACCTCTCTTGGAAAGACTTCTAAAAGAATTCTTTCAAATAATTTATCCAAAGGAATTCCTTCAAAGTTTTTGCCATGGCCTCTCTTTTCTTTCAAAATTTCTATCAAGTAATTTTTCCATGGATAAATTTTCCATGGGAATTATCTCTTGGGCCTTCCCAAATTACCCTTCAAAATTTCTATGATGAACTTCCCCAAAGGGTAGATACACTTTGGGACTCTCAAAAAGTGTCTCTTAGGAATTTTGTGTGTCCCTTTGGCTTTGTGAAAAGGACCCTTTGGGTTTTTCCAAATGCCCCTCAAAAATTTCCAAGTGGACTCTTCTTCCAAAAAGTTCCCTTCAAAATTATGTAAATGGTCCTCTTTCTTTTGGCTTTTGTCTCTTAAATAAAATGTTTAAATCTCAACTTCATACATTTTTTCCTTTAGTTTTTTCAAATGAACTCTTCCCTTTGAGAAATGCCCTCTTTTGAAGGGTATATACCTTTCGAGTTTATTGTAAATGACCTTCATAAAAATTACCAATGTCCTTCGTGAAGTTCCCTTTGGGCTTCCTCAATTAACTCTCAGACTTTTGTTTTAAACCTTCCCGAAGGGTATGTGCCCTTAAAGATTTTTGTAATGTCCCATTTCCTTTGGATTTTTTTCAACCATATTTTTAAAAATGGATAATAACCCTTAAAAAATTTAATTTTAAATATTCTTGAAGGGTATGTGCCCTTTGAGATTTATAAAAACATCCCTTGGAAACCATGATGAGCCCTTTGGAACATAGACCCTTCATCGAGTACCCTTCAAGAAAAATGTTAAAATCATTTAGAATTTCAAAAATAGTCCTTCAACCTTTCTATAATGGACCATTCTTCTTGTATTTCCTTCATATAAAAGTTTGAAGGAGTTCTATCTTAAGCCTTTTCAAAGTATTACCTCAACCTAGTCCTTTTCCCCTTCTTCAAAAGGCATGTTTAAGTAAAGTTCTGAATGATAGAGGTTGCAATTTTGACCTATAGGGTCAAAAATTATCACCTTTTTTGGTGATTCTACTTGGAATCATGCTTGCTATGCTTAAGAAATTGGCCATATACATGATATAGAACTCACAAAAATAATGGTAAACCTAGTCCATGACTATAAATCTCCTTTGACTGAACATGAAGTAACCTTCATCCTTCAAAATAGAAGGGAAACACAAGATGGGAAAGCTAACTAAAAAAGAAAATGTGAAAATAAGAACTTATTAGAATAAAATAGAATGAAACTACTATGCATGAACAACACTTGGAGGAAATCAAAACAACTAACTATGTATAAGGAGCTTTTTTTGTCAATAACAATGTTTTAGATGTATCCCACTAATTGGGATTGGAAGCTCCTGACCATCCAAATTTACAAGTTGGAAAACATTTTGGGATTTGTAGCTAGAAATTTTGTATGGGCCACTCTAAATAGAATCAAACTTGGTGTGACTTCTTGGTTTATTTCTATCCTCATCTCACTTAAATCTCCTTCTTTGAAACTTCGTGAAGAAGCTCCTTTATCAAAAGTTATCTTCACCTATGCTTGATGAATCTCCATGGCTAGCATGGAATGATTTATTGCCTCGTATAGCTCCATAAGCTTAGAATACCTGATCTCTATAGGTTCATTCTCTGAAAAATCGAGCTAATGCATTAGTTCTAAAGTGAGAAATTCAAGATAAATAGGTAACCTTGATTCCTTACCATATAATAGCTTATATGGAGAGTTGGTTATTGATATTTTATAGGTGATCCTTTCAACCCATAGATTTGACTTCAACTTGAGATGCCATGACCTCTGATTATCTTCAATAGTCATTCTTATGATCCTCAATAGGTTCTTATTCATAGATTCAGCAAGGCCATTGCCTTGTGGATAATAGTTTGATGAAGTGATGAGATAAAATCCATGTTGGATAGTCAATTAGCTGATCTTAGATTCCATAAAATCCATTGCATTATTAGAAATAATAGTTTAAGGAACTCCAAACCTAGTAATCAAACCTTCATAGAAATCAAGAACACTAGTTTCATTTACTTCTTTCAATGTTATTTCTTCTATCCAACATGTGAAGTAATTTGTAACAGTTAGAATCCATTTATGTTTTGAACTTGAAGGAGTATTACTGAGGCCAATAAAGTCTTGTCCCCATTGGACAAAGGGTTGATCCACCACTATTGGTTGAAGCGGTAAGGATGCAAGCTTCACTTTTCCTACAAACATAGCACATTGTTCACACTTTCTAACCCATGCATGGAAATCAAAAAATATACTAAGAAAATAGTACCCACCTCTCATGATCTTAAGTGTTATAGTTCTTGTGGAAAATTTTCCTCCACCATGCTTATAATGGAATTACTCAAGTAATCTCTGAGTTTGGCTTGGTTCTACACATGTTAACAACATTCCATTGACATCCTTGAACAAAACACCACCAACAAGCAAAAATGGAATTGATTATAATCTAAAATATCTTTTTTTAAAGCATTGAGATGAGAGGGATAAATAATGTCTTGGATATAACTTACCAAGTCATGAAACTAACTAGAAGGTGAGGTATGACCAGTTGGAACCTCTTCATCCTTTGACACCAAACCAAGCTCATTAGCCTCTTGAAAGTCTTGTGCTAGATGCTCACACAACCCTTTGCCTCTAACCAACTTTGTGACCTTAATTTCCATGTCGTATTCCATTACCTTGGTTATCCAACTAGCTCTCTTCTCATTTATATCCTTTTTCAAAATAAAATCTTTGATGCTTGGATGGGTAACCATTAAGTGTATCTTATTATTAGACAACAAGTGCCTAAACTTCTTAAGAGATATTATGACTGAAAGTACATGTTTTTTAATAAAATAATACCTTGTTTCATACTCTTCCAAGCCTTGGCTATAGAAATTTATTGGCTACTCCAAGGACTCATTATTTTGTTGTATAACAATACCTAAAATGGTGTCCATATTAGCATAAGTGTACAAAAGGAAACCTTTCATGAAATCTAGATTTATAAGCATAGTATCACTAGCTATGGCCTTATTAATATCATCAAAACCTCTTATTGATTCTTTAGACCAACTTAAGTTCTAATTTTTCTTTATCATAGTTGTAAGTGGCTTAGCTAAAATGGAAAAATGTGAAATATATCTCCTTATGAAATTGATTTTCCCAAAAAATCTTTGCAAAGCCTTTTTGTGCTTAGGCAAGGATAATGAAAGAATGGATCAAATCTTTTTAGCATCTATGCTTAAACCATTCTTTGAAATAACATGTACAAGAAGCTTACCTTCATGAACTAAAAAAACACACTTTTTGGGATTTAGAGATACCCCAAATTGTCTACACCTTTTGAACACTTGCTTGAGATGAACCACGTGATCTTCTAAATTTTTTGAAAAAACTATTAAATCATCCAAATAAACAAGTGAAAACTTGTTAATAAGGCCTTGGAATGCCATATCTATGGCTCTGTAAAAGGTTTCTCTAGCATTAGATAAACCAAAAGGTATCTTTCTATATGCAAATGTCCAACACTTGGTTGTAAAGGTTATCTTAAATTGGTCTTCTTCCTTGAATAAAATCTAATTATTGCCACTATGTCCATCCAAAGAAGAAAATATCTCTAAACCTACAACAAACTATAAAATTTATTTCATTGATAGCAATGGAATAGTGATCTTTAAGTGAATACATATTTAAATCATGAAAGTCAACACACAAATGAATCTCACCATTATTATTTCTTATCAGAACAAGATTTGCCACCCAAGTTGAGTGATTGATTAGAAATATAATAGTTGATTCTATGAGCTTGTGAAGCTTAGCTCTCATCAAAGGCTCAAGAGTTGGATTTATGGGCCTTTGTCTTTATCTCACTAGTCTAGTTTCCTCCTCTAACTCAATGGTGTGTTCAGCCAAACTTAAATAAAAACCTTTCAGATCACTATACTTCCATGCAAATATATCAGTAAAACTTGTGCATATATCAATGAAATATTTTTTTGTGAAGGATTACATACCTTACCCAAATTTAAAATCTTACCAGAAATAATATCTACATTGGCATAGTGCTCTTCCTTTGTTGACAAGGATGACTTCTCTTTCCTTATCTCATCATCTCAACTAAAAATATTCTCAAGAGTGACCAATCCCTTGGGTAGTTTATTAATTTTTAATTATACAATCTGATCACCATATTGTTGTAAGTGTTTTGACTGGTTTCTTTAATAAAAATTAGCCTTTTCCTACAAGAATCTCATAATTTGATTATCATCTTTAAACACCTACCAATTCTCATGATTATCTAGGATAGAAGGCCTTACAACCACCTTTATGTGTGACTAATTTTTTTCATTTTTTACATCAGTTGGGATAGTAAATTGTGCCCCAATTACATTCAATCTATCAACATGTTTATTCTTATCTCTTGGTATTATGTGAATGTTAAAAACCTAAAAATATTCAAGTAAATCCAAAATTATATGCTTGTAAGATTTAAGAAATAAATTTTTGCATACATTCAATCCTCTTACTTGGTGGACTATAAGCTCACTATCACCAAATACTTGCAAAGAATTTACTTTCATCTTCCTAGCCCACTGCAAACTATGAATTAGTGCTTCATACTCAGTAACATTATTTAAACAACCAAACTAAAATTTAATAGAAGAAAAATACCTTTGTTTTTTTGGAGAAACCACCATCATTATAGCTCTATTTACATGCTTATTCCTTGATCCATCAAAATAAAATTGTCACAAACCTTCATTAGACTCATATTGTTTGACTATGGCTAGAATTGGTGCACCATTCTCATGAAGGCAATACACACCAAGACCTTTTTCTTCAATCAGCTTATAAGGATCATGATCGTGAAAGGTAGAATCCCAATCATCATTTAAAAAATATATAACTCTATCCAAAGGTGATTCCTTTTCTACATCACTAATTTCTATCACATCATTCGAGATGATATAGTTAGTATTCAAAACACTTGGCGTATATGGCTCTATATGAAAATGTGAAATAAGATCAGAATGAATTATTACCTTGGTAATATAATTGGTTCTAAATAAAAAATAAGTCTAATCAATTGATAAATATCACCCAATATTTGAGGTGAAATCCCTTGAAAGGCACATAAAAAAGTAAGGAGATAAGTCTACCACAACAACATCCTACTGAATAGTAACATTAGGAGATACATGTAATTTTATTTTCATATCCTTGATGATGCCTACCATATTTGTTGGTTACCCATCCAACTTAAATACACCCTTAGTATTTAGCTCATAAACAAGTCCAAGCTTATCTAATCTATTTAGGCATGATTGTACTACTAGCTCCACTATCCACCATACATTTATGAACCAAAGTATCATCTAATATTAAAGAAAGATATAAAGGATTTTTATTTGATTTTACCTATGTTTTATCCAAATTTACCATATTATTTGTTTTTTATACCTATTGCTTAGTTGGCTAATCTGAATTAGTCAAGACAACACCTTCTTTCTCAACTAGTTTTGGAGACAATTCAAGAGATAAAATATCTTGGATGAGCTTATCCTTTTGTCCTAGAATGGAAAGAGAATCCCACATGTTAATTATTATTTTATACTTCTTCATCTGATATATTATACTGAAATGAGATCCTTTAACCTTTAGCTATACTTTTCGAAGCATTGGTTGTTCAAAAATTAGAGGTAGTTGATGAACTTTTCTAACCTCTATATTCTAATTGTTATGGGTTATAGAGACAACAAGTTTCTATTTTGTAATCTTAGAAAAAAACCTAGGATTACTCAAAGAATTTTTCACCTCTTGAGCCTCTTCAATGGCTCTTCTTTTTACTCTAGTTACATCTATAACTTAACCACTTAAATTTTTAGTTTCAACACTTTTAGTAAAAGTGACATGATCATCTACTTGCCAATTTACATTAAAGGCATTAGGATGCCCTTGAACTTGTTGAGTCTCCCTTGTGATGCCAAACCTATATCTTGGTATTGACCTCCTTGAAAATAAAAATCTTATTGTGTTATCTATGGCATGGTGATGTTTTATGATACCAAGGATTGATGTTTAACATCATTAATATTTGAGGGTTGCCAACCTAAATCCTGTATCATGTTATTTTGAGGTGGGGTGGGAATAATAGCCTTTGAATTATAAGGAAGATTAGGATCAAGAGAAGCATATGGCTTAGCTGGAGTTATGACTCCTTGTGCTTGATAATATGGTATATTCTCTCTAAAACCCTGATAAGGAGGTCTTTAATCTTTAAAGGGATGATAGGTGTTCTAATTTTGCTATTGATAGGGCCTATTTGACTAGAATTTTCACCTTTTGAGATGTACTATTTCTTTCCTAAAGGATTGTAGCAAACATTTTAACTCTCTTATCTCACTATCTTGACTAGTAGGGGCTATAATTTGAGCTTGAGGTGGTGGAATGGGAGTTAGGGATGGAACTTGAGAAATTTGATGGGCTAGTATGGAACTTATTTCTATAAATATAGGCATTAAAGGTCTTGGAGAAAGATTTTTATCTTGTATCAAACTATTTTCTATCCTTACTGCAACCTCATAATCACCTAGCAGAGTAGTACCACCCATTGACTATATCATCACACAAATGTCAGAGTTAAGATATTTAAAATAGTAAAATCATATTTAGAGGATTGCATAATCAATGTAGGTATCTTAGTCCATGTATTTTGGAATCTAAGGTTAAAATCCAACATGAATTCATGAGGAGATCTTGCTATGGTAGTTAACTATTCTACCAAAGAGAGATGATCATATTTGTCCTCAATTACTTGACAAAGGCTACACCTAATTCATCCCATGTAGAAATGGAGTTAAGTGGTAGATTTCTATACCACTGCAATGCTTGTCCTTTGAAGGAGGAAGCAAACAATATAATAACAACATTATCCTCAATAACATTATGGACTGAACAAAGATTAACATCTTCAATATTCTCAAAAGGGGTTATTTGATTTTATCCTATGAATAATGGGATACTCTTGAGGGCAGACACTAGAATGTCATCAAACTGGGCCAAGTTCAGTGGACTACCTCTATTGAATGGATCAAACACTTGATTTTTAAGGGCCATTTGGGTAGTAGGGATTGTAGTGCTTAGAACAATAGGATGACTAAACCTTTGTCTCTTAAATATTTGTCTCTTGTATGATAAAAATTCAAAAGGAGTACCTTTAGTTTCTGACCTTCTGGTAACCTTTGGCATGAGTGAATTTCTTGAAAGATGCTATGAGCTCTACAATTGGATGATATCTTCTTTTACAACAAAATTTCTTCAGATATGTAAGGAATTTCTTTAAAGTCCCATCGAGCATGGAAAAAACTATTATCCATCAGACCTACACCATTGTGAAGGTAGTTTTAGGCCTTCATAGTCTACTAAAGCATGGAAACAATCCTAGGTTGTGGGTGACCTAATCAGTGGATTGAATCTCTAGATTATAAGGGCTAGCTCTCTTTGGTGTATCAATTAGGACCTTACTACTCTATGTTATGAACTACTAGAAAAAGAGAGAAACTTGAATGGAAATCCTATCTAATGATGGTTATACACCTATATTTTTTATTGATCCAATCAATTAGAGATCTTAAAATACTGATTTAGATATGAAGAAGGATGAAATTTCAACTCAAATTGATCCATATGCATAAGTATTTCATGAAAATGTTTGATCTAGTAATTAAAAATTGAGGGAAATAAAAGAATAAGGCTAACTAAAGGCACTAATCAGCCACTTAAATCCACTAAAATTTCAACCAAAAGACACTTAAACACAAAGCATAACTTGCATAATTTGACTAGCTAGTAACTAGGTAAGAATCACGACTTGGCAAGGAAGAAAAATCTATCACTTATGCAATCAATGATAAAAATACACTATACCAGTAGCTAGAAATTGAAAACTATCCTTTTATCAATCTAAAAAAAGGTTATAACTTAGTCTTTGGTAGAATTTTGTCTTGCCAAAAAAGGGATATAATTCAAGGCTAAAAGTCCAACTTATATAGAAAAATACACAACCAAGAGGTTGGCATTGAAAATAGAAGAAGAAGATAACTCTTTCATTAGCCCAAGTCTAATTTATATTATGCCACGATAATAAAGCCTTCTAAATTTGTCTTTTTTTGTCTTTTGTCTTGCATGAAAATCCTTTAGCATTGAAAAATAGATGGTGGCGTCAAGCTTGGACTAATCTTTCTCATGCATGATATCCACACCCACCTCCAAAAATGGAACTCTTCTTGAGATGTTGAAACTTTTGAAAGACTTCTCTTTGTATGAAAATAATTCTAATTCCAAACTTAGAATTATATTTGAACTATTGGAACATTTGAAAACCTTGGAATTAATAAGAGTGCATGCACATAAATCATGTTAATCTCTCTAACATTAAATAACTTGAGTCCTTCATATAAATGAGTCTCAATCTTTAGAATTGAAGGTGTCATGCTAAAATGGTTACTCCTACATGTGTATAATCTTGCTTGGACCACTTTGCATGAAGAACCCCTTTATTCTATCTATATTCACTATTGATATATATCACTTTCTTTAGATCTTCATTACTATGCATGTTCATTAGTTGTTTGTTTATATCTTTTCCCCCTTGCATGTATCTGTCTTGAGTTTATTCTTATAGGCCTTTTCATCTCTTTTATTTGTCTTTTTTCATTAGCCTTCAAAAATTTTCAAGTCATTTTCTTGTGAACAAATTGTTTATGGGAATTGTCTCAAACTTCTCTCTTCATCTTGTTCTCTTTATTTCATTCAGACAAAAAGTTTGAAAGAAACTTTCTCCTATATCTTTGTCTTTTGCTCAAAATTTCACTTGGCAAACCTTTTGAAGGAATTACTTTGAATAATTTGTCTAAAAGAATTATTTCTAAAGGTTTGCCAAGTAAATTTCTAAGCAAAAGACAAAGTTATAAGAGAAATTTTGCTTTAGACTTTTTATCTAAATGAAATAAAGAGAACAAGATGAAGAGAGAAGTCTGAGATAATTTGTCTGAAGGAATTATTTCAAAATTCTCTTATAGTTAAATTGTTTTCAATTTGCCATGGATAAAGTGTCTACATAAATTCAAGTCCTCATCTTTATCATTACCTATGGGTTATCTCTCTTAGAAAGTTTTATGAAGAAATTATTTCAGATGATTTATTTTAAGGAATTCTTTCAGACTTTTTGTTGTGACCTCTCTTTTATTTTGGACTTTATATCAAGTCATTTTCCCATGAACAAATTGTCTATAGGAATTGTCTCTTAGGTCTTCCCAAATTACCCTTCAAAATTTCTACGATGAACTTTCCTGAAGGGAATATACCCTTTGGGACTCTCAAAAATTATCTCTCGAGAATTTTGTGTGTCTCCTCAGATTTATGAAAAGGACCCTTTAGGTTTTTCCATGTGCCTCTCAAAAATTTCCAAGTGGACTCTTCTTCTAAAAAGTGCCCTTAAAAATTATGTAAATGGTCCTCTTTCTTTCATATTTTTTCTCTTAGACAAAATGTCTTAAGATTTCCTTCATACATTTTTTCCTTTGGATTTTTCCAGTGAACTTTTCCCTTTGAGAAATGCCTTCTTATAAAGGGTATATATCCTTTGGGTTTCTTATAAAGGACCTTTAAAAAACTTGTCAATGTCCTTCTCCATGAAGTGCCCTTTGGGCTTCCTCAATGAAACCTCATAATTTTGATCTGAACCTTCTTGAAGGGTATGTGCCCATTAGGATTTTTATAATGTCCCATTTCCTTCAAATTTTTCTTAACTATCATTTTTTTAAGAGATAATAACCCTTCAAACTTTTCATTTTAAATATTCCCAAAGGGTATGCATGCTTCAATATTTTTATAAATTTCCCTTTAGAACCGTGATGAGCCCTTAAAAACATAGGCCCTTCACTGAGTACCCTTTTGGAAAATAATCCTTCAACCTTTCTATAATGGAGCATTCCTCTTGTATTTCCTTTAAACAAAAGTTTGAAGGAATTCTATCTTAAGCATTTTAAAAGTATTGCCTCAACCTGGTCCTTTTCCCATTTTTTGAAAGGCATGTTTAAGTAAAGTTCTGAATGATATAGGTTGCAATTTTGGCCTGTAGGGTCAAAAATTGTCAACAACTAGTTTGACCAAAATTTCTCTATTTTTGACCTAGTTGACTTAAAAATCTATGTCAACCCTTTTATTTTTCTCCCTTAGTACTATTTTTTCATATTGTACTTTTTTACTTGGTCAACAATATGCAAAATGTATTGGTTTGACACATACCTACTAGGTTGATAGTATGGATTTTGTCATTTTTAGCCTACTGGGTCAACTAGGTCAACCTAGTTATTTTTCCCTTTTGACCCCTTAAATTTTATAAAATAAGTGCCTTTTAGTAATTATTTCCCTAAACCCTTCAATCCTATTTTCCTAATTATTTTTTCTTACCCTTAGCATCTGATTTGACTTCATTTCAATATCTATAAATGCTTAAAATTATAAATTCCTAAAAATACACTTAAATCACTAGAATATTTGAAAACTAGCTCAAGATTCTCAGTTACTTACTTGTAGTGTACTTGATACTACCTCTGGGTGTCCCTTCTCACCTAGACTATCATGTCCTCACCATCCCAGCTCATTTGGTCTTTCAAAGCTCTTTTTCTCTCCTTCACAAGTCAAAAATAACAAATGAATTTCATTTCACCCTATTTAAAGTCACTTTTTAAAAATCTAAATCTTTTAATTATTTTCTAGTAGATTCCTTGTTTTGCCTCTATCTTTGTTTTTACTCATCCATTTTTTGAACCATAAATTTTTTTGGAATCATGATGACATAGAGAATATTTTCCACTAACATATGCATATCTTCCAAAAAATTGATTTTTGCCTATTTTTTCTCTAACTTCTACATTTTCACCTAATGTTCATCACATTAGACACCTTCACTTCTCTTGCACTCTACTTATTTATATATAACACTAAGTTAAGTAAAGGTATGTGTTTTTTAATTTTGTCCTTTTATTTATCTTATTTTATACTTAATTCATTTTACCCAACATTAGTGTTATGTATTATCATGTTATATTTACTAAAGCACCATCTTGTGTTGCACTCATGTGATGTGATGAACTTTGAGTGGAGCATATGTATACACATAATATTTTCAAAATTTTATCAATTACTAATACTTTGTATCTTAGAAGAACACATGGAGTTTCAATCTCTCTAAGTGCATGCCTTAAAGGGTTCACCAAAAAAGGGGTGGGGAGACCTTTGGTGCTTCATAAGATTGTTATCCCTTTTCCCACTTGTTATCTACACATTTGTCTCCTAAAACCATTAACCTTAAGCTTTATCTTCTTTGTTGTACCCATTCCAAGCATTTGCTACATTTTATCTTCCTTTTCCTCACCTAAATCCCTTTTTGTCAGTCAATTATGCTAGGTCAACTGGGTTGAGCTTGTATAGTTTTGAGATATTTTCACTTTGGAATATGGTTAGCCTTTGGTTAACCTAGCTTAGGACCTAGTGAATTATTTTCTAAAAATGTGCTAGGTCAACTCGGTTGACCTTGTTAGCCAATATTTTTGGAAGGGTCAAGGGTCAAATTCTCCTATAAATACAAGTTCATTTCCATCATTTATCAAGAATAAGTGAAATAAGAAGTAAGAGTGAATGAACATCTGATTATTTACCATTATACTTGAGAAGTAAAGCTTAGGGTTCCATACTTTATTTAGAGATATAGATATTATCTTATGGAGAAGTCTTATGGATGAATTTATAGGTTGTGTATCCTTGATCTAATTTTTTTTGTCATCCTTAGATTCCACAAGAACATCTTACAAAAAACACTGGCCAAGGGAGAGATTGAGGCTCAGTGGGTTCATCTTCAAAGGTAAGTATTCCTAACTTTATTTCTCCTTTGTAAGAGTAGATAGATATGCATTTGTGTTTCTCTTCCATGAATTAGGATTTTGTATACATTAACATGAGTATATGTATTTTGTACATGTTTAGTTTTATTTTTTCTAACCCCCACTTTGTACCATAAGCTTTGGTGACCACTAGATTAGTTTTAATTTACTTGTTATTAGTTTAGGTAAAATATGAAAACCTAGGATCCCTTTAAGGTTATTACATGATTATGTTAGACTAGAGGCTTTATAACCCTCCTTAAAATGGTATATTATGATAAGAGATCCCCTAATCAAGTCTAATAAATATCCATATTAGTCATGTTCCCACTTAACAAATGTATCCCCAATCAGAAGTGTATGGTATGATCTATCTTCTCTGAGTTAGGATTTGTTTATAGATAGGATACATTTCTAATTGCATCTACTAACTAGTTCCTAAAACCATTCCCTAAGCTACTACTCATCTTTTGCACACTCCTTCAGTATTTTCCCGCTTTCCATCACCATTTTCCTCACATTAATATCCTTTTGATATTCTAATTTACTCAATATACTAGGTCGACTATGTACTATTTTGGGTAAAAATTATTTATGGTCTAGGTTAACTCTTGGCTGACCTAGCTCATGACCTAGTGATTTTTTGTCCATAACTATACTAGGTTAACTAGGTCAACCCTATCAAGTAAATTTTTTGGAATGGATTAAGTTTAAATATGACTATATATACAAATTTATTTCATCATTACTTACCAAAAAATAAGTGTTATTATTCACTTGTGCTTCTTTACAATCTACTCTTCCACCATTTTACTTGTGGAGTCTTATCTTAGTGTTTCTACTTGCAGAATATAATCTTGTGAATAAGTCTTAGATGCTTTGGCCTTTATTGGTGATCCTTGTAAACCATAACAACATCTGGTGAAGCCCCTTTGGTCAAAGGAGATATTGAGTCTTGATGGGTTGATCTTTCAGGGAAGTATTCTCTAACTTTGCTCCTCTCTTTTAGTAGATAGTGTTTCACTATTTTTCCATGTTTATTTTCTTTTTCTTAGAAAATAAGTAAATTTTTTTTAAAAATGGTATGGTTTATAAGAACCTAGATTTCATTGTGTGCTCATGATCTAGCAGATGTAGAGAAATCCTCTTTGGCTTAGGAGGATGACCTTTAATAAGAAAGGAAGCTATAAAATGGTTGATTACCAAGATATATGGGTGAATTGTGTAACAAAATCTAGATCTAATAAACACTAGACTTCCTTAGAGGCTGTCAATATACTCTTTAAACAAATTAAGTTTTGGAAAATAGAAATATATGCTTTCATGAAGTAATGAAAAGTACTAAAACTCAATGAAAGAAATTATCTTGAATAGAAATGACAGTTTTTACAAAAATAGAAATAAATTATAAAAAAATAATGCCAAAATGTTCAAACCTAATTTAAAAAATAGTTTGAGACTCTGTGATGTAATAGATATAAAAAACAAAATTTAGGTAAAGGTTGATAGGTGGAAATATCTTCCTATTTTTTGGAAAATAAATCACATAGTGATCGATGTTGGTCACTATGCAAATGATATCAATTAAGGCAACTAATGCTAGTTAAAGGATGATTGATGTCAGTCAAGGGTGACCAATGTCAGTCCTTGTGGGCTCTAGTTTAGGGTAAAATGGGTGTTGGGTTGGATTATAGAAGGGCTTCATGGTTTATTTCTAGATTGGATGTTGGTCATGAGGTTATAATAAATTATCAAAAGTATCAAACTCAGTAGTTAGATATTCAAGTGATTGGGAATGGTTTATGGGTGATTTGGTGGATGATGGAGTGTTTAGAGTTGCATAATTCCAACACAAAGGGGGAATATGGGAAATGGGTGAAAGAAGTAAAAACCACTAAAACTAATAATTAAACTTGATATAAGTGTAATATAATTAGATTTAGAGTTTATTGGCTTATAGAATTCCTAAGGTTAGGTGTAATATAATTGGGATCCTAGAGTAATATGAATAGAGTAACTATGCTTGAACTCTTTATGGTGAATTATTGAATCACTTTGATGTCTCTGGTCTGCTTTGATAGTTTAGCTGGAAGCTTGGATTCACTTGAGAGTTAATATTCTCACTCAAAAAGATGTTTTAACTTCATGAGTTAAGGTATTTAAATTACCTTAAGTAACCAATGTCAGTCCTAATCAACCAACATCAGTTGAGGGGCGACTGATGTTGATTAAGGAAAAATGGTCAAGTTTTCTAAAATGAGCTATTTACACTTAAAGTTAGTTGTTAAGACCAATGGAAATGGTCTGACGTTATTAAAGGCATCACTAATATGCATGAGGAAGAAGTTTAGGAGGTGAGGGAATTAAATGCCTATGTGAGAAATAGTCCTAATTTTTGGTGTCGATCATTTAGCCATTAGTTTGGGTGAGGAGGTGTAAATAGGATTATTTAACTCAATTAATTAATTAATTTAGCAAAATGGGGTAAATGTGTGAATATACATATTTTTAATTATATACTAACCCAAGGGAGCTAAAGGGGCTAAGGGGATGTTTTATAGTGACTAGAACCATGTGGTGTAGTTTTAAAGTGTTTACATTTTGTCTCTTTGTTGTGTAGGTTACATCCTCAAGTTGTAAAAAAAACAAGTGAAGTAGAAATTTGGATGCCCCAAATATGGGAGAAGGTGTTCCCCCTTAAAATGGGATGTGATGAGGTGAATATTAATTTATGTGTGGGTTTGATAGTGTGCATATGAGTGGAAAAGTGGGTAGGATGGGATAAATTGACAATTAAGGTTGAAATGAGGAGGATGAGTGATAAGCGAACCAAGACACCGAATTAGGCATAGTGGATATGGGTGTACTTATAAATGTCACTCTCCATGTGAAGGTCCATGTGTGTTAGTTTTAGGAGGAATGGTAGGTGAGATATAATGGGTGGTGAGTAGCTTAGAAAGGGGTCTTGTTAAGGAAAAAGGGAGGGTAGGGGTTCAATAACCCTAATTAAGTTGATTCAAATCAGTCAAGGTTGACCAATGTTGGTCACCTTAACCCTATTAATGATTGGTATCAATCACTAGACAAATCCTAAAAGGGACTAATGACCAAAAAAGATAAACAATCACTTTTTGGCACTATTTTTTTGTTGACTATCATTATGCATTTTATTCAAAGTGAAAATGATAGGGGAAAATAAAAAATTGTGATTTCAAGCAGCTAATTATGTTTGACTGGGAGTTGAGTGGAGTGTGATTTATTGGATAGGGCATGAGGTGGGCTAGGTGGTTAGAGGTTAGTGAGGATGCATTAAGCTACATGAGAAGACAAGAGTGGAGGATGAATAGCAGTGGCGTAGTGGGTTCCACCATGGTGGCATACATAGAATGAGGTGAGTATTTTATGCCTTTTCTATAGAAAATTTGTCAATTTTTTGACTTTAGGAGGGTGATTTTGAAAATGTGTGTGGATAGGAATTTATGAGGGTAATCAATAAATTGAATGTGTTTATTTAGAATTTATGCTATAAATGTGGGATGGGGGAGTAAGCTAGGTGTTTATAGGTGTTTTTGTGTAATTGAGATAAAAATAGGGTTTAGGGTCCATCGACCATGGCTCATAGTAACTAATGTTGGTCATTATAGATTGACATCAATTGACAGGGGCTAGTGTCAATCAATATAAGGACCAACATTGAACCTCAACTCCTAACTAGTATTGGTAGAGGGTTGACTGACATTGGTTCAATAAATAATCAACATCGATTAAGAATTGACCAACATTGGTCTTGAGGAGAAGGCCAAAGGTGTGAAAAGAGGTGAAAAAGGTAGAAAGAATGTTTTGAGGTAGCTTAGAATGTGGGTAGGCTTAGCTTAGGGGTAAAAAACCTAGGCTTAGGAGTAGTTTATTAGATATAGGCTTGGGATGGGTTATTTATAAGTAAAGAGGTTGGTGGGGGTACTATAATAGGTAGAATGTTTTCATTATCCTAAAAAGTATAGGGTAAACTAAGGAATATATCTAAATTTTATAGGTGAGGGTGATGTTGATGATGTGAGATTGAGTTATACCTCTCTTCAATAATATACATAGAGATATGATCTAATAATATTGGGAGCACATGATGATAGTAGGTTTGGGTGGCATATGGTATTATCAATGCATGTCCTAAGATACTATGATGTTGGTAGCCCTCATCAAGAGATGGAACCCAACTACCAACACCTTCATATTATTCATGAGCATGATCTCCATAATACTAGAGGACATCTTTAGGATCTTGAGACTACATATACAAGGTTGAGTAGTAGAGCCTATCTATAGTGATGAGTAGGATGAATATATGGACTAGAATTTGGAGAGGACTTTATAGAGGCCTAATGGCATGCTAGGGGGTTCTATTTATAGGATATGTACCACATATATGTGAAGAGTAGATAACTCAAGACTATGATGATGATAACTATCACCTATTATGCACTTCTTGTCTTGAGTGGACACAGATTTACTTGGGCTCTACTAGGTGTGTTAGTGGATATGATAAAAGATCAAATAGTCTTTGTCTAGGCCCCAACACTATTGGTTTAGGTATATCATGAGTCTTAGGTTATTATGTACATAGTCAATATGGCATGAATTCATTCTTCCTACTACATTATTGGGCATATGAGCATATCACCATATTATGCCCATTCAAATTGCCATGGCATACATGGCATGAGGCCCAATTTAGAGTCAAATCTATGAGATGGAGATTAGACATGGAATTACCATGGGAAGGGTAGGAGATGTGGGAATTGGATTGGTTTAGACAATGATTAGATGCATTTGTGGATGGGGAAGTTATCTAAAGACCCTATACAACATTCCCACCATGGAGGGGCCTTGGCACATAGACATTTGACTTGTAGAGATTCAGATGGATTTATGGGAGGTAACAATAGAGGTAGGGTTGATCTTGTTTGATTATGTTAGGAGGTATTTTATATTGATACATGGTATCCCAAGAGTATTCTTGAGATACAACATGAGGATGTAGAGGAACCATTACCTCAACCATATCAAGTAGAGGACAAGTCATTATATAAGGAGTTATGAAAACCTATAGGTGTGGATAATGCAAGGGTGATATAGGAGTATATCATATGATGGTAGGGATAGTATGCCATAATGTTTAGGGGATATGGGGGATAAGGCCCAACTAGAGGTATGGGTGAATAGTAGCAAGTTATAGATGTTGAGATGTAGGAGGGTGATCAAATGGAGGTAGATGCTCTAGAGAGATAGGAAATTATTTTAGAGAGAGATTAGATGAGAGAAATATTAACATCATCATAGGTATCTCTAGCATCTATAACATTGGAGAGGGACATTGCACAAGGTTAGATAGAAATAAGGACTAAAGAGAGAAATACTCTCTAGGGATAGGTTGATATCATCACCTAGGATAGGGACCATGCACAGGGAGATGTAGCCACCCTTACACATGAGAGGTATTATGCATGATCAAAACCGGCCATCATTACCTAGGACAGGGATGCAACATAGGGTCAGATAAATACCATCACATTGGATAGGGATGGGTTATAGGCATAGGTGACCTTTATATCTATTGAGTGGAATGTTATGAGATAGGTAGGAGGATGAGCCTCTATAGGATCATATCAAATAATTCTAGTGTTTATATATGTGGTTATAATAGAGGAGATGATTTATTATTATGCACATGTCTTAGCTAGTTTCTAGATGTACCTCGGTATGCCAAGTATGTAGTAGAGTAGGTTATGGTAAGGAGAACTAGCAATGCAACAACTAGTGATTGGGTAGTATCTATAGGTCCTCAGACATGTTTGAGATATGAATCTAATATAGGGGTAGTATTACCCCTACACCATAGACCTATTGGAATACTTTTGTATTTATATGATTTGGACTTTATCCTATGAACTAATATGGTGATCTTTATATACCATTTTGAGAGATGGATATTTGATATTTGATATATATATATATATATGGATCAAATATCCATATCTCTCTATGATGCTAGAGATGACCCATAAGATGTATTATTTTTTATTATTTTCCCTATTCAGACATAGACCTGCTTGTATAGGCTTAAGGTTTACCTTTATGAAGGCAAAACTATAGCACAAGAAGGTTGAATAGTGGGTGAGAGGATTCTTTAAGAGACAATGACCATGTGATTCCATCCTACGAGGGACAAAAATTATCCATGAGAATCATGCCATTGGTAGATCTATGGTACCCATGGTTAGGATTGAAGCTAACATTGTGATAGATAATCACATGATTTTATGATTTAAATAATTGTCCTCAAAGTAAGGGGACAAAGGTGATAATATCATAAAATAAGGGACAAGCTTAAGTTGGATATAAGGTGAGTTTGAACTATTTTAACAAAATAATAGACATAGATGCAAAGAATTGAGGGGCTTAGGTTTTGGTTTCCCATCAAGAGATGATAATTGGTAAGATTCCAACCCATACTTATGCATTATAATATATGGTCCAAGACAATTAAAAGCAAACTTTCCCCTCTTGATTATTTCCATATTACTTATATGCTAAATTTACTTTAAGATGAAGTCTTTGATATTGAATTCTCATTCTCTTAGGTGCTTGTTATAAACATTCTTGATTCATTCTAGATAGACATGGAGATGGTTTAGCATGACCAAATGACACTTTTCAAGTAGCTCAAGTTGGGATAAATATTCTTGAACATAATTTCCCTTTGAGATAATATCCATTAGGGATATATGAAGGGAGGGAATTTGGACTTTGAGAGGCAAGACAAACTCTACTCCAAATACAAGAGAGAAAGGGGTAGTACCCTTAGGTGTTTGAATGCTAGTTTAATATGCCCATAGGGTGAAGGGAATGTTTAAGTGCCAATGTTGACCAGATACATTGACCATTATAGTTAGTATTTTATTAAGTGTTTTTTAGAAGCTTTATGGATGATATGGTGATGAGAAGATTAACTTAATTACAAATGTGTCACAAAGGTTTCTTACTTTTTTTTTTATAAATGATTTGCCATTATCGGTGATGATTTTGTAAGGAACATTTAAGTGGTAGATAATGTGATGCTTAGTGAAGTTAAAAATATTATTGGATTTAGTTAAAATAAGGGGAATAAACTCCACACACTTGGTTAAATATTCTATTGTAGTGATGACATAATGATGTTTCTCAAAAAAATGAGGGTTAATTTCACCATTGAGATCTAATCCCCATTACGAGATGGGCCAAAAATCCTTATAGACTTTAAGACCATGAGTAAGAATGTGATGCAAATTAGTGTTTTTATAACACTTAACACACTCCTTTATGTAATCACAATAATTTTAGTTAAGGGTAGGCCAATAATAGCCAAGGTGAAGGATACATTTAGTGATAGTTAGACCACTAAAGTGTCTTCTAAAAATCTCATCATGCATTTAATTGATCGATTGAAATATTTCATGACTATGTAGGCATATAAAGAGAAGGTAGTCAAAACCTCACTTGTAAATAAATTCCCCTAGTATGGTATAATGAGAGGTACTTTGTATAAATGTTTTTTGACCATTTATAGAAAGATAACAAGGGATGATGGCTAAGGTAAGGTAGTTAACGATTTTATTATACCAAATATTGGATAAGGCCTCTTCTACATGACAAATGGAAGGGATATCTAATTTGGTGTGAGAGGGATCATTAAGGTGATGGATGGTAACAAAGAGTTTAGAAATAGAAGGTACAAACAAGATTTGGGAGTCAAGAGAAGCCATGGTATTGGTGAACTTGTTCATAAATCATGAAGTCGATTGAATAAGGTAATTATCAAATGATGTCAAGAATAAATCTACCAATTATTTGTACTATTATAAAACATAATTTTTACATTGTTAAGAACCATTGATTTGGTTGCCCACAAGTTGGGAGTTATAAAAAATGCTAATTGATTTGATTCCTAAAGACAAATTTTTTTGGAGACCTATAACTATGGCCTCATATTCAACCACATTTTTGGTGTAATCAATATCAAGTTTAAAAGATAAGGGAAGAGGTTCACCATCAAGGGGGATAAGGATGATACTGACACCCCCACCATGTTGACACTTTGATTTGTCAAAGAATATGGTTATCTGATAAGCATAATCCTCTTGAGAAAGAGTTGTGATAGACTCATTGGGAAACTCAAGAGGAGGAGGTTGGTTGTCTAATAAAGGTGCTTTAGCTAATTGGTAGGCAATAATTTTCCCCTTGATTGACTTTTTCTAGAGGAAATCAAGATCAAAATCACTTAAAATCATGAGCCATCTAACCATACATTGATTTTTACATGGCTTAAAATGCATATACTTGAGTGGGTCAGTGTTAGTTATGATGAAGGTTTTATGGTTAATAAGGTAGTGACAAAGTTTGGAAGTCATAAAGACCTAATCAAGGCACAATTTCTCTATATGGGTATATTGAATTTCATAATCTATAAGTGTTTGAACTATATATTAGATTTATTTCTCTTTATGCTAATCATCATGATGTGCAAGAATGGCCCCTAAGGAAAGGTCTATGGTAGAAATATAGAGGTAGAAGGGTTGGTCCTCTTTTGAAGGGATAAAAATAGGTAGAGAAAAAATGTACTCTTTAAGTGAGTCAAAGGCCTTTTGATAGTCTTTGTTTCATTTAAAGGAAATATCCTTCTTGATAAGGTGATTAAAAGGATGACATCTATCAAATAATTGATAGATGAAGTACTAAATGGATTGGATCTTCCCCTACAAACTATAGAGTCTCTTGAGGTTAGTCAAAGGAGCCATGTCCATAATTACATTAAATTTAGTGATATCAACTTATATTCCATAGAGAGAAATGATAAATCCAAGACGTTTACTTGATAAGACCCCAAAGATTCATTTATTAAGGTTAAGGTGGACATAAAAGTGGATAAGATGCTTGAAGATAACCTTAAGGATTTCCAATGATCTTTATGAAATCTAGACTTTCCAAAGAGGTCATCTATGTAGTTATCTATGATTTTATGGATAAGGTCATGAAATATATAGGTTATGACACATTGGTAAGTTGCACTAGCATTATTTAGACCAAAAGGCATGGCCTTATAGTAGAATATTACCCATGTGGTGATAAAGGAAATTTTATGTTGATCTTATGGGGAAATCAAGATCTGATTTAGCCCAAGAAACCATCCATAACAGATAGCATCTAATGGTTGATAGTAAGATCAACAAGTTGGTTAGTACTTAGTAAAGAGAAGTCATATTTTAGAAAATTGAGGTTAATATCATGAAATTTAATGCGAATATAGAGTCCCTTGTTGCTTTGGTGATATACATGACATTCAAGATCCATTATAGATAGTCAATGGGTTGGATGAAGTTAACAGATAAGAGGCACTAAAGTTATTATTTGATAAGGGATATAAAAGGGTTCATCCTTTAAATATTTTTTCCAAATAGGATTGACATCTAAGGTGGTAAATATTTTATGGATTAATATGGAAGGGTTGATTCCTAGCATATCACTATAAGACCAAGAAAATGCTATGCTACGGTCTTGAAAAAGGGAAGAAAAATCTTGACACTTTGAGGAATCTAAGGATTGGAAAATTTTGACTATGTGGGGGCTATCTTGATTGCCCAAGTTGATGTGAATAGTGGATTCATTCATAATGGTTGAAGTCTCATGAGGAAAAAATATATGAATGGAATAATCTTCAGTACCAAGATAGGTAAGAAGGATATCATCATCCTAACACTGGATAATATTAATGTAGGAGAGTCATCTTCTACCATCTCAAGATGAGTCATAAGAATGGTTCTAGTTTCCCCATCCTTTTGATAAGTTATGGGTTCCAAACTAATCATATTGATTTTCAAAAAAATTAGGAGGAATGATATTGAGATTAGATTTTGAAGAAGGGGCTAGTGAGGATGGGATTTCTTCCTCAATGATGGTGATGGGAGGTGGGTTGGTTGTTTCTTCTAGTGGAATTAATCTGAGACCAAATTATTCATGATTTTAATGTGTTTTTCATGGTATTAAATTATTTGGTCCATGTGCATAGTCACCTAAACAAAATCCATTCTAATCATATCGATGGAGGTATATATTGGAAAACTCTGATTTATCCAAGTAAGAGAAATTGAAGGTGAATAATTTAGTAGAAAAGGATACAGTGGAGGTGGAAATTGGTTGATAAAGTCTCCTATAGAAAAGATTGGTTTGGAAATTGGATTGTCTAAAAGTAATAACAGTTCTAATTTTGGAATCATAGCTAGGCTATTGGTCAAGATTCCCATACTCTTGAGTATTTGGAAAGGCATCTAAGGTCACTAGGTGATACTCCCCAAGTGAGAGATGTTGGAGTGTATATTCCAAGGGGTCATTCATGCAGATTTAGGATGAAGTTATGAATGAGTTTGTGGAAGATTGGTTGATGGAAGAGGAAGGGGATGAATCCATGATCAGGATGAGAACATCATTAGGTTGGTAAGTCATATTTCATGACTTGAAAGGACTAGAGTCAGCTGATATGACGTGGACTTGACCCTCATTGTCAAACTTAATGAACTAATGTAGGTCTGATGACACACAACCTATGAAATGGATCCAAGATTATCTAAGTAAAATTTTATATTAAGACTCACCTTCTACTACATATAAGAGCTCAAGAAGAGTTAGATGTCCCAAATGAATATAAAAGATGACCATGGTATCATTAAATAATTAGACTACAATGGTAGTTTCTAACATGATGTTCTCTAAGAGCTTCAATTGGTTGTACACATGGGAATAAATAATATTAATGATATCTCCCCCATTAATCATAACCCTTTTGATATGGATTTATTTGATGTGGGTGATAATGAAAAGGGGAGGATTTGGATCATCTAGATGAATAGGGGGTATCTCCAAAACTTGGAAGGTGATAAGGGAAGATATTTGAAGGGATCCATTAAAGGTAGCTAGAGGTCATGGATCTTTAGGTTGAATCTCTATAGATTGCAAGGACTCCATCATGGATTTATGGTGTTGGGGCAAGGTATTGATTAACTCATACAAAGTCATCTTCATTGGTGTTTGGTGAAGTTGTTTTAGAACTATCTTTTCTATTATTTTGGAGGGGTTAGATTATGGTACACCCAAGATATAAATATTACGCTTGGGTGAAGGTGTTTGGGTGTAGTTTGGTGTTTTTGTGGTGGAAGAAGGGTATGTACATGGAATGGATACCTTTGCTTTCCCTTTATCCTTTTGGGCTTGTGAATTACTGACCACATGAATAGTATGGATTTAAAAAGGTTGTAGGCTAATGGGTTACTTCAGTTCCTTTACACTCTTAGATGAGATTTTTGGGTTAGGTAGATGTGGGGTGGCTACTTTTGGATTTTATCTTGGTTGTGGGCTCATGGAAGGTTCTTATATTAAAAAATCATCCTCATCACATAGTTCATGGATTATGACTTAGAGAGCTTTACAATTATTTGTATCATGTCCAAGTGTCCTATGGTATGAGCAAATGAAATTATCATTAAACCAAGATTGATTAGGACTAAGAATATAAAATAATTTGATAAGAGGTAAGACCAAGTAGGAATCATACAACAACCTTTGCAAGATGGTTGAATAAGACTCTAGTAAGGGTGGAAAGGGAGTGGAGGTTCTAGTTTTAACATTTGGAATGGAATCCTTCTTAGGGGTAAGTTTGAAAATTGGATTTTTGGGTGGTGGAATGATTTTGATAGATGGTGTTGGGGTAGATGGTTTACAAGTTTATGGTTTTTAAGTTGATGGTTTGGAAGTTGATGGGTTGGTAAAAATAGGTGGGGGTGTAGCTAGAAGTGGAGGTTGGGTTTGAGGTTTATTTAGGAGGATTGGTCTCTTATTCAAGTTATAGGGGTGAGGTCTTAAGATGGATGAGGGATTTCCTAGAATATAAAGTAAATTTGAAATGGGAGGCAAGGTGGTTTTGGATTTCTAATTCCTAGATGGTTTAACTTTCCTCATTGGCTTGAATTATGTATTCTTAGGTGGGTTTGGTGGTGTCAAGTCTAACTTCAATGGATAATGGGTAAGATTTTGACTAGGGACGAAACCTATATTATTAATGGGATTTATTGGGATAGTGAAGTGTGCTTTGGTTGCCTTAGAGGTAGGTGGGTTGGATGGTTTATCTAAGGTTTGGGAGGTGGAGTCTTTTGTTGGTTTGGTTGGGGTGATGGTGGTTTCCCTTGTGGACATTGAAGGTTGGGTAGAAAATAGTGTGGTTGAGGGATCATTATTAGTTGAGTATGAGAGTCCAAGGTAGTGCCAAAACATAGCCTAATCAAGGTTTAGTTAAGGGAAAAACTCTAAGTTTTTGATCAACCTAGAAAAGGGCTTATAGATGGGCTTAGTTCCTTCGATGTTGGAAACTAAGGATAAACCTAGTGGCTATGAAAGTGGGATGGCCACCTTTTCCTTTTCCTCTATCAAAAGTTTAAAGACCCTATTGGGTGATTCTTCTATATAAGGGGTAGGCAAGGTAATATTTTCCATAGGTATGCTTTCTAAAGGAAGGGTATATAACTCTAACATGGAATAAAAAGGCATGGGGGTGATAGTTTCCTCATTTTCTATGATTTTCAAAGGAGAGGTTGGTGATTCTACTACCTCAATAAGTGGAGAAGGGATGGTGCTTTACTCCTTTGTTTCATTTTCCAAAGGAAGCGTAGGTAATTCCACTACCTCAATAAGTGGAAAAGAAGTGGTGGTTTGGGTCATGGGTTCATTACCTACAAGTTCCTTAAGAACAACATTAAATGTGTGAACCTTATGTTTGTGGGAGGACTCCGCATTAGTATGCTCACTATTTGTGGAAGGTAGGTGGTTAGGAATGGTTTTCTAAAAATGTCAAGTGATTGATTTATGGGTGCATTAAGGTTGTCCATCACAAGTTCACCCTTGCTAATCAAATCTTAGATAATGTTTTTAAATGTATTACATATATTAACATCATGTCCAATGACATTGTAGAAGCTACACATTTTGTTTTCATTATACTAACTTGGTATAGGATGAGAGGAATTGAATTTTTGTGGGGTTTTGATCAAAGGGAGTTGGATGATAGATACTTTCAAAAAGTTCTCCAAAACTAAAGCATAGGACTCCCCTGATAGAGTCTACTACTTTTGGACATACTAGTTTTGGGTTTTAGCATTTTTGTTGGAAAAAGTGGAAGGATTGGTTTGGTTGAAAAATAGAGGAGGAGCTATTTTAAGCACAACGTTTTAAGTTATTTTAGATCTAGTGTTGGTTTCGGTGTGGTTTGTGGGTTTGGAGGAAGAAGCTTCATTTTATTTGAAACTAATTTTTTTGTTCCTCAATTTAAAATTTCCCTCATCAATGTATTTAATATCCAACTTCCAAGTCATGGTGAATGCCTCATCAAAGATTTAGAAGGTTTGAACCTATAAGGTTGATGAGATATGCTTGACACAAGCCCAAGAGAAAATCTCAATCAACTTAGGTTAGGGTAAGGAAAAGGAAATTTGGTTGTGTTTCTATGCAAAATTGCTTTCTACATTCAAAAGAAGAAATAAGAAACTAAAAGATGGTCAAGGCTAGAAGTACCTGATAAAGTCGTGCGCACCGAAATCAGACGTTGAAAGATTCTCCTCTTTTACTGTGGAGGAATGACACCTGCAAAGAAAAGGCTAAAACACGGAAAAATGTTAGTCAAAGGATATGGTGGGCTGTCAGGCGAATGCCCGATTCCGGAAGTACGAAGACTCCCTAGAAGGATATCAACCCACTGATAAAAAAGAGTAGAATATTGGACGAAAGTAGATGATAATGAAAGATAAAATGACAGAAATAAATGGCAGAAAATAAAAGATGCGTACCTGATATGCGGCACTATTCTGCACAGTCGCCGGCGTCGGTCTCTGTGGTGCTGGCGTCGGTTAAGAAGGTGCCGACGTCGGTTAAGGTGCCATCATCGGTCGGGGTAGTGACCGGCATCGGTAGGGGCAGGTTCTGGGAAAAGGTTCGGGACAGGGTCTGAGAGAGTTGGGACAGGTTCAGGGATGTAAACGAGGGATGCTGGGTCTAAACAGAGTCAGGACAGGGTCTGATAAGGTCAGGATAGGGTTTTGGATAGAGTCGGGATAGGTTCTGAGAGAGTCGGGACAGGTTCTGGGCAAGGTCAGGTCGGGTCTGAACAGAGTCTGGGGGTTTGAAGAATCAGGATGACAGAAAATAAATAATAACTAAGAAAGAAATAAAATAAACAGAGTAATACTTACCTGGCAAAAGACGCGATGAAAGCCATAGTGTGCAGATTGGTTGATGCCGAGAGTGTTGATGTCGTAGTGTTGATGATTGCTCGGGGTTCGTAGGTTGATGGAGGAATTCGCAGGTTGGTTGCTCAGTGTTTCGAATAGCGTTCAGGATCCGGTCTTGAATGGTTGGTGGAGGTTGATGAAGGCAGGGGACGGGGACGGTTCCAGAGACGGTTCGTCAACCGTTTTGGGAAACCGAATGATAACTGGTAACGGATAACGGCAAGGTGACCGACGTCGGTAGGAGTGCCGACGTCGGCCGATAGGTGACCGACGTCGGTGACATCGGTCGGGTAAAGACCGATGTCGGCAGATGCATAATGGGGATAGAGTCTACCTTTTGCTCGGTGCTCATCTTTACATGCTGCCAGGGTCAAGGTTGGTGGAACAAGTGATCGGCAAGGGTTCAATAGGCGAAGAAGAATAAGACAGGGAATGACTAGGAGAGTCAACACGATTTCGGTGTCTACATTTGCCCCTTTTTGTCTTGTTGGTTGTTCTGGATGAACTGTAAGACAAAAATAGGAGTGAGTGCCCCAGGTGAGGGATAAGGTTGATTTCGTCTTGTTGGTTGTTCGAATGAACTGCAAGACAAAAATAGAAAGTGAAATGCCCCGAGTACGGATATTCCCCCTCAAAGCAGGAGTTGAGGGAAGGGAACCAAGAATCGGGTGCTGATTTGACAAAGAGCGGATGAAAAAGGAGTGAGGGTGAACGCTACAAAGGTCATGATTGCGTGCATACCACTGCATGAGATGGTCAGGCCAAAGTGTCGTAGGTCAAGGGTCGAGGAGTGCCAAAATTGAAGTAACCGGGCCCCAGCATTTAGTCATCTGCTGATCGGGTCACTTAATCTAAGCTGAAGCTCCAAATGGGTCGTCGTGTCCCAGGTATCCAGGGCTCAGGAAGTGCTCCTAGAAACACGAAAAAGTCACAAGTAGTGTGGATCAACCGGTGTGCGATCCTATACTTGTGAGGGTCCAAAAAGGTCTGCGCACAATTCTGCTAACCAGTCATGAGGTAGCATACATGCAAAAACAACCAAGGCAACAACGTCTTGGAAGTGGTCGAGGTCGGAGGAGATAGGCATGATCTCCAATGGTTGGTGGTTGATGGATGGATGAATGGATGAAAGGATGCGGCCGAGCTAACCCCAGAAGACCCCATGTCAACTGAGTGCTACCTACATAGCCCTGGTGATAGGGCCTCAGGCCGATGTAGTTCTCCCTAGAAGGGAGGAAGGGTCAAAGGGATGGTGAGGAAAAAAAGATGTTGCAGCCTTTTCCAAATGGTGTATTCTACAACATTGGTTGAGGGGTTTTTCATCCCTAGCAATATTCCATACGCATGATGGATGTATGCTAAAAATGAATTGAGGTCTATTTATGCTTCAGCAAGTATTGGTTTATGCTGAACATAAATTGTGGCGAGTCGATAGTTTCCGTGTGTATTGGTGTCCATAGAAACTAGGGGGAACAGGGTAGGTCATGTTGATGGTCTGAAAAGAGAGTTGAGTGAAGTTGATTGACAAGGGTGAAGGTGAATGTGACCAAAGTGCAAAAGAAGTGAAAAGCATATTGCTCTTTCATTGACAAGGACCAAAAAGATAGCATAGATAGGGGTTAAGAGAACCAAGAGCCCCATTCATGCGTGACGTCGTTGACCATAGTTATGTTAGAGCGGTAATCGAATCACTTAGACATTAAAGTGAGCTCGAAGTCCTTTGAGCAGGTAATAGGAGGAGGAAAGGGTAACCCAGTTTAAGAGCAGGAATAACTATGCCCCTTTTTATAGGAGACCCTGAGACAACTACAAGCCAAGTCCGTGACTCGTTTTTTTTTTTTTTTTTGGCGCAGACTGATCAATGCGGGAAGCCTGCATAGAGATGTCATTTGCTTGGTGGTCAGGTTGTGAAGCTGATCAATGCGGGAAGCTTCTAAAATAATGTTGTTTATTGCCAGATTAGTCATAGCCATCCTTCGAGGGAGTGGTCTAGTTTTTTTTTTGTTTAATATAAGGCGTTTGAATAGCTGTCCTTCGAGGGAGCAGTCTATTTATTACAGTAATGATAGTACAGCTGTCCTTCGAGGGAGCAGTCTGTTTGTTTTGATTTTGATATTGATATAGTGACCATGGATATGTTTTGACATCTTGATTTGTTTTGATAGAAGTGTGAGTCATGGACAAGATTGTAGAAGTTCAAGGACGCCCCTTTTATTAGGACAAAGCATCCATGCATCATAAAAGGGTTATAGGAGTTGTTAAGAGGAATAGGGTTGAAAGGAAGTAGGATGAAGAGGACGGGGATTGCTCAAGGGACGAGCTCAAGTTAAGTGTCAAGTGGACGAATACTCAACTAGCAGTAGAACGGTCGCAGATGCAACGCATTAAGAGGCTCAGGTTCTGGGCGTCCATCAAGAGAAGACAGACGGTAAGTCCCTGATCCATACTTGTGCGTGATAATAAAAGGTCCGAGCCAATTAGGAGCAAACTTGCCTCGTTTACTTCGCTCCATATTGGTCACGTGTTGATTATTTTTGAGGATGAGGTCTCCGATGTTGAAATCTCATTCTCGCAGATTTTTGTCATAGGTGCGCTTGATGCGATGTTGATAGACATGGAGATGATTAAGGGCAGCAAGATGGTGTTCGTCAAGTAACTCAAGTTGAGCTAAGTGATCTTGATGAAATTCATCGTTGGAAAGGATATCATGTAGAGAAATGCGGAGAGACGGGATCTATACTTTGAGAGGTAAGACAGCCTCTGTTCCGTACACGAGAGAAAAAGGGGTAGCACCCGTAGAGGTTCGGATGCTAGTGCGGTAAGCCCACAAAGCGAAGGGAATGTGAATGTGCCAATCTCTGCCTATGTCACTGACCACTTTCATGAGAATTTTGGTGAGAATTTTGTTGGAAGCCTCGGCCTGCCCATTTGCTTGTGGGTAGTAAGGCGAAGAGAAACTGAGTTTGATGCCGAAGGAGTCGCATAGCTTTTGGACAGTTTTGTTTTTGAAGGACTTGCCGTTATCAGTGATGATTTTATGAGGGACACCGAAACGACAGATGATATGGGTGTTGATGAAGTCGACGATCTTATCGGCTTTTATGGAGATGAGAGGAATGGCTTCCACCCACTTGGTGAGATATTCAGTGGCTGTGATGATGGATTGATGATGAAGAGACGAATGAGGGTTAATCTCACCGATGAGATCTAAACCCCACTGAGAGAAAGGCCAGAAATCCTGAGCAACTTGTAAGGCGTGACTGGGGAGATGAAACAAGTTAGAGTGCTGCTGACACTTAATGCAATGCCGAACATAATCGCTACAGTCTTGATGAAGGGTAGGCCAATAATAGCCCAGACGAAGGATGCGCTTGGCAACCGAATTTCCACTGAAATGTCTGCCACAAATCCCATCGTGGACTTGTTGGATGGCGTGAGATGCTTCAGTGGAGGTGAGACAACGAAGAAGGAGGCCGTCGAAGCCTCACTTATAGAGAAGACCCCCTAGCATGGTATAGCGAGCAGTACGCTTGATAAAAGCTCGTCGTGCATTACTAGAGAGGTTGGGAGGAATGATAGAGAGAGATAAGAAGTCCACAAGTTGCTTATACCAAGCATCTTGTGGGCTTGGGTCTATAGTGTTGACATGATGAATGTGAGGAGAGATATATGAAGGCAACGGCACACGATGCACCGTGACAAAAAGTCTAGATGTAGATGAGGAAGATGGGATATGTGAAGCGAGAGAAGCCATAGTGTCAGCAAACTTGTTCGTGGATCGAGGAACAGTCTGCAAGAGGAAATGGTCGAAAGATGCAAGGAGAATGTCAGCACGATTTTTGTACCTTTTCAAAATTTCATTTTTACAGAGGTATGAACCGTTGACCTGATTGACGACGAGCTGCGAGTCGCCGAAGATGTTGATGGACTTGATGCTGAGAGATAGGGCGGTCTGAAGTCCCAAAATTAAGGCCTCGTATTCAGCCATATTATTGGTACAATCAAAGTCGAGTTTAAAAGATAAAGGCATGGGCTCCCCTTCGAGTGGGATGAGAATGACCCCAGCACCTCCACCTAGTTGACATTTGGATCCGTCAAAGAACATAGTCATCTGATAGGTGGTGTCATCGGAGGAAAGCGCAGTGATAGACTCGTCAGGGAATTCACACTGCGAAGGTTGAGTGTTAGGAAGAGGGGCATGTGCTAGTTGATCAGCGATGGTTTTCCCCTTGATATATTTCTGCTGGATGAATTCGAGATCGAACTCAGCAAGCAGCATGAGCCACCAAGCCATACGTTGATTTTGATATGGCTTGGAGTGCATATATTTGAGAGGGTCGGTGTGGGTGATGACAAAGGTTTTGTTACTGAGAAGATAGTTACGAAGCTTAGTAGCAGCAAAGACTAACGCCAAATAGAGTTTCTCGATATGGGTATATCGAGTTTCATAGTCGACCAGTGTTCGGCTGATATAATAAATGGCTTGCTCACGGTGATGCTCGTCTCGGTGCGCGATCATGGCACCTAACGAATGGTGAGTGGTGAAGATATAAAGGTAGAAGGGTTGGTCATCTTTAGGTGGAATGAGAACTGGTGGAGAGACCAGATAGCATTTTAAGGCTTCAAAAGCCTCTTGACAGTCCTTATCCCATGTAAAAATGACATCCTTCTTAAGGAGATGATGAAAAGGTTGGCAGCGGTCAGAAAGCTACGAGATGAAGCAGCAAATGGACTGGAGCTTGCCTTGCAAACTGCGAAGCTGCTTGAGATTGGTCGGGGGAGGCATTTCGAGAATAGCGCGAATCTTGGCGGGATCTATCTCGATGCCACGGAAGGAAACGATGAAGCCGAGAAGCTTGCCAGAGAGGACCCCAAAGACACATTTCTTGGGGTTAAGACGGACATTGTACTGAAGAAGACGAGAAAAGATGATGTTGAGAATGGTCAGATGGTCACAGCAAAATTTGGATTTGCCGAGAAGGTCGTCCACATAATCCTCCATGATTTTGTGGAGGAGATCATGGAAAATGTAGGTCATGGCACGCTGATAAGTGGCGCCTGCGTTCTTCAAGCTGAAAGGCATGACTCGATAGCAAAAAGTCCCCCATGGGGTGATGAAAGTAGTCTTGTGCTGATCTTCCGGAGCAATCAGGATTTGATTGTATCCTAAAAACCTGTCCATAAGAGATAGCATCTCATGGCCGGCCGTAAGATCAATAAGCTAGTCAATGTTAGGAAGAGGAAAGTCGTCTTTAGGACAGGCTAGATTAAGGTCACGATAGTCTGTGCAGATCCGAATCCCCCCAATTGACTTGGTGACTGGGATGATGTTAGAGACCCACTGTGGATAATCGATGGGCTGGATGAAGGAGACAGAAAGGAGACGCTGAAGATCCTCCTTGACAAGGAGGGCAACGCGAGGATGCATCTTTCGAAGCTTTTGCCTGACAGGCTTAGCCTCTGGTTTGGTGACAATGTTATGGGTAACGATGGTTGGGTCGATGCCAGGCATATCACTGTAAGTCCAGGCAAAGGCCTTGCTATGGTCGGAGAGGAACTGGGTATAGTCAAGCTGCTCCTGAGCGTCTAAAGATTGGCCGATCTTTAAGACATGAGGAACATCAGAAGAAGGAAGGTTGATGTTAATGGTTGATTCATTTAACATAACTTGGGTCTCAGAAGGGAGGGAGTGCTGGATGAAAGAATCATCAGCGCCCATGTAGGAAAGAATGGCGTCATCGTCAACGCAGTGAACAGTGTGAATGGTTGCCGACTCATCTTCGATCATGGTGGGAAGAATGAGAGGGAGAGACTTGGATACCCCATTGAGCTGATAAGTCAAGGGGTCCAGGTGGATGGTGTTTATGGAAAAAAAAACTAGGAGGAATGGAAACCACTGACTCGGTAGGTGAAGGTGGCAAAATAGGTGAGTGTGAAGGAGATTGATCAAGGATTGGTTTAGGATAAAGGTCTACAGGGTCTTGAGTGGGGTCGTGATATCCCAGACCATACCATTTCTTGGCGTCGTCATCGTTGAGCGGTTGGATAGGCTGATGGGAGCCCTGCTCATAGCGTCCGAAACCAAAACCCTTCCATGCACACCTGTAAAGGTAAGTATGTGCAAAGGCGGGGTTGCCAAGAAATGAAAAATCTGATGTGAAAGGTTGGGGTGAAGAAAGAGGATTACCGTCAGTAGGAGCTTGATTAATCCCTCCATAGACGAGGTTGGTGCGGAGGTGAGGGGGACCATAAGGTATGATCATCCCGATCCGATGGTCGTAGCTGGGGCTGTGATGAAGGCGTCCATACTCTTGCGGAGTTTGGAACATGTCTAAAGCCAGCAAGCGATACTCTCCCAATGAAAGTCTTTGGAAGATGTCTTCCATGGGGTCTGTGGTTGTCACTTAAAGGGGAGGTGTAAGGGCAACCACCTGTTGCGAACTGGTCGAAGCTTTCGCAGATGGAGGTGGTGCCGAGGTTGACGGCTTGATAGGAATGAGGACATCGTTTGGATGGTAGGTGGTATTGCATGTTTTGAAAGGTGAAGGGTCAGCGGGAATGGTGTGGATTTGTCCGTCATGCTCAAACTTCACACAACGGTGCAGGGTGGAGGGGACACAGGCCATGGCACGGATCTAGGGTCGGCCCAGCAAGATGTTGTATTGGAATTCTCCTTCGATGATGTAGAAGAGCTCTGGGACTGTGCGTGGACCAACGCGGATATGAAGGATGACTATGCCAATGGTCGTGGCAGTAGTGTCATTAAAAGAGCACAAGATCGCGTCAGTTTTGGAGACGCAATTCTTGGGAAGAGCCAACTGATCAAAGGCATGAGTGGAGATGATGTTGATGCTAGTGCCCCCATCGATCATAACGCGTTTAATGCGTGTCCGATCGATGTAGGCAGTGATGAAGCGGGCGGCGTCCTAATCTTCCGTGTTGGATGTAGGAATCTCAGAATCGCTGAATGTTATGGAGGCAACAGGGGCTAAGGAGTGGACAAGGGCAGCAAGTGGTTGGGGATCCTCAGGTTGGACCTCTGCTGCCTGCAGGGCTTGGATGAGGGCCTGACGATGTTGGGGTGAGGTTTGGACGAGATCGTAGAGGGACATCTTCACAGGCATCTGGTGAAGCTGTTTCAACATGGAGTCGTGGATTGGTCCGGAAGAGGAAGAAGAAGAAGAAGAGGGTTGAGGCGCGCAAAGGATAGAAATCTTAGGCTTAGGCGGTTGAGGTGGATTGACAAAAGGGTAGGTCTAAGGAATGGCGGCTTTTTCTTTCGCTTTATCCTTTTGTGACCTAGTGGTGATATGAATGGCATTGATTTCAAAGATGGGAGGTGAAGATGATGAAGGGATTGTAACCGGTTGATGAGATGTGGATGGGTTTGAAGAGGTTGAAGGGTTGTGAGAAGGAGTCGGGGGGCGGTCGAAAGTGTCCTCAAAGAGAAGAGTGTCTTTCTCCAGATAACGGCGAATGACAGCCTTGAGGGCACAGCAAGTCTCGGTGTCATGTCCTGGTGTACGATGATATAAACAAATCTTCGTGTCGTCAAACCAGGAGGGTTTAGACCCGAGAGGTTGAAAGGGCTTGATGGGTGGAAGAGTTAAGCTAGAAGTTTGCAAAAGTCGTTGCAAGATCAAAGAGTATGAGCCCACTAAAGGGTCAATGCTCATCGATGTATGCAATGTCGGTGACTTTTGCTTGGGCGAAATGGGAGGAGGTTTTCGTACCACCTTCTGGGTTGATGGTGCGATGACAGGCGGAGACGGTACACTCTTCGTGAGAGGTATCGCCCTTTTGGGAGAGGGTAGGCTAGCGGTAGGTAAAGGAAGCAAAGGAGGCAACCGGTTTTGGTTAGAGGTTGAAGCGGGAAGGACTCTGGTTAAGGTTGAAGGATGCGGGCCCAAAATGGAGGGCAATGGTGACGGAAGAGGAGGCGTTCGCCTCTGTGGTTTGGCAGTCTTTTGAGATTTGGGTTGAAGACTACTATTAGTTGAAGTTTGGGTTAAGTCCACCTTCACTTGTGGATGAGTGAGGTTGGAGACGGGGCGAACGCCAAGTGATTTGATAGGCTTAGGCGGAGTAGATGAGGGTTTTGGTTTTGATGAAGTTGATGAAGATGTAGACGGTTTGGAAGTGGAGATCGGATTTTTGTTGATAGTCTTATGAGGTTCTGTCATGGGTGGATAAGCGGCATGAGATGAGAGGGCCCGGGCTTGTTGAAGAGCTGTGAGATGGTCCCACAATCCCTGATGTTCCACTTTCCTAGAAGGGAGAAGTTCGAGTCTCTCCACTAGTCGGAAAAATGGCTGAGAAGATACGGGATGAGGTTTAGGCTCTTGAGAAGATGCCAATGGTTGTGGGACTGAAGGTGAGATGAATGTAGTAGTCTCGGGCCCAAAGCATGGTGAAGTTGTGACAGGTTCATGTTTGGTTGGAGATGAAGGAGAGATAGGTTCTTCTCTGGGTGGAGAAGAAACTGGTGAGTGAAGCTCCTCAAGCGGGTAAAGGGCAGGGATGATAGTGCCCTCCACTTGTGGCCGAGGAGTAGGAAAGGTTGGATCCTCCATGGGCAGCAAGAAGGAAGATGGTGAAACTGGCGGTGCTGGTAAGGTCGAGGCGTCCTCCAAAATGAGAGAAGTTGAGGGAGAACTAGCCGGAGAAAGAGGTTCGTCCACATGTGATGGACTGATGAATGAACTCACCTCTTGGGGTTGGTTAGAAATGAGGGGCGAGACCGTATTGACTGTTCGAATATTATGTTCATGGGTATTGTCAGTCAAGGTCTGGACGTTTTTTTGGGTTGGTGGATGATTAGGGAATGGTTGTTTGAAGATATCGATACCCTGATTAGGAGGGGCGTTAGGATTGTCGAGGATGAGGTCACCCTTTTCCAACATGTCTTGAACTATGTTTTTAAGGGTTTTACAGTTGCCCGTGTCATGACCTTTAACACGGTGGTAGTGGCAGAAGTCATTCTCCCTATACCATGCAGGGATGGCGCGTGAGGGATCAAATTGTGGTGGAGGTCGGATCTGAGGGAGATTGATGGCCCCTTATTTGACAAGTTTTTCCAGCACAGACGCGTATGATTCTCCAAGTGGAGTAAACTGTCGCTGTATGTATCTCTGCTGAAATTGGCGAGTGGTGCTCATGGACGTGGATGGTTCAGGTTGATTAGTTGAAGGCGAAGAAGAGGAAGATCTAACAACCACAGCATTTGCTGAAGCTTTAGATTTAGGATTGGATGAGGAGGGCTTAGAAGAAGGGTCATTGGTTTTGGAGTTGGGATTCTTACTCCGCAACTTGACTTTATTCTCCTCAACGGCACGTAACTCAAGTTTACGAGCCATCGTGAAGGCTTCGTCAAAAGTGCGGAAGGTTTGAACCCTCAAGGTAGAAGAAATATGTTTAGCACAGGCTTGAGAGAAAAGTTCAATAAGCTCAGGCTGAGGTAAAGAAAATGAAAGTTGATTGATAAGGCTCCTCCACCGAGCGACGAAATCAGTAATAGATTCATCCTCGAACTGGCGAATAGAATAGAGGTCTGTGATAGAGACCTTCTTGGTGATATTGATGGAGAAATGATCGAGGAAGAGCTGGGCCAACTGAGTGAATGTGAGGATGGAATGGCTGGGAAGAGAGCTGTACCAGTCAAGTGTAGCACCTGAGAGGGACATGGGAAACGTGCGTAAGAGCAACGCATCGTCATGGGTGATAAGGTAACAGGCATGTCTGAATGCCCGTAAATGTTGTTGTGGGTCTTCCTTGCTCTGGAAACGAGAAAACTTAGGAAGTTCCCACTGGCTGGGATATGGTCTGATGGGGACAGAAGGATGGATGGGCTCGTTACAGATTTGTTCGTACGAGAGAGTGTTGCGTGAGCCGGTAATGGAGGTCTCTAGGTTGGACATTTTATCCATCAGCATCTTGATAATATCTACTGACGGATTGGCGGGTGGAGCACCTCCTAGATTGTGAGGCACTTGAAAGAGGCTGGAAGAGGTATACGACGTAGTCAGTTGTACCAATAAGGGCGTAACGTACGGATGACTAGTCGTAGGGACAGAAGAAGTGACTAAGGATGATTGGATGGAAGGCATGGCTAGGTTTGATGTTGTCATGGGAGGTTGGTTAGAGGTAACATGGGCTAACGGATGGGTAGCCACCCTAGTGTTGATAGGAGTAAGGGTGGGCGGAATAGAGACGACCAGGTTTTGAAAGGGGGTAGAAAGTGGTTGAGTGGACTGAGATTGATTGGGGGCCGAAACCCTTGTGAAAGTGGGCCCAACGACGGAAGGAGAGGCCATACTTGGATGGTTGGTGAAAGGTTGGTCATTGGTTGAGGCAACAGCCTGGGTGTCTAGGGGTTGGACTACGGACGTTGTTGATACGACCGCCGTCGCGAGGAGAGAAGTTGGCATTCCATAAATTGGATTGCCAAAGGGGTCTCCCGTTTGGCTATTCGCAAGATAGTGTTGCAGGGCTTTGGTATTGAGGTCCAAGAATCGTGTGAAGTCTTGGTCCCCTTCTGGAATAATAGGCGTTTGGGTCAGAGATGGTCTGGTAGGAGTTCTTTCAGTTTCCGAGTTGAACTCCATTGTAGGGTTGGTTTTAGGTGGGGTAGATGGAAGAGGATGATGCCTCGCGTGATCGACTAGAGCCTTGGCTTGGCTACGAGTTAGAACCATTCAAGGCAAGGAAGAACATCCTCACAAGCTCAAACAAGCAGATAAGAACCAAAAAGATGAAGACACAAGCAGATCCTAAAACCCTAGAAATAAATTATTAGGATTATAGTGGCTTATGCCTTAGAATATGTGTGTAGAGGAAGATTGGCTTTGTGAGTCGGGTCCTAGAAGAAGCAGTCTATGGATGGTTTCGGGTTTTGTTATGGTGCTCAAGAAATCTGTGTTAGCTTCCGTACAGGCCTGGTGCTAAGGAGCAAGCTCCCCTCACTTCACGATTCCAGTGGTTAGCTGGTTTCGCTTAGCCAAAATATACTTCCACTAGAGTTTATCCTCCGCCAGAGAACGGAGTGGGCTTCCCCCTTGGTGATGAAATCCAAGTAGGGTCACCGGGACGGGTAAGGTATCCGCTGGGGGATGAAATCCCAGTCGGGCCTTGTCTGAGGTAAGTTTTATGTTTGTTTTGTGCAGGTGGTTTGGTCGTGTAACATCAAGTGATCTAGATTAATTCAATATGCGGTTTAATTACTATGTGTGGTCTAAAAGATGCAGGCAAACAGAGATGAATGCAAAGTGTTTTAATGCCCAAGTCAAAATGTTTGTTCGTATGAAGACGAATGGAGAAAGAGTCGAAGAGTATGAGTTTTAACTAGTCTAGAAGTGCAAGAAGGAAAGAAGTGTTCGTTTTAGTTCTGCTTATGATGTCGTTTAAGAAGAGACGAAAGGAGGCAAAAAGGAAGAAACCTAATGCACCTAAATGAACGAAAGAAAGAAAGAACCCAAGGAGGACCTAGGGTCCCACCGGGCGTGCCAGAATGTTTCTATGCAAAATTGCTTTCTACATTCAAAAGAAGAAATAAGAAACTAAAAGATGGTCAAGGCTAGAAGTACCTGATAAAGTTGTGCGCACCGAAATCAGACGTTGAAAGATTCTCCTCTTTTGCTGTGGAGGAATGACACCTGCGAAGAAAAGGCTAAAACATGGAAAAACGTTAGTCAAAGGATATGGTGGGCTGTCAGGCGAACGCCCGATCCCAAAAGTACGAAGACTCCCTAGAAGGATATCAACCCACTGATAAAAAAGAGTAGAATATTGGACGAAAGTAGATGATAATGAAAGATAAAATGACAGAAATAAATGACAGAAAATAAAAGATGCATACCTGATATGCGGCACTGTTCTACACAGTCGCCGACATCGGTCTCTGTGGTGTCAGCATCGGTTAAGAAGGTGCCGACGTCGGTTAAGGTGCGGTCGTCGGTCGGGGTAGTGACCGGCGTCGGTAGGGGCAGGTTCTGGGAAAAGGTTCGGGACAGGGTCTGAGAGAGTTGGGACAGGTTCAGGGATGTAAACGAGGGATGCTGGGTCTGAACAGAGTCGGGACAGGGTCTGATAAGGTCAGGATAGGGTTTTGGATAGAGTCGAGATAGGTTCTGAGAGAGTCGGGACAGGTTCTGGGCAAGGTCAGGTCGGGTCTGAATAGAGTCTGGGGGTTTGAAGAATCAGGATGACAGAAAATAAATAATAACTAAGAAAGAAATAAAATAAACAGAGTAATACTTACCTGGCAGAAGACGCGATGAAAGCCATAGTGTGCAGATTGGTTGATGCCGAGAGTGTTGATGTCGTAGTGTTGATGATTGCTCGGGGTTCGCAGGTTGATGGAGGAATTCGCAGGTTGGTTGCTCAGCGTTTCGAATAGCGTTCAGGATCCGGTCTCGAATGGTTGGCGGAGGTTGATGAAGGCAGGGGACGGGGACGGTTCCAGAGACGGTTTGTCAACCGTTTCGGGAAACCGAATGATAACTGGTAATGGATAACAGCAAGGTGACCGACGTCGGCAGGAGTGCCGACGTCGGCCGATAGGTGACCGACGTCGGCGACATCGGTCGGGTAAAGACCGACGTCGGCAGATGCATAATGGGGATAGAGTCTACCTTTTGCTCGGTGCTCATCTTTACATGCTACCAGGGTCAAGGTTGGTGGAACAAGTGATCGGCAAGGGTTCAATAGGCGAAGAAGAATAAGACGGGGAATGACCAGGAGAATCGACACGATTTCGGTGTCTACAAGTTGATCAACCCTCTCCAATAGGTAACAAAGTTAGAAATTAAATCATACTCAAATTACCTAATGGAATATAGGTTAGTGATGGAAAATTTCTTAGAAATATTAATAGAGAAATGGTCTAAGAAATTTTGGTCTTGTTAGGAAAAAGAGAAGAGGTAGTGCCTAGTGATGGCACTATACCAATCTAATGTGGGTCTTACTAAGGCCATGTGGAAAATCCATAGAATAAGAGCATTTTCATAAGAAATAAAATAAAATGAATTCCTAAATTCTCTAAGATACTACTGGGGATATTCTTTGCTTTAGAATTTAGCAAATTTTAGAAGTTCCCATTGTGTAAGATATGGTCAGATTAGGTTGGAAGGTTGGATTGGCTCAATGCAAATCTAGTCATATGAAAATATATTACTGGAAATAGAAATGGATGAACCTATATTGGTCATATTATCCATCAAAAAATTAATAAGATTAGTTTATGGTGGTGAACCCCCATAATTATAAGGTATATTTTTTTGGGGTTGTGAAGGTGCCATAAATTGGTAACTAGTAAAGGGTTAGGAAGATGCTAAATATTGGTAAGTGGGAATGGAATGTTAGGAAGAAGTTATAGGTATATACCTTTGTGGGTCTGGGACATACCCTAGTTTTGGTGGAATAGACATTGGTTGGTTAAGAGGCATGGTTTGGTTGGTGGGTTAAAGGTGGGTAGTTACCTTAGTGATAATGAGTGGGAGTGTAGAGGGTTTAGAGACTACCAAATTTTATAAAGGGGTGGAAGATGTTGGGTTGTGAATGTAAAATGGTAGGGAATAAATCCTAGTATAGGGCACCCCAATGGTAAGTGGTGTTTGGGTTACCAAAGGTTGAGTGATTCCTATATTGGAATGGTTAGTTATAGGTTTGGTAGGGGTAGAAGGTGCTTGGGTATTAGTTGGTTGAAGGGATTGGTGTTAGGTGGTAGTGTTTGAATGGTTGTTGGTGGAAGAAGAGGCTTGATTCACCATAGGTTGGGTGGAGATAGTGTAAATTGAGGTCTCACACATAAGCTAAGTTGGCATGCAATAGGGAGGTTTAGTAGAGGGAATTGAAGTCGAGGTATGGTTGGCAATGGTAGCAAGGTAGTGTTGGAGATCCACATGATTATTATCAAGAAGAGTGGTGAAATCCACATCTCCTTGGGAAAAGTATCAATGCATGTTAGGACTTCTAAATTGGTCATGGGAACTTTCTACATCTAGATTGTGCTTTATGGATGAGGAAGAAAAAGATGGGTGGTAGGGAGGTGGATCTTTCTTTGCTTGGTTTCTAACTTGTTGTCTTGTCAAAAATATGCAATTAAAGTTATAAGAATGGTGAAATCAATCTCACACACTCAAAAATAGAGCAAATAAAATAAAAGATCAAGGAAAATAAGCATACACTAAGAGTATGTTTAACTCCTAGAATTATTTTTTATCTCTCTTTAGGCTTATGCCTCAATTTAAGAAGTTATGAGACTCAACTTGGGATTGTAAAATGAGAACTAGAAAATGAAGTCTAAATATGGTTTTGGGTTGTTTAAGGCTCTCAAAAATCTATATTAGAATTTGGTAGGTGGGTGGTTCACACACCATAGTGATAAGGGTGTCGGGTGCTTAGCTATAATATACCAAATTTATAGAGTTTATACTCAACCAATGAATTGAGTTTTAGTTTCTCCCCTTGGCAGTGAAGTCCAAGTGGGATATCCAAGGGTAAGGTTTATCACTAGGTGATGAAATCCTAGTCGAGCTTGATGTTAGTGTTTGATGTTTGATTTGTATGAGTGATTTGGTATTGTGTGTATGATAAAAAGTGACTTGCTATGATTAATTTCACCATTTACTTTTAAGCTATGTGAACTAAACAAGCAAGCAAGTAATGGATGCAAGTTATTTTTAAACCCAAAAGAAAAATTTTATTTCTTTTCAATGATTATAAAAAAAAACTATGATGCACCTAAATGTGGTATGAAGATGTAAGTCCTAATCTTAGGATGAGTGTTTTTTAACTTTTAGTAATGAAGGAAAAATGAAAATTCTACCTTTTCTAAGAATTCAAAGAAGACAAACTTTCTTTGGAAAAGAAGAATTAAAAAACTATGATTTTCAATGAAGAAATGAAAGAAGGACCATTTAATTTTTAGAAATAAAATAACTTCAAGGGATGAATCTTTTACTAATGCAACTAAATGTCCTAAACAACTATGAAACTAAGAAAATATTGAGGGTCCCACTAGGTGTGCTAGAATGTTTCACTATTTTTTTGTATTTGTTTTATTTTTATTAGAAAATAAGTAAAAACTTAAAAAAAGGTATGGTTTAGAATAACCTTGATTTCATTGTGCGCTTATGATCTAGTTGATGTAGAGAAATCCTCTTTTTCTTGGAAGGATGTAAAGGAGCTGGTTCATATCTCTATGGATTAAATAAGAAAAAATAAGCTAAACATAGAGATAGAATGCACTAATAATATTATTTCTTTAAACTTTGATAATAAAAAAATACAAACACATTAAAAGTATATAGGACTCTGATTCCTATAATAAGGGATTTTAGATCCCTACAAATGCTCTCCTAAAAACCTCCAAATCTCCTAAATATTATTCATAATATATTGTTTACTATTAACAATACATTATTAAGTCAATAAAAAATTATAACTATTAGTAAATTAATACTCATTTAATAATTTAGATTAAAATAATTTAAAAAATTTCACAATATACCTCAATATTCACCCCCTTGTGAACATTATTAATCCTATTTACATCCTATTAATGTGAGCATGGGGAGAATATACATCTTCAAGAATTGGCATGAATAGAATCATATGCCAATGCATACTTTTAGGTCTTCATATTATCAATGTAATCTTGTTGCACATGACCACTACTATGCAAACGAACACATCCCACATTTACTTTATGTGACCATATGAACATGTTAGTAAGGTCATCTCCATAAAGAAGTAAAGTAGTCATAAGATCTGTTGACACCTAAATTTCTTACTTCAGGTTTAATATCCTCCTATGGGAATATTTGAAAATGTGAGGCTGAGTGCGATCTATAAAGCAACCTCTGGGATTTTTATAATCCATCTTTTCATTTAATTTGGAGATGAAAAAGGATAAAGAGAAATGAAAGAAAATAATAGTAAAATGACACTAACTAAGGCGATGCACTATGAGATTTAAAACATTAACACATATTTGCATAAAATATCATAAACACTTAAACATTATAGAATATAAAGGAGTATAAATCATGAATTAAGATCTACAATGCAAGTAGAGTTTCATACTATATAAGAAAAAGAAAATAAATAATGAAAAAAGATAATTTTCTACTCAAAATAACACAAAACACCACATCCTCTTCATTATAGGTGGATAATATAATATAAAAGGTCATAAAGGCACATATGAATCATCTAATAACATATGTGAGGTGTACCTATTAGGGTTTCAAAATATAAAAATCTTAACTACTACTAATCTTAGTCTATTATAATACGACTGTGTACAAATAGCTAAAAGTAGCAAAAGCTAAAGATAATAGATCCCAACTCCTCCTTCTCTAAGGGGTGAGCCTATAATATATAGGTGAGACCATATCTCATTTGGGTGACACCTAGAGATTTGACACTTTCAACCATAATTATGCCATTGCAATTGAAAGAGGGTCTTGAGTTCATGAGTGCAATTTTCATTTGGATCCTAAATATGGTGGGGATGCACTATTCTATTATGAACACTATACTCAGGAGAAGTGAAGTGGAACCATATGGAAGGGATCATCTCTTCTCCATTGTAACATCATGGTGGGTCCATTTTTATTTCCCTTGACCAATGACATAGCTTCAAAGTCTAATAGATCAATACTGCTTCTAGATAAGCATAGGGGCACTATGTGTCAAGCTCACACTCCTCTAAGAGGCTTAGGCATATTTTTAAAAGTTACTCCATGGGCTTGTATGTCATCTTGTTAACTAATGGAACTACTTGGAGGTTTGACACAAAAGGAAAAGGCTTTGAAGAGCACATGGCCACCACATGTCAAGATAACACTCCATCAGAGTGAAATGAGAGCTTCGTTGAGCTAGATGAGCATTAGGATACCACATGGAAGAAGCAGATGGAGGATGGGACTTAGGAAAATATTTGAGAAAGGGTCCCAAAAAAGAAACAAGATGAAAATGGAAACCATCAGAGGGTGCCAAGGAACCATCAACTACCAAGCGAGCCTGAAGCCAAAGATGAACTGCTCCAAAATAATAAAAGTGGATTTTCATCCATAGTTCTTGGTGAATAATAATGGCATCTACCTATGGATTATAGAACCTAAAATCTTGGTACTATAACCAATTAAAGTAGAAATGGGAGGAAGGTATGAAAAACATACAATTTTTTAAGGGCCAACTGTAAGGGCACCCATTCTTCCTAATTAGGTTGGGTCTTCTTATTGAGAACCTCAAAGGCTCTATCTAGATTTATCATCTCCTCGAAGGAAATGTTTTTTATGCCTTGAAATACCAGCATCTAGAATTGTAGCTAGGTAAGTGGTTGTAAAATATTCTCCACTTAGGAGACATCAAGTAACTAATAGAGATCCATAAATATGGTCTAATCATTCTGCTTCTACTCTAGAAATTCCTTGATTTGGTCTTGTAGAAGGACACTATTCTCTACCAAAATAAGGGAAGGTATTCCCAAATGGATTAACTGATCAATGTGTCACTACATATCTCAAAGCATATATCTTAAGGCTTTAAGTAATGCATTGCATTTATTTTCTACCTTATTACATTTAAGAAATTCATTTACCTTAGCTATTTCCTATCTCTAATTAACCACCCCTTTTGCCTGTAAAATTTACTTTAAAGTAATTTAGAGCTTCTAGAGTAGGCTCTATGAATGTAAGACCTTAGGAGATATAAAGTCAATCACCAAGTCAATAGATGCACGTACTTGAGAGTTTAGTCTTTGTGATTCTATGATGAAAGTGAGCATTGATTTTAGGTTAGTATCTACACCCTTAATCCTCTCCCAATAGGATTTATATAGCTTTTGGATCATGGAAAGGATTTCAACAACCTAGGAGTGAGTGGTAAGGTCATTATTCATCTTCTCAATCTAATGGTACTTCACCAAGGATTCATGCTACATCTTATGTTGTAACTAGTGAAACGACCAATAAGAATTAGAGAGACTATAGTAGACCCAAGCTAGTTTGATCTCCTTCTCTTATAGATTAATTTGGTGGCTAACCAAAGGTTTAATCTACTTCAAAGCATCTATTTGATATGTGGCTATGTAGGTTGATATTTACCTTATTAAGCTTTGTATCTTTGGCCTTAGCCTCAATATTAAGGTAGTTGGTCGTATCCTTCACCTCTGCAAGCTCTAGCTTGGTCTTCTCTAGCTATCATGCCACCTTGAGATAATTTGTGGTCATAGAATTTTGCATCTCTTCCATAAGCTTGACCCAATCAGTGGTTCTAGCCTAACTAAAGTTGAGGTTGACAGATTTTATGGTGTAGTCCCCTGATTACATCTACCCTTAGGGATTGACTATTTGAGGGGTTAGATGAATAAGCATGAGGGATTATTGTGTGGCATCATAAAATGACCACATGTGAGTCTTATCAAAGGCCTTGGTCTGCTTCTCTACCTTTATTTCTATTTAGGCCTCTCAAGCCACCCTTACTACATCTATCTATTAGTATTACTGATCTAGTGATTAAATGATTTCTCCTATAAAGGGGATTCCATATGGTAGCATGAATGGAATAGTGACTTGCTACTATGGAGTAGAATACTCTACTCCTAGAAAGGTGAGCAAATGAATAGTGAGGGTGGAAGGGGAGAAAGGTTGGAGCTTATAGGGTGGGGTGAATTGTGATTGCATTATGAGGGAGGATGAGGTAGATGATAAAGGTAGGGGGTGAGGAATGGCACATGGAAGGATATAAATATCATGGAGGAAAGTAAGGAGAACTCAATGTTAAACTAGGTGGGAGAATAGGAAAGTGGGGCCAAGGTAGTACTTAATTGGGTAGTTAAGAGTGCCATAACTAGGGGTGAGATTGTGGAGGGAGATAAGGAAGTTGAAAATGAGGTGGTAGTAGAGAGAAAAGGATCCAAGAAGTATATTTTATTCTATGGGGGTGTAATCAAAGGGTTAGAAATGGGTGCCTTAGTCTACTTGAGCTAGGATGACTCAGCCATGAGGTGCCCAAAAGGATATTATTTCTACTATAGGGCCATGAGGCATGGGAATATGGATAATGGCCATGTTAGAGACTTTTAGACCTCTAATATTTTTACCTTCTATGGAGGCATTTCACCTATCTCCCCCTTGGGAGTATCTTCTTCCTTTTCTCATTCTTCTCTTATCATAATTTCAAGAGTGGATTATTCTGCCTCTACACCTTCCTATGGAGGAAACTCATCATAAAGATTCTCAAAAGTGAAATCTCTATCTTCATAATATAAATTAGAGTGTGACTTATTGATTCCATACCTATATTTAGTGAAGGCCATTATTTTATCGTCACTGCAATCTGACTAGGTGAACATTTTCTTCATCCCCTTTGACAACTTCTTGGTCAGGTCATATGCCTAGACCTTGTCATAGAAAGACTCCCATGGTTTGAGGGTGTCTAGTGAGATCTAATCCAAGTCCAAACAATTTTGAGGAAATTCCTCTATGGGTGAAATCCTCTATTCTAGATAAGGCTAGGTTTAGTGTTTGGGAGCATTGGTCATCTTTAAAGAAGCTATGTACCTAATTAGGTTATAGTTTCATCTATAAATTATCAAATCAAGGTTGAGATCTACTAGATTGGCCATGATTAGTTGTCCCTAGTGCCTTTTTAACACTATAATGCCATCTTTCATGAAAGGGACCTTGTATACACCTTTCTTTTTCTCCCTAGCCTTGTAGGCAGAGTCTACCACATTGAGTTGGCAAGCTAACTCTAGGGATAGGATCATATCTATTAGTATGTGGGGGAGTCAAAAAGGATCTCCTTAAAACTTTTATACTTAGATGAATGAAAAGTGGGCTCTCCAAAATTAGTCATTTAGGACCTTGTTGCTTGTAATCCAATCCCACTACCAATCTATCATTCTAGAGGTAATGTCTTGTTTACTAAGGTCAATGAAACTTGGAGTCATAAAGAGATTTGATAACTCATATTATTCCCTAGTGATAGATATGACATGAGTTTATATCGTGATTAGGGCCACCACATTAGGAAATACTTCTCTGTTGAAGGTGCTAAGATTTAGGTATGAATAGAAGTACTGAAAATGCTAGTATAGAATGAGATATAGGAGGAAGGATGGGTATCAAAAGGTACCCATCATCAAAAAAATTACTAGACCATCCCTTATGGTGGTGGGAATGGATTCAAAAAAGTCAATTTTGAATGCCTATCCATTCTCCATGATGGTCATGAGGAAGAGTGCCCCCAACTAAAAGTCATAGATGTTGTTGCCATCATCCATCTCTAAGATGAAGGACATCCTGGATAGAGTCTCCTTCAAGTTCTATGTGGGGAAGGTCATCAGGGGCATGGGTACCGTAGGCTTTTCTATGACCTTGATTTTGAGGATGATGCTAATGAAACATGCCTTTTCTTAGACTTGGGAGTCCTACAAAATCTAAAGGATTTCTATGCTATAGATAATATCATCAGGATCATATGGGAGTTAGAGCATCTCCTTTATATAATTTGCACTAATTTTCACCCTTAAATGGGCATTGCCAACAATCATGCCAATGTGAGTGTCATATCTTTCTATGTAGAGGGTGATGATTTTTTGGCATGGGTGCACATAGGCACCATGTATTATGCCAACATGGACTCCCATATCATGTAGTTAAATGAGTGATATTCCTTCCTATTAACCTTATCAAGCATTCAAGCATGGGCACCCTCCCTTAAACTCTTGGGGTTTTTTAATCAAAATTTAGATCAAAAATTTAATTTGTGAAGTTGGTCACCAATGTTTGGTCCTTACAGGGTCTCTTGGGTGCCTTCATGGTATTTGGCACTTTCTCCTTTTCTTGAGTGGGGACTAAAGCATAGGCCTTACTTATGGTGTGTCTGGGGGGAAGGTCTCCCTTGCTACTTGACCTATGGGATCGCTATTTTAAAGGGTGCTTATTACTTCTTAATGAAGAGGTGAAAGCCTCCATTATTGAGGAGTTCATTCTAAAATCACTTTTTATTTCTACTAAAAGTTTAGATTTATAGTTTTTTGATTTGATACATAGAAATAAAGCCTTGACTCTTCTCTATTTGTTTCAATTACTCAAAGCTTTCAAAAATATCAAAGTGTCAAGTGTTTGGCTTGACTGAAGTGAGGGTATTTATACACCAATGCCAATAGGTATGCTCATCATGCAAAATTCAAAAATTGGCATTCTTATAAATGAGAATGGAAATACACACACTCGAGGAGCTATTCGTAAGAGATTTATGGTGATCATAATGGGGAGTCATGCATAGTGGAACATTTGACATTAATGGTAGGCAAGGTGGGTAGATAACCATATTTCAGAAAATACTTTTGAATATTTAAGAGGATTAGGGATATGATGCATGGTGACTAAACTAGCCATTTGTGCCAATAAAACTTATTTTAAAAAGGAAACAATAAATTAAAGGAAATAAAACAAAGGGGAAACAATAAGAAAAGGAAACAAAGTGAAGCTAAGGGGGAAAAATCAAACTATGTACAAGTTGGGGGGGAAGGTAAGTTAGTTATAATGCTTCAAGTTGATCTCATTGATGGGGACCTATAATTAATTACCTTCTTCATTGTATATCTTGAAAGCATTTCCCCACCTGTCACTGATGATGTGAAAAGGTCCTTATTGGTCAAATTTCACTCCCATGTTTACACCTTTCAAATTTGGCCAAGTGCAGTATGCGGGTTTCATTTGAAATAAGTGTTCTTTAACAAGGCCTAAAACAAATTTACAAGTCTAATTCTTTTGAAAATTTTGGTTTTGGTCTTTTTCTAAGCTTTTACATAGTAGTCCTTTTGGGTCTTTTTTTTTACTAAGTTTTATTTTTTTCAGAATTTTCATTTGACAAAGTAATAAATTCTTTTAGAGAATTTTTTCGAGATGAGTTTCCCAAAGATGAAGACTAATTCCTTTGGGAAAATTATTTGAAAAAATTTCCTTGAAAGATATCTTTTCAAGCCAAAAAGGTCATCTTTAACTTTTCTGAAGGGCACTTCAACTGTTCTAAAGGGACATTTTCAAAAATCCAAAAGGTAATTTACAAAAAAAATGGAAGGGTTTTTTTGTGAGAAGGTGGACCAAACACAAGTTCTAAAAGTCATCTTCAACTTTTTGAAGGGACATTTCCAAGTTCTAAAGGGTCATTTAGAAATTGTCGAAGGACCATTTCTTTCAGCCAAAGGGCCAAATAGAAAGTCTGAAGGAATTGTTTCAAAAAGTTTGTTTGAGAAATTATTTTAGAAAACTTTTCCATGTGGAAAATAGGTCAAAGCCTAATTATTTTAGACATTTTATCTGATACAAAGGAAACATAAGCCCTAAAATATTGTTCAAGAAAAATTTCCTAAAAAATTGTCAAAAGCATAAATTTTGAATGAATTATATCAAGAAGAAATGCTGAAATAAATGGCCAAAAGGTTGATAAGTGTGGGGAAGAAGTCCACAAAAATTAAGCCCTAGAAATCCCAAAATATTTATTTTGGAAAGATTTGCTGAAGGAATTTTCTTGAAAAAAGTGCCAAAAAAAGTATCCATGGGGGAAAAACCTGAAAGAAGATAAGACTATGAAAAGGAAAGTCTAAGGAAAGTATTCCAAATGAATAAGGAAGGTGAAGGCCTCACAAATATCAATTTCAAATTGTGGAAACTAGCCATTAGAGTCAAAAAAGTCTTGGTGAGAACCTGAGTGAAAATGTGGGGGTAAAAAATGGTAGAATCCTGAGCATCTAGTGCATAGACAAAAACAACAAAGAATGGATAGGCTAACAGTTCAAGTCATTGCTGAAAATTGACCAAATCAAAGAGCTTCCATGAAATCAATAAATGTAGGTGTCTAAAGGATGACTAACAATTAGAAGGATAATTTTCTAACTGTCACCATGAGTTCCTTTTTCATCAAGTAGTGCTATGTGTTGACTCTCCTATTTTTAGTTTCAAAAGTTTGTGGATGGTATTTAATGGAGGCAATCTCATATGGTAACTTAGAAGGTTTTATGCCACTTTTCACCATTATCATGATTTTTTTTGGAAAGGTAGACCTCCTGACATGGAATGAATCACCTCACTTCTCTTTCACATAAAATTGTAATGGATTGTCACATATGGACACATGTCCAAGTGACTCTTGAACTTCCTTAACTTGATCTCTCTCTCAAAAGATATATATATATATATATATATATATATATATATATATATATATATATATATATATATATATATATATATATATATGTATTATTTTGACTTGTTTCAGTATCCTCTATGAATTATTGGGAAAACTCTAGCCAAATTTGTACTTTAAGAACTCTTGAATAAATATACAAGTGTTCTTGCCACTCATTTTTTGAAATATTGAGTAATGACTTGAATCTTGTTGGTCTAGTCTAGTGAAAGATTGCTTTTTCTAGATTGTACTCTTGATGGTATATGATTTGTAGAAAGGAAATTATTGTAGGTATTTATTAGTATTATTTTCTAAGTGTAGAGATATCTTGTAAGTGGTTAATTATTATATCCCTCTTTGGAATCATTCATTTCCTTCCTAAGAATCATATACTTTCTCAAATATAGCATATGAAACATTGATGTAACAACAAATCCTAAGTTGTGAGTTTTTTGTGAGAAACACTTTATTTGTCTTTAAGTATTTGTTTCAGTCAATTGGGATGACATTATATATTGGTGCATCACCATATGGTTTCTCAGTCATTTTTCTTATTCCTTTTTCATATCCAATTGTTAAGTTAGAGAGAGAGCTTTAAAGGTGCATCAAAAGGAACTAGCCCCTTATCTAGAGATTCATCTCTCGTACAAGTTCACACAAACTTGAGAGATGATTCAATGTGGCATCAAATTTAAGGAACTTCATAGAGAGTCCTAGGGTGTACAATTTGATGAAAATAATTCTATCATGCCTAGTGGGATAGTTGGTCCTAATTGTTTCCATGTCAAGCTGAATACTGGTCTTGACAAGTTCAAGGTTACAAAAGTGTTCTTAATCTAGTATTTGGAAACTCAAAAAGGTGAGAATTTTTTGTTGTAGATCAATTACTTCACATTATACTTCATGGTATTCACTAGATCATCTTCTAGTAGAGCATTTAATTAAGTCAATCTACCTAAAACTCCTCTTGAAGAACAACATCCTGAACCTTTTTTTAGCATTTAGAGATCTAAAATAGGAAGGTTTTGAAGAGGAAGAATAAGTTGAGGAAATAGAAGATCAAGGGGATCAAGAAGAGGAAGAAGAAATGTCTAGAAGACATATTTTTCTAGCCTTCAACACCCAAAATCCAATTAGCCTTCTTGCATATGATCTTATTCCTCCCAATGCTACCAAAAGTCTCCCCAATTTCAATGGAGAAGGTCTTATCACCCCATGTAACACATTAGGGACATTTCAAAATTTTGCAACTTCCACAATATCACCCAAACTAACATAAATATTATATTGCTTGCCATATCTCTAAGTGGTAAGTCACTTGATTGGTATAGAACTTTGGAAAGTGGTTGCATTACTAATTGGGATGACTTTAGAGAGTTGTTGGTGAATAAGTTAAAGAATAAGAGTGACCGTACCTCACTGATTCACTAGTTGAATGTGATAAAGAGAGGTCTTAATGAGTCCATGGGAGATTTCAATGAAAGGTTTCAAAGGACATGGTGTAGGTTTCCACCTATTATGAGGCCTCCTCCAAGCTTTGTATTCCTACCTATCTCAAGGCTATTAGCATTGATGTGGCATTAATGTTGAAATCAATGGGAGGATTTACTTTACCCAAGGCATATGAGATAGCCATTAAAGTTGAGAATAGTTTGATATAAGTTTGGAAATTACCTCTAATAGTATCCACTCCTTTTTTGTCTCATAATTAAGTTGAAGCCCCAAGTATAGCACAAGTTCCTAATACCAATATCAAACCTAAAACCACTCCTAAGAAGGTGGATGATGTTATAGATAAGGATGAGATGATTCAGTCTTTACAAGCCCAACTCAAGCAAGCACAAATGTAAACAAATGCTCCACCAAATCCTCAATACTATCCTCAACGTGGCTATAGACCTTCACCCAAATACACTAATCAAGGAAGAGGGAAAGGTCAAAAGGGTTTCAATAGGAATCCCAATGCCTATAATCCTAATTCCACTCCATCCACAAAGGCTTTTCTTCCAATCCACACTAATTTAGTTCAAGGAGAGGAACATTTGGATCATTATGGGAAATATCAAGGTTAATTTATGCGTAATGGTGGAGAAGGTTATCAAGCTTTGGTATCTAAAGAAGGAGCTACTCTTTATGTTACATCAAAAGAAGTGAATCTCTTGCAAAAGGATGTTCAAGGAGAAGGTAGGAGATAAAGTACTAGTTTTATGAACTTCAAAGAAGATAATTATGTTTTAAATCAAAATACATTAGTTGTAGCTAACATAAGGGCTAAAAAGAGGGATTTTGGAGATACTCTAGCAGTACAAGTGACTCTAAGTAGTGCCTCTCCAAGGTCACAAAGTACAAGTACCAATGTAATAGATCCTAGTAGTCACACTACTCCTCAAAGTCAGAATGTGAGAAAGGCTACAAAACCTTCAATACAATAATTTCAAGCTCCCTCATTTAATTTAGGAATGTAATATAAGATGAATACTTCCTCTCTAAAAATTATTGATTCTTTAAAGAATACCAATACAAGCATTTCTCTTTGGGAAATATTTTATATGTCTGGCCAAAAGAAACTTCTACAAGAACAACTCTCAAACATTCATGTAGCCCCTCAAGTTCTAAAAAACAATTGTGTAGCCCTTACCAACACACCTAATTATGTCCTAGAACCATCACCAAGTATGAAAATCATCCACCTTTTTACCTCACACTCATTATGGGTGACAAATTGGTTCACAATTACATTGTGGATAGTGGAGCTAATACCATGGTTATACCTAAGATGGTTGCTAACAAGTTGAGACTAAAGTATGAGCCTCATAGTAAGGGTGTGTTACATATTGATGGAACTCTAACCAAGATGTTCAGTTTGGTTAAAGTTATGAATGTTTTCTTGCATGATTATCTAATTTTCCCCATCCTAAAAGATATTATGGTGGTTGATCTTCCAGCTCACTTTGATATTTGCTTATCAAGAGACTTCACGAATAATATTGAAGGGTACCTTATAGTTTATTGGTATTTTATATCTTTTAGAACAAGATATGAAGCTCAAGTAACTATAAGAACACAACCCTTGGAAAGGTTTCACATTAAACCATATATGGAGACAAACTCAAATTAGAATTGTATGATTAGTGAGAAAGAATAAGGTGCCATTGGTGGTAAAACATCCTTTCCCCTTAAAGGTATTTCTGATCTCTTTCTTAATGAGTATGGTATTAAACTTATGAGAATGAACATTATGAATTCATGGAATAAACTAAAATAGGGGTATATTATATGCATGAGAAGAACATTCCTATACCATCACTCACTAATGAGGATCATGAACTTGAAGGGATATGGGAAATGTTTTTTGATGGCTCTAGAAGCAAGATAGGGGTAGGAGCTGATGTCATGTTGGATTCTCCCTCAAAGAACTAGTATTTCTCTTCATATATATTCCATTTTAGTTGTACTTTCAATGTAGTAGAATATGAAGGCTTGGTTCATGGCCTCCAATGGGAAAAGAGAAATAGAATCAAGAATTTGAAGGTATATGAAGATAGTGAATTGATTATACATCAAGTGAGAAACCAAGATAAAGCTAAGAACCCTTTGCTTAATTCTTACAAGCATAGGGTGTGGGATATAATTGATGAATTTAATTCTTTCAATATCTATCCTATACCAAGAGACTCAAATAAACATGCTAATAGGTTGGTTGTGATAGGAGTGCACTTTGATATAGTTGCTAATGTAAGTAAAGAGAGGGACCAACCTCACATCAAGGTCATTGTGAGACCTTATATTCCAAATAATGAAGTGTCTTGGTAAGTGTTTGAGAGTGATAAACACATTGTACACTTCATACAAATGAAGCATAATTTTATTCAAATAACCAAAAGAAATTTCATAATCAATATGAAGAATAAGTTATTCAATTGAAGACAAATAAGATACCAAAGGGGTTGGTTACTTTGGAGAGTGTGTTCAATGAATATGATCAAAGAAGGAAGGAAAGGGTAAGCATGTATACAAAGGAAGATAACTATGAAATAATATTGATATTTAAGGACAAACTTATGAAAATTGGTAAGATATGTTCTCTTTTTGAAAGGTGAACCTTCATTGAATTGTGTAAAGAATTTCATGATATTTTTGCTTGGGAATAAAAAGATTTTAAAGGGTTTGATCCAAGTATAGCTCATCACAAAATTTATTTATAACCTATATTTAAACCAATTAGGAAAAAGCAAAGGCCTATCAATCCCAAGATATAGGAATTAATAAAAAAGAACTCACCAAATTGATTGAGTCTAGGATTATTTTTCCTATCAAAAACTCGATGTGGGTAGCTAACCTTATACATGTATAAAATAAGAGTGGAGTGATTATAATTTGTGTGGACTTTAGGGATATAAAATAGAGTTTCAATTAAAGACCATTATCCACTACCTTTCATGGAGCATATTTTGAAAGTGGTTTTAGATTCTCAATGCTTTTCACTACTTGATGGCTATTCGGGTTATAACCAAATATTGGTGAATGAGGAAGATTAACTCAAAATAGCATTAACCACAAAATAGAGAACATTTTCATACAAAAATATTCCTTTTGGTTTGTATAATACTAGTTCTACCTTCTAAAGAGCAATAGACATGGCCTTTAAAGGTTTGATCAATGATTTTTTGCTTGTATACCTTGATGATATAACTATTTTTTCCAAGGATGCTAATGACCACATGAAACATCTAAGGCAAGTCTTTGAGAAGTGTAGAGAGTTTGGAGTTTCTCTTAATCTAAAAAAAATGTATCTTTTCTATTCATGAAGGCATATTATTGGGTCACATTACGTCAAAATAAGGCTTGTCTATATATCTTGAAAGGATTGAAGCCATTATAGGCTTGTATTTTTCTCTAAAAAAGAAAGTTTTGAAAATTTTCTTAGGAAATATAAGATTTTTAAGAAGGTTTATTCTAGTATTTTCTACTTTGGTGAATCCTATCACAACCATGCTCAAGAAGAACCAAGATTTTATTTGGACAAAGGAAGGTAAGAACAATTTTGAGGCAATAAAATAAGAAATTACCAAATCTCCTACTCTCTTGAACCCAAAATATTCCAAATATTTCATAATCTATACTTTTGAGAACCTTGATACAATATTAGCTATGCTTATGCAAAATAATGATTAAGAAATTGAATAACCCATTACATTCTTTAGTCAAAGATTGGAAGATTATGAGGTCAAGTACACATTTGTTGAGAAGTAGGCTCTAGATGTGATAATATATTTGAAAAATTTCAAGAAAATGGTTTAAAATAAAAAGATACATGTCATGGTCTCTCATCTTATCACTAAGGAGTTCCTCCTAAGCTAAGACCTCAATGAGAAGAGAGCTGGGTGGATTACAAAGGTAATGGAGTATGATGTTGATATCAAGGAAACAAAATTGGTAAGAGGAAAGGGACTATGTGAACATATAGATTCATATATTCAAGGGATAAGGGAAGAATTACTGGTCAATCAAGCTCACCCCTAACTAGTTGGTCACATACCAATTCAAAGTTGAATATAAGACATCATTGGTTTCCTCCAAAATGGTGATTGTCTTAATGGTTTGAACAATTCACAAATAAGGTATTTTAAAATGAAAACCATTCCTTATTGTCTTGTAGATGTTATTCTCTTTTGAAAGTATGTGAATGGTGTGCTACTAAGGTGTGTTGACAATGCTTAATTTGACATCTTACTACAAAAGTTTCACAATGGTGTAGATGGAGGTCATTTTTCCCCAAAAACAATAACTACAAAGATAATGAGGGATGGGTATTATTGGCCTAGCCTTTTCAAGGATTGATACTCTTGGGTTAGGAGGTGTCATTAATGTGCCTTCTTTATATCTAAATAGAAACTTTCAACCCTTCCATCGAATCCTATCCAAGTAGACCAACCTTTCATGTAATGGGGCCTTGATTTCATTGGTGTGATCAACCATCCATCAAGTGCTGGACACAAATGGATATTGACTACTATTGAATAATTCATAAGGTGGATAGAGGCTATTTCATTGAATTTAGAAAATGCAAATGCAATCTTAGAGTTTTATGAGAGTATCATAATAAGATTTGGGGTTCCTTATACTATCATTTCTGATAATGCACTTACTTTCATGAGTACTAAAACTTTTGAGTGGGAAAATATGAATAGAGTTTACTTGAGTACCTCATCCAACTATTACCCTTAAGGTAATGGATTGACTGAGTCTACTAATAAGAATCTCATAAAAATCATTAATATGACATTAGAGAACAATCAAAGAGCATGCCACACCAAGTTGAAGACAACCTTACGGGCTGATAGGATTAATCCTAAGAGATCAATTGGTAACTCTCCCTTTATGTTTGTTTATGGGAGAGAAGCTAGGTTGTTTATATCTTAAGAGATCCCCACTCTAGGACTTGCACATTAGCTGGAACTACTTGAAAATACTCTAATGTTAATTATATTAATAGAACTAATGCAACTACAATAAGCAATGGACAATGAATATAAGACCATAAAACACCACCAAGTACTCATGAAGAATTCCTTTGACAAAAGAGTAAGTACAAGAGTGTTTAAGGAAGGTGACTTGGTTCTAAAATGGGATGAAGACAAAGCAAAACTAGGTAGTCATAAATTTTTTGATGTTTTGTGGAGTGGACCTTACATCATTAACAAGTGCAAGTAAATCAAATCCTTTCAGCTGACCAAGATGAATGGAGAATAATTACCTATCCTTGTGAATGAGATACATCTAAAGTTTTTATATTAGTCTTTACAAGTCTATTTTGTAAATATTAACATAGGTGTGTGTCTTTATTCTAGTTTTGTTTTAGCTATTGTGCTCCCTAAGTGTTTTAGTTAAACACATGCATATTTCCTTTGGTTTGTTTTTGTGTTCCCTAAGTGCTTTATAGTACATGTGTGTTTCCTTCCTTTTATTTGGTGTGTGTCTTTGCCTTTGTGCATGTGGATCAACTAGCTTACGTATATTAAGACAAAGGTTTGTTCAAGTCATGTTGGGTACATATATCATGAATCTATGCCCAATGGAAGGAATTAGGCAATTGGTCTTAGGCATAACAGGCATGCCATACCTAAGAATTGCCAAGAATGTTGGTCAAATTTCATTCCAAAGTTTTTATCTTTCAAAATTTTCCAAGTAAAATATGCAAGTTTCATTTGGAAGAAGTGTTCTTTGACAAGTATCATAACAAATGTACAAGTTTAATTATTTCAAAAATTTTGGTTTTGGTCTTTTGCTAAGCCTTTGCATAGTAGTCCTTTTGGTCTTTTATTTTTGACTAAGTGTTATTTATTTCAAACTTTTCATTCTTCCAAGTGCCAAATTCTTTCAGATAATTTGTCTGAGATGAGTTTCCCAAAGATGAAGACTAATTCCTTCAAGAAAATTGTCCAAAAAAATTTCCTTGAAAGATATCTTTTCAAGCCGAAAAGGTCAAATTCAACTTTTCTGAAGGGCACTTCAACTTTTCCAAATGGCACTTCAAATTTTCCAAATAGACATTCTCAGAAAGCCAAAAGGTACTTTAAAAAAAATCTAAAGGGTATTTTCATAGGAAGTTGGACCAAACACAAGTTTTGAAATTCATTTTCAATTTTCTAAAGGGATATTTCCAAGTTCTTAAGGGTCATTTATCAATTGCCGAAGGACCATTTCTTTTTATCAAAGGGCCAAATAGAAAGTCCAAAGGAATTTTTTTAGAAAGTTTTTTCAAGGAATTATTTTATTAAACTTATTTTTGTCAAAAAGAGGTCAAATCCCAATTCTTTTAGACATTTTATCTAATACAAAGGAAACATAAGGCCCAAAAGATTATTCGACAAAATTGTCCAAATAAATTGCCAAAAGCAAAAAGCTCGAATGAATTCTCTTGGGAGAAAATGTCAAAACAAATGGTCAAAAGATTGATAAGTGTGGGGAAGAAGTCCATGAAATTAAGCCCAAGAAATCCCAAAAGATTTATTTTAGAAAGATGGGCTGAAGGAATTATCTTGGACAAAGTATTGAAACAAAGTATCCATGGGGAAAAAACCCAAAAAAAGATAAGTCTGTGAAAAGGAAAGTCTGAGGAAAGTGTTATGAATGAATAATGAAGGTAAAGGACATAGAAATTTTAATTTCAAACTATGTAAACTAGCTATTGGAGTCAAAAAAGGCTTGGTAGGAACCTAAGAGAAAATGTGGAGGTAACAAATGGTAGAATATCAAGCATCTAATGCATAGAAAAAAAAAGTAAAGAATGGACAGGTTGATGGTTCAAGTCATTACTGGCAGTTGACCAAATTAAAGAGCTTCCATGAAATTAAAAAACATAGGTATCTAAAGGATGACTGGTATCTAGAAGTATCATTTTATAACTATCACCATGCATTCCTTTTCCATAAAGTAGTGTTATGTGTCAACTCTCCTATTTTCAATTTCAAATGTTTATGGATGGTCTTTGATGGAGGCAATTCCTTGTGCTAAGTCTAAAGGTTTTATGCCACTTTTCACCATTCTCATGACTTGTTTTGGACAAGAAAGCCTCCTAACATGGCATGACTCACCTCACTCCTCTTTCACATATAATTGTAACTAATTCTCACATATAGACACATGTCCAAGTGACTCTTGAACTTCCTTGGCTTGATCTCTCTCTCAAAAGTTATATATATCCATTCTTTTGGCTTGTTTTAGTAGCCTCCATTGGTTATTGGGAAAAATCTATCTAGATTTATAATCAAAGAACTATTGAAGAAATATACAAGTGATTTTTCCACTCATATGCTGTAATATTGAGTAATGACTTGAATCTTGTTGGTCTAGTCTTATAAAAGATTGTCTTTTATAGCTTGTACTCTTGATGGTCTACCATTTTTAGAATGGAGATTATTTTAGGTCTTTACTATTATACTTTTCTAAGTGTAGATATATCCTAAAAGTGGTCCATGATTATATTCCTCTTTGGAATAATTCATTCCCTTCCTAAGAATCATATACGTTCTTGAATCTAGCATATAAAACATTGATGTAACAACAAATTATAAGTTGTGAGTTTTGTGTGAGAAACACTTTGTTTGTCTATTAGTAGTAGTTTTAGGAAATTGGGAGGACATTATACATCGGTGCATCATTATTTGGTTTCTCAGTAATTTTTCTTAATCCTTTTCATATCTAATTGCTAAGTTAGAGAGAGAGAGCTTTAAAGGTACATCAAGGGGAGCTAACACCTTATCTAGAGATTTATCTCTCCTATAAGTTCCCACAAACTTGATATATGATTCAATGTTGCATATAATTAAAGGATCTTCATAGAGAGTCCTAGGGTTCAAAATTTGATGACAAAAATCCTCTATAAAGAGAATAAAATTTTTTATGTTGTCCTAGCTTCACAACCTACTCATCATATTTGAGAGATAAATCTCCAAGCTTAAATCTTGGGTTCGATGACTTTTGTCAAACCAACATTTAAAAACTTGCTATCATATGATCTTTACATCACTTGCATATTTTGTTTCTTCCTAGAGGTTGATTAATTTGGCAAGCTGAACCTCTATTTCTCCATTTTCTTCTATTTCAACAATATTTAAAAGTTGTAATATAGGTATTTTTGATTATACAGGCATAATCAATTTTTTTCATATATAAGTTAATATAGGGAAATCTTCAAAAAAAATTTGGGGTTGATATAGTCCAACCATAGGGCCATTATCATGTGTAAGTGACACTCCGTATACTTTCCATTACATATCATTTTGATCAATCTAATCAAATTTTTGTTGGTAGACTCTACCAACCCATTCCCTTATAGGTAGTAATTGATTGAAGCCTTTAGGAGTATACCATTATAGAGTGTAAATTTAACAATTTTAGAATCAAGGAAGGCTTTTATGTTGTCAAAAATTATTGTTTTGGGTGGGTCGAACCTTGCCACAATCTCTTGTATGAATTTGAGAATCATATTTTTAGTTTCTTATTTCAATATGATTACTTTGGTCCATCAGGTGAAGTAGTCAGTGGCCACTAATATCCATTTTTGATCAGTGTTGAAGATGAAATTCATCATTTTGATGAATTTTAGGCATCATTATGTGAAGGGTTCATCAGTCATAATCAGGTTGAGAGGCATGGCATAATGTTTCCTCTTTCCCATGAAGAACTAACATTTCTAGCATTCTCTAACTACTTGATGGTAGTCAGTGAACATGGTTGGCTAGTAATACCCTATACACATGGTTTTTGTCATAGTGGTCTTAGATAAGAAATGGTTACTTGGGGGACCAAAGTGCATGTCTTTAAGGATCTTCTTTGCTTGGGGTTTATCAACATATTGGAGGAGATATCCATAAAAGTTTCTCTTAAAAAGGACCCCTTGGACTAGTGTATAAATAGACCCTTGCAGCCTATAAAAATACCTTTTATGCATGGGGAGACCATTGAGATATTGACTAGTTTTCATGAAATGGATCTAGTTGATGACCCAGGATCTATCGATTTTGAATTGGTTTGGCAAGGCTATTTTGGTATGTTATGTTCTTCTACTAGGGCATCTATAGATTGAGCTAAATACTCATAGATTCCTCTTCCTCTAATTACCTTTGTTGGCCTAACCTCTATATCATACTCTAGGATATTAGTTATCTAGTTGGCCCTTTTCTTTGTAGTTTCTCCCTCTATGATGTACTCATGGATGTTGGAGTGTGCTATGTACACCATTACCTTGCTTCTTGTTATGAGGTGCCTAAACTTCTTAACACCCTTGACAATGGTGAAGGATTATTTTTCCATGAATTTGTATTTAACCTCATATCCACATAGTGTCCTTGAGTAAAACATAATTGGGTGTTAATTAATTTTGCCTTTTTCTTTTTGATTTAGTATGGTGACTAGGCTATGTTCACTTACATAGACATAAATAATGAATTCCTTGGAAAAGTTGAGGTTAACTAGTATAGGCACTATAGATATGGAATATTTGATTTCATTGAATTCTACTCTTATTTTGAATGTCCATTTGAAGGATTGGTCTTTCTTTAGCATTAGGGTAATTAGCTTAACCAATCTTGCAATGTCTGATATAGACCTGCTAATGAAATTAACTTTTTTAAGGAAAGATTAGACCCTTTTTTGTTTACTATCAAAGCCAAGTCCTTGATGGCCCTTATCATTTTTATATCAATAGTGATCCCTTATTTTAATATCACATACCCAAGTATTTTACCTTTCAAAACTCTGAAAACACACTTTTTGGGGTTTTGAGATACCCCAAATCCTTGACATCTTTAAAAGACCTCCTCTAGATGGTTAAAGTGATATTCCTTCTTCTTAGAAAACATAGTGAGGTAATCTAGGTAGATGAGGATGATCTTGTTAATTATCCCCTTAAAGGCTAAATACATCACTCACTAGAATGTTACACCAGCATTGGAAAGGCCAAAAGGCATATTATAATATGTTAAGGTTCCCCACTTCATAGTAAAGGTGGTATTATGTTGGTCTTCTTCATTCAATAATAGCTGGTTATACCAAATGAATCCATCCAGTAGGGAAAACATCTCTGCACTTGCTACCATCTGAAAGATCTATTCCATAGAGGGACATGGCTAATGGTTCTTCAAGGATGCATTATTTAGGTCTTAGAAGTCTATTCACAATCATATTTCTCCACTCTTATTTTACATAGGGACTAGATTGGATACTCAAGTCAAATTATTGATTGGTTATATGATCTTTCAATCAATTAGTTTCTTGAGCTCTTGGGACATGAGGGACTCAATCTTTAGGTTTACCAACCTTTATTTCTACTAGAATGGCTTGGCCCTTTCCACCAAATCTATGGTTTTTTTAATAACCCCATGGTCATATCTCTTCAAGTCATCATAATCCCATGTGATGACTCCTTGGTAATTGTCATAAAAAGTGACTAATCGATCCTTATCATTTTTGGGAACTTCTTTTCCAATTTTTAGCTTCTTTCCACTTTTGACATCAAGTTTGTAGTAATCACGCTTATCTATAATAAACTTGCATTTTTTGTTCCTTACATCATCAAAGTTAAAAAGATTTTCCAAGGTGATGAGGCCCTTTGTAATCTTATTGGTCTTCAACTGTATAATTTGATCTCCATAGGCCTCTTTGATTTTTAGTTATAGTTCTACAAACCTGAATGATTATTGGAGGAACATAGTAATTTGATCATCACTTTCAAACACCTACTAGTTTTGGTAATTTTTTAGGATAATGGGATTGATGATTATCCATACCACTTATTCATTAGTAAACAAGTCCATTATTGGGTCAAATTGGGAGCCTATTGTTGCCATCTTATTAGCCTCTACATTTGTAGTTTTTAGGATGATCTAAATGTTGAAGGCTTTGAAATATTTAATTAAATCCTATATGTGGTGGTAGTAATACCTCATACACACATTCTTTATGGCCACTACCACTCTCACCTATTGTAATACTAATTCAAAATCACTAAATACCTTCATCTACTTGATGCTCATTCGTTCAGTGAGGTTGAGACCATGGACTAAAGCCTCATATTTGGTCTCATTATTTGTATAGGCAAACTAAAACTGGAAGGCTCAAAGGGTTTATTTTATGAAAGTATATTTTAATTGGATGTTCGCTTTGGAGATAGTTTTTCACTTTGCACCATCAAAATGTTGAGTCTAGAGTTTGGACATATCCCAAAGCCTTTTATTTTGATTTCCTTCATCCTTTAAGACTTTTGGAATGGCTTGGTATTTGTCATGAATCGCATAGGTTTTGAGGCCCATGTTATCAAAGTTTGTAAATTAATCATTCTTAATAAACTCATTGACAAGGGCCTCTTCTTTAGAGCTTCTATTGTCTACCATCTTCTCTCCTTTGAGTATTTATACATAGTATTTCTTCACTCTTGAGAAAGAGGTGTGTATCAATTTAAATTTTGTCATCACTTCATCTATTATGTACTATAGGTGAAGTACTTTAGATAGAAATTTTAAGTTTGAACCATACTTGGCTCTCAAGATCAAATGAGACCAGTCTAATGATAAGTACCTACCAATTTTAGTGGTTAAATCACTTCATAAACATAGCCCAAAATTAGGTGGGATGTCTATCACCACAATGTCTATGTTATAGTTATGTTAGGATAGGAGTACAATGTGATGGGGAGATCTCAGATAATCCCTAGGGTTTGAACCTTTTTCTCATTTAAATGCATCACCCCTTTATTCAAGGGTTCATACTTCAATTACATCACATCAGCTATCTATTTAGGCATTACGATTGTGCTTGCACTCAAATTAATCATGGAATTATGAAATAATTTCTTCCCTATAATCAATGTCAAATAGAACATGGTAGGTTTTGTTTTGCTTACCCATTCTTTGGTGTTGATGAATGTAGAGGTATTTGGGGTTGTGCATTTTTTCTAGCTTGTCTCCTCTTTATTTGCATAGGCTCTACAATTGGATTCCCTTACATGGGCCTTTGTTATTCCTCCAAGGATTGTTTCAAAAAAGACATCCTATAGAAAAATGTTGGATATAACCTTCTTTAGCTTATATACCATATTGTATGACCTTAGAGGTGGGACCTCAGGGTCTTTTGCCTTATTCTACATTGCCTCGCTCCATCTTGGATAAGTTGGGGGTGGAGGTTTAGGTGTCGAGCCTTTCTCAAAAGTCACTTTGGGTCTTATGGTATCTTCAAGGCTTTCAGATAATCTCTTATTTGAGTGAGTGTAGTAGTTTTATTGTACTTATAGGGTTTTATATATATGGATATTATTTACCTAGACTATATATTCACCCTCTACCCAAGAGAACAACACATGTTTTGGGCTATTTATTCCTCTTTATTATAGGGACATCCATTACATTTGTGCCATTAATACTACATCCTCAATCCCTCGGGATTAATATGCATAATTTAAGTAAGGTGCATTCCCTTATCATCATTATTTAGCCACCTTCTATTTTAGGTTACCTCTTGGATATTTTTTGGGGACATGGGCATCATTTCAAGGAAATCACCATGAGTTAGAATCATCTACCAAGTTATTCTAACTAGCCACTAGACCTCTACTTGAATTTGGTGACACCATGTGCAAAAGATATAGAATTGTAACCATTTGATTTATGGGTTGTGTCTGATGACTTGGAACCTAATGACTTGGAGATTAGTGATTCGACACTTGTTAGTTTATCATTTTCCTTTCCTATTATTTATTATAATATTAAGGTGGTATCCTTTCTTGGTAGTTATTAAAAGAAAGCTTCAGAGGCATATCTTATTACCTTTTGAGATTGATTATTTCATTGGATAAGTTCCTATTTATATCAATTTTTTTATATTTATTTTAAAATGAAGAAACAAACGTATGAATGATAGGGATAAGTGATTAAGTACCCAAAATTATACACCCCATTTTAGACATTATGAGTACTCCTCTTTGGTTGTCGAGGAAGACAACTATGTATAGGAAAACACTAATTAAAAATATTTTTAGCAGAGATATGTGTGGGCTGACAAGCTATGCACTTATTCAAAGAAGCATAAAAATTCCCTAGGATGGTAGTCTACTATTTAGAAATAGAGTTTTAAAATAAACATAAATGAAAATAGAGAGAGTGAGAGTTAGAATAATATTTATCATGTTGCAAGTCTAAATGTGTCATTGAATAGTAAAATGTAGGATAGGTAGGGGAATTGTGTTTTGGTGAGGTTTTTGGGGAGGATTTTGGGGGTTGATAACGTAAAAAACATAGTGACTGACATTGGTTAAGTGATCGATATTAGTCAGTCTAGATAACTGATATTAGTTGGGGCACTGATATTGGTGGGATTATTGAAGGCATTTTTGGGAAGGTAAATATAGTTGTATTATTGTAAAGGAGTTGTAAGGATCATGAGGGGGTGAATAAGACTCAAGAAGGTCAAGGTAGAGGTTGACACATTGATTTAGGGAGATGGATGTGGGGGAATGTCACAAATCCTCCATAGAGCAAGCTTAGGTTTTATGAGTATTTAAATAGTATATTTGTAGAACCAATACAAAATAGTTATGAAAACATTGAAATATACTTAGCTAGGTTGGATAGGTGAGCAACTATGTTAGATATATTGGTTTGATGAGGCTTGAGTAACTAGTGCATGAACATATGAGATAAATCATATGTTTTTGATCCATGATTCTCAAAACACTATGTAGTTTATCAATTCCTGATCTAGAGAAATTTGTGTAGAGTTATGGTAAGATTTGATGTCAATAATGATATTAGAATGATCTGATCATGAAAGCAATGTTCCAAAAATTAATGATTTTCTCTTTATGGCTAATTTGTAAGTAAACCTAAGTAATCTACATCAGTGGGTCCACTAATGTCAGTCAAGGGATAAATGATGTTAGTTCCCAAGACTAGGTAAAATAAGTTAAATTTAGCCATTTTTCATGCTTTTTACTTTGACAAATGGGGTTTCCCATTTTAAAATGGTCATAACATGAGGTTAAGAGGTGATTAGGTAGTTAAGGAGTTATGACAGGGGAAGAATAAGTCCTAGGTGGTTAGGATAGAATGACCAGGTCTTAGGGTGAGTTAAAAGATGAGAATTGGTCATAGGGAAAGGTGGCTAGGTGAGGTGGCCAAAGGAGATTTAACTAATTTAATTAAATAATTAAATTAATTAGATATGTCTAAAGGGTAAAACCATAGGTTAGGGAATTAAATAAGAAATGGGTCAAGGGGTAATGCGACCTAAGTAATCATGCAAGGGATTAGTGCAATTCTATTGTCTACATTTTCCCCTTTTATCTTATAACTTGTATGGATAAGCTGGGAGACAAAAATAAAGGTTTATTGCCCCAAAGATGGGATGAGGTATCCCCCCTCAAAATGAGGACCAATGGTGGTAAAACCATAATTGATGATCATTTTGAAATAATATAGGTGGGTAAAGTTAGGTGGGAAGTGTAAATTTAGTGATAAAATGACATGCACACACACTACTTCATGCCAAAGTTGGTCAAATGGTCAACAGGTCATGAGGATGTAAATAAAAATAACTATTCCATAACATATATAAGTGACAATTGATTGGGTTAAAAGCATAAAAGGTACATCTCAAATGGTTGATGTGTCCCAAGTATCCAAAAATGGAAGTGTTTTTGGAAGACATAAAATGTTCGTAGGCAACAAGAACCATTTAGGGTTATGATATGCAATGCCTATGAAAAATCCAACTTCAAAGCAATCACATTGCTAGCTATCTTAGTGAAAAAAATAATGTTGTCATAAATGGTGTGTTTGGTTGGGGAGATGTACGTGATCTCTAAGTCATTTGTCATGGTTAGTAAAGATGTTAGTGAACCCCATGATTAGCTATCATGATTGGGAGATATGTGTGATCTTTAATTGCCCCTAATGTAGTATATTTTAGACTATGAAAGGTTTACATGATATTATTTAAGATAAAATTTTGAGGTAGGGAGGGATGGAAATTATTTCCCTATAACAATATGATTGACGTTAGTGAGGTTGCTGACATCAGTGACATAACCATCATCGACTACTAGACTGATGTTGGTGGGTATCAACCAATGTTGACTGCCTAAGGCATAGAAATGCCAACACTGAAAACCAACTAAACCTTAAAAAAGGTTTAACATCCCCCTCAAAACTCATTTATCATTTTTTTATTTTCAACACTGAGCTTTGGAGTTTTATGTGTGAAGATAATGCTTTTGTGTCATGTGTGAGCTAGGTGGTAAGGTTTGAGTGGTGGAGAGGAGTTGTAGAGCACTTGAGAGTGAGTGGAGTGAGGTGAAAACTTTTGGGACACTATTATACCACATAGGTGGATTTACTACCAAGATGGCTACCCTATCACTTACCATCCCATCTCACCATCATCAAGTGGATGAGGTAGTACCATTATACACCCAATTTGCAATTGAATTTAGATTTTGAAAATTTTTGAAATAGGGGAAAAAAGGGTAGGGAAGAGGGGGAAAAATAGTAGCTATAGGTTAGAAAGTGAAATTAGGGAGATTTGGATAGGTTTAGGAGGGATAAGGGTAATTTTAGGGTAGAAAAGGGGTATAGGAGGTTTTTATGGTTTGGTCCTAAGGCCAAAATAGTCATTGATGTTGGTGGTTTTAGATGATGTAAGTTGAATCACAAAGGACCAAGTACAATCTAAGAGACTGACATCTTTCAAGTAAGGACCAACATTGATCATGACACAAGTAGATAGGGGTGAAGGAGAGTTGTTAAGAGGGAAATGGGGAACCCAAAGAGTAAAGGTTGGATCCAAAACACCATAGGTTGCACACTAGAGGATTTATGATCATTAATAGTGTAAGAAAATATTGGGTTCATAAAGAAACTAGTTAGGTGTTAGTCACTAGGTGAAAATGGTTGAGCTAACCTTAAGAGACCTTGTGTTAACTAAGTGTTGCCTACATAACCCTACGAAGGATCTTAGGATGATGTAGTTCTCCCAAAGGGGAAACTAGGTTAGGGGGAGGGTTGGTTGAGATGAATAGTTATTTTTTTTAATGATGTGAACATTTATGGTTACAAGTGAGACAAGAGATCACACTTTTATATCAACTCCCAAATATACTATCAAGGTATGAGTAGATGTGACTCCTAATAAGTGAGATCATATCACTAAAGTTGGCCTAAGAGGCTTTCAGAGATATGGTCAAGCTGTGAGGGATGTGAGCCTGATGGTAGTATTGATATAGTAGTGGGATCTAGCCATCAACACCTTCCATCTTCCCACAAGCAAGATGATAATATTTCTAGAGGATGTATATCAGATATTGAGGCTATCGATATATGGTGCTAACTTATATGCATGTAGTTGAGATAAACATGATGTGCTTATGGGCACATTATTTGGAGAGCATGCTAAGGAGATAGAGTACCACTCTGCTAGCTTCACATATGAGCCCCCATATAATGCTGATGATGATGAGCACAAAATCATAGTCATTCTCATGATTGGACTAATTATTTATGGATTACTAGACATGGATGGTAGTAGATTTATAGTAGCTTTGATAGGTGTACTAGTTGATATGATAAAATAAAGGATAGTGTTTACTTGGGGGAATACATTCCTTACATAGTTGTATAAAGAGCTTTAGGGCATTACATTATGACATCAATATAGGCTTTACATGGGTCACCTTCTAAACTTCTGGTCCTACAAGCATATCATAGTGACAAGACCATTAGGCCTCCCCATAACCACCATTGTAGACTATAGATTTGAATTCAAACATTAGAGAGAGTTCATGGCCCACACATAGATAGATGGTATGGTCAAAGATATTAAGTACTATAGGAGGATGATAGATATCATATGGAGACCATCTCTAACACTTCTTCCTTTTTCATGGTAGAGGATACATCTAAGAGGAACCCATAACATGAGGTGGGTGGATGGTAGGAGAGCTAGGGAGGTGAAGAGGATACTAGTAGAGTGCATCAAGCACCAATATGGGATTTTGTAGGGAGTACCTCTTGACATGCCATGATATAAGAGGGATGACATAAAGCTACCACTACCACTACCATAGGAGATAGAGGGGCCTAAATTTGAGGAGATTTTATCTAGAAGAGTTAATGATGTAGGTTGTATGAGGGCATATAGATCCAAGTGGGTAGGACAATATGCTAAGATCCCATGGAGAACACCTACTAATATGTAGGTTATTTATAAAGACATAGATGTTATGATCCAAGCTAGGGATGCAAAATAAGCATAGGTATATGTTCTATAGGGATAGGTGAAAATGTTATAAGGGTAACTGAAAATAGTCATAAGGTAGACTTTAACCCTATAAACATAGCTAGTTGTAGTGCAGTCATAGGTTATGACTCTAGGTGGTTTGGTGACATGGCTAAAGGCATAGTTAGATTCCATGATAATAGAGAAAGATTCCCTAAGGTATAGATAGGTATCTTTACCTCTTCCACCACCATAGGCACCAAAATCACCACAAGTATCACCAAAGGCACCTACCCTTGGCATGATGAGACTACCACAAATACTATAGGCACCTATAGCAGGGAGTATGGGGCCTCCATAAATAGTTTTAGTTAAGAGATAAAACACTGCTCTGATAGAGATTGATTATAATACACAAGCCCTTAGGGCACATCTAGAGATCCCTAGGTATATTGATTATCTAGTACAATAGTGGACTATTTTTCACAATACAGATTCAAGCCCAACACCATAGACATGTTGGGGACATGGGTGACATTTTAGGGTCACAACCACCTCCATGGTAGGATTAGTCAACCAATTTTGTATATTTTTGAGTTTGATATGATGTACACACATATACTTGCCTACATACCAAAGATGTGATATTTATAGTCTTGAGAGAGAGAGAGACATATATATTAATGTATACTTTGATATTCAACATACATGAGATGGTATTAGTATTAAGACATGATTTTTATTTATATGATGATGATGGTATTATAGATGTTTTTTATTGATGCCATGATATTATGATGTGAGATGTTATGGTTTTTTTTATGATGATGTTTATATGTTAGTAGGTTATTAGAGCATTTCTCATATTTGTGATGGTACATGCACAATTGAATGTTTAGACACATCTTAGCATTTTTCCATATATGTGATGGTGTATACATAAAATGTACTATGTTGCATTTTAATTTTAGCATTTTACATATATGTGTTGGTGTATGCTTAAAATGATGTTGATATAGCTTCCATGTGTATTGTATTCATATAAACTATCGATGAAAATGCTAATTATAATTCTCATAACACAAATTTGCATTTGTATTAAAGGAACTATTGAAATATGTAGTATTAGTATGGTTAGGTTTATTATCAAAAACAATTACTGTGATGCTTGCTTATGATAATAAATGTGTTTGATACCAAGCATATAGTTTTAATGTTATTGATGAAAACTTATACCAGATAATTGAAAAGAAGAAAGATTTTACCTCAAGACACAATGCATAAAAATGAAAGCCAATAGGTGAACAAGATGGTTAAGATGAAAGACACGATTCTCTTTCATTGACAAGGACCATAAGGTAACATGGGGAGGCACGAAAACATAAGCCATTTTCATGTGCTATACTATTGACCATAGTTATGTTAGATAAGCGATTGGTTCACTTCATGGTAAGAGAGATTTAAGTCCCTTATTTGAATTAAATAGGTAATAGAGATAGGGTAATAGGATATTATGAAAAAATTGGTAGTGAAAACCTTCTAGTGGGATGATATGCCCTTTCTATAGGTAACTCGAGAGCTTTCATAGGCAATTCCATGACATAAGTCTTGTTTTTTTTTGTTTTTTTAGATTGATCAATGTAGGAAGTCTATATATGAGATGTCTATTATATTTTGAGGTCATGTGGAGCTAATCAATATGAGAATATTCTAAGTACATGATTGATATAAATAATTTAACATAGACATCCTTTGAGGGTGTGGTCTATACTTTATATGGTTTGTCTTTTCATAGATATCCTTCAAGGGATCATTCTATTTATTGTATCAGTTATATGCTATACAACTATACTTCAAAGAAATAGTCTACATTCATAGTAACCCAAGAAATAATGAATCTTCTTTATATCCCAAATTATGTGTCCCTTAATGAGGACAAAACTACCATACTTCAAAGATTGACAAAAGTGTGAGGGAAAAGGGTGAAAGGAATGTGTGTAAAATAGAAGAAGTTTTGATCAAGGGATGAGCTCAAGTTAGACAAAAAGTGATGTGACACCAGATTAGTAAAATAATGGTCATAAATTCAATGCATTTAAAGGTTCAATTTCTATCTTTCCTTTGAGAGAGGACAAGTGATAAGCCGATGATCCATATTTGTGAGTTGTGATATATGGTTCAAGCCAATTAGGAGAAAACTTGCCCTTTTTAGTCATATATTTGTTAGTCACATGTTGATTCTCATTCAATATGAGATATTTGATATTTAAATCTCACTCTTTTAGATGCTTTTTATATGTGTACCTGATGTGCTCTTGATAGATTTGAATATGGTTTAGAGCCACAAGTTGATGCTCATAAAAAACTAAAGTTGGGCCAAGTATTCTTGGTGAAAATTATCATTAAAAAGGATATCCTATAAGGATATGTGAAGATAAGGATTTTTTACCTCAAGATTAAAGATTACCTCAGTTCCATAAACCAAAGATAAAGGCATAACACTTGTAAGGGTTTAAATACTAGTGCGATAGGCCCATAGAGCAAAGGGAATATCTGTGTGCCAATCCTATTAGAGTCATTAACCACTTTTATGATAATTTTGGTTAGAGATATTTTAGAAGCCTCTACCTATCCATTTTCTTGTGGATGATAGTGAGATGAGAAGCTTAGCTTGATTCTAAAGGCATCATAGAGCTTCTGGATAGATTTATTCTTGAAGGATTTATCACTATTTATAATGATCTTATGTAGAATACCATAATGGAAAATAATGTGATGATTAATAAAGCCAATAATTTTGTTGGATTTAATGGAGATAAGGTTAATTTATTCCACCCACTTAGTGAAATATTCTATCATGGTGATGATAGAGTGATGACGAAGAGATGTATATGGGTTAATCTAAATGATAAGATCTAGACCCCATTGAGAGAAGGGCCAAAAATATTGAGCCACATGCAAAACATGACTTGGCATATGAAGAAGATTAACATAGTATTGTAATTTGACACAACACTAATTGTAATCACAATAATCTTGGTTAAGGGTTGGCCAATAATAGCCAAGTCAAATAATGCATTTAGCAATCACATTTTTACTAAAGTGTCCACCACAAATTCCATCATGGACTTCCTTGATGGAATAATAGAATTCAACACTAATTAGACATAAAATAAAGAGGTCATTGAAGCCTCTCTTATGGAGAAGACCCTCAACATTGTGTAACAAATAGTGCTTTTGATAAAATCATGCTACCCATTATTAGAAAGATCAGAGGGGACAACATTGTAAGTGAGATATTATACTAACTATTTGTACCAGACATCATGAGGGTTGGTGTCTAAATTACCAAATAGAGGATGTTTGCTAAAATTTAAGAGGGAAATGTTAGATGATGGATGACAACATAAATATTCAAATAAGATGATGAAGAGGGAATGTACGATGCAAGAGAGGCCATGGTATTAACAAACTTGTTTATCAAATGAAGAATAGTCTGTAAGAGATACTAGCCAAAAGAGGCCAACAATGTGTCTACATAGTGTTTTTACCATTATAAGATGTCATTCTTACACTATTAAGAGCCATTGACTTGATTCACCACAAGCTGGGAGTTTCCATAGATGTAGATGGACTTAACCCCCAAGAAAAAGGTTTTTTGAAGCCCGAGAACCAAGGCCTCATATTCTACCATTTTAATGGTGCACTCAAGATCTAGTTTAAAGATTAAAGTCATGGGTTCACCATTGAGAGGAACAAGGATGACCCCTATACCCCATCTAGTTTGAAATTTGGACCTATAAAAAAATAACATCATTTGATAGGTGGTGTCATCAGTGGAGTGTGGTAATGGATTCATTGGGAAATTTGATATTAGAAGGTTGCATGTGGGGAAGAGGAACATCAGCCAACTAGCTTGAAATCATTTTCCCTTTGATTAATTTTTTATGAATGAAATCCAAATAAAAAATGAGAAGCATAATTAAATGAGCCATGTACTAGCTTTGATAGGTTTTGGAGTGCATATATTTGAGGGGATCAGTGTTGGTGATGACATATGTCTTGTGATTAAGGAGATAGTGTTAAAGTTTATAAGCTACAAAGACTAAAGTGAGATAAAGTTTCTCAATGTGAGTGTATTAAGTTTTAGAGTTTATAATTGTTTGGATTATATAGTAGATAGCTTGTTCCTTATGGTTGTCATCCCTATGTGCAATCATAGCACCAATGGAGTGACCCATTATTGAAATATATAGATAGAATGGTTGATCCTTCTTAGGTGAAATGAGGATAGGTAGGGAAATAAAATAACCTTTGATGGCATCAAATGTTTTTTGACACTTCTCCCTCCACTCAAAGAAGACATTATTATTAAGAAGGTGATGAAATGGTTGACATCTATCTGATAATTTAGAGATAAAATGTCAAATGGAATATAACTTTCCTTGTAGACTATGAAGTTGCTTGAGTTTTTTAGGTGGAGGCATTTAAAGAATGGCTTGAACCTTATAAATATCAACCTCAATACCACAGAGAGAAATGATAAAGCCTAGTAGCTTATTGGAGAGGACCCCAAAGACACACTTATTTGGGTTAAGATGAACATTATATCATATAAGATGTTTGAAGATGATCTTGAGGGTCACCAAATGGTCTTCAAGATGCTTAGATTTGGTAAACAAATCATCCACGTAGTCTTCCATGATGGTGTGAAAGATGTCATGGAAAATGTAGGTTATCACATGTTAGTAAGTAACCCTAGTAGTTTTAAATCTGAAGGGCATAACATGATGAAAAAATTTCCCCCATGGGGTAATGAAAGTGGTTTTATAATGGTATTTAGGGGAAATCAAGATTTGATTATAACTAGAGAATACATTCATGAGTGAAATCATGTCATAACCGGTCATAAGATCCACTAGCTGGTCAATGTTAGGCAAATGAAAATTATCTTTTGGTCACTCAAGGTTAAGATTGAAAAAATTAGTGCAAAGATGAATTCCCCATATGTATTTTGTGTTAGTGATGATGTTAGATACCCATTGCTAGTAATCAAGAGGAATTTAAGCTCTTCTTTGATGATAAGGGCAATGCAAAGATACATCTTGTGAAGATTCTAATGAACAAGTTTAGCTTAATGATTTATGATAATGTTATGGGTTAGGATCATAGGGTCAATTATAGGCATATTGTTATATGACCAAGCAAAAGCTTTACTATGATGATCAAGGAAAGTGGCTTAATCCTTTTGTTTGATAGAATATAAGGATTGGCCAACTTTAAGAATGTCAAGGTTATCTAAATATTGTAAGTTGATATCAATGGTTAATTCATTTATCATATTTTGTATCTTAAAGGGGAATGAATTTTGAATATAAGAGCCTTCAACTCCCATGTAGGTAAGAATGGAGTCATCATCCTGACATTAGATTGTGTTGATTATTGGAGAGTCATCATCGATCATGTTAGGATAAAGGAGAGGAAGGGACCTTGTTTCCTCATTGTGATAATAGGTTAATGGTCCCAAGTGAAAAATGTTCATGAAAAAAAATTAGGAGGGATGGATACCTCAAAATATGTAGGAGAAGGTGGGAACATAGGTGAAGGTAGAGAAGGAGGCAAAGGTTCCTGAATGATTAGAACATGATGAACCTTAACGAGCTTAGATGGATATTCAAAACCCATACCATACCACTTCTTGGTGTTTTTAATGGTTTTGTTGGTGGGGTACTTGATAAGTGTATGATCTCCTTGCTCATACCTGCCCAAATCAAACCCTTTCTAGGCACACTTATATAGATAAGTGTTAGAAAAAATAGGTTTGCCTAGGAAGGAGAAGTTACATATAAAGAGTTGGGTGGGATGGAGAGTATTTCTCATGGTGGGAGCACTATCAATCCCCCCATACATTAGATTCATGTAAATATTAGGAGGACCATATGGTATGACCATACTGATGTGGGGATCATAATGGAGATGTGTATGTAATCTTCCATACTCTTTTGGAGTATGGAACTTATCTAGAGTGAGGAGTTGATATTCACCAAGAGTGAGGTGATTGAAGGCATCATCCATAGGATCTTTTTCAATAATGAGTCACAAGGAGCTCTAAGCTTATTGAAGCATCTGAATCAAGAGGAGGAGGAGATATTTTTAATGGTATAAGGATGTAATTTGGCCTATAAGTCATATTACACATATTAAATAAAGGAAGATTAGCTAGGATGATGTGCACCTGACCCTCATACTCAAATTTAACACCATGATTTAAAGTCAAGGGCACACAAGTCATGGCTCGTATCCATGGACATCTAAGTAGGATGTTATATTTGAATTCTCCCTCAACAACTTAGAAGAAATATGAAATAGTATGAGGATAAACATGAATATGAAGCATGATCATGCCTATTGGGGTGGCCATGGTATCATTGAAGGAACAAATAACCATATCTGATTGTGACATATAATGATCATGTAGCTCTAATTTATTATAGGCATGCATGGAGATGATGTTAATAATAACACCCCCCATCAACCATGACTCTTTTTACATGAGTTTAGTTGATATATGCTATGATAAAAAGAGCAAGATCTTAGTCATCAAGGTGATGAGCAAGAATTTTAGAATCACTAAACAAAACAAAGGTTATAGTATTGATAGAGCCCATTAAAGCTAAGAGAGGTTGAGGATCATTAGGCTAAACCTCAACTACTTGAATGGCCTTAATCAAGGCTTGAAAATGTTGAGATGAGCTTTAGATTAGCTCATATAGGGTCATATTCATTGGTTTTTGATGTAGTTACTTGATCATGGAGTCCTAAATCACCTTTAAATATGTTAGTTACACAACACCTAAGATAGAAATCTTAAGTTTTTGAAGGGGAGCATCCTTTAAAAATGGATGAGCCCAAGGTGTCGTAACCTTCTCCTTTCCTTTATACTTTTTATTCTATGACCAAGTGGCCATACGAATTGAGTTAATCTAGAATATAGGTGGTGAAGGTGGTGAAGGAATCTTATGTGCATCCTTAGGTTTAGGTTTAGGTGAGGAAGCATGAGAAGTCATGGGGTGTAACTTTTGAATAAATATGGAGGCTTACGAGGGGTTCCTTAAAAAGAGTGTCTATACCAAATTATTATAAGAAGATAGTCATGAGAGATTTTTAACTCTCTATTACATGTTTAGGTGATCAATGATATAAATAAACCTCATCAAACCAACAAGGTTTTGGTTTGAGAGACTGATAAGGATTAATTAGGGGAAGAGTTATGAAAGATGATTGCAAAAAATGGCATAAAAGAGGTGTGAGATCCTTCAATTGGGCTTGTATTTGTTGTTGTAAATAGGATCGACACCTTATTTTATTTAGGAGTTATAGGAGGGGTTTTTTATGGTGCTGTTTTGGGTGAAGGCATGACCACAGGTTTTGTTGACACCTTTTTAGTGATAGGTGTCAAGATTTTGGAGGTTAAGGGACCACCATCAGGTAGAGGCAAGAGTATCATTAACTTCATCTTTTGGTTACCTGAGATATGGTGTGATCTAATTAAAGTTGAGGGGTGAAATCACAAGATTGAAGGCAATGTCAAAGGCTTAGTGGGTTGATAAGGCTTAGTATGTTTTTCATTCTTCTTAGGTATAGGAGGGTTTAAATCTGACTTCACTTATAGATGAGTTAGATGGGACACTAGGCAAACACCTAAAGATATAATTTTCTTTAGTGTGGTAGACACTTGAGATGGTGAAGGTTCTGATGTTGGGGTTTGAGCCTCCTTTGGTGGAGGAGAAGGAGCTCAAACCTTGTCAAATAGGTTAGGGTAAATGGTTACAAAAGGGTTAGATATCAAGGATGAATTTTGTTGTATAGGGAAAGGAGCTTTGAGTTTATCCCAAAATGCCATGTGATCTATTTTATTGGAGTCAATAAAACTTATATTTCCTACCAACCATGAGAAGGGTTTGGATAATATTGGTGTAGGCATGATTATCACTTTTGTAGAAGACTCAGGTGATTACAAAAGAGGAGAATTGTTGGTAGTGGCCATCTCAAGACAAATATGAGTGAGATCTCTAATGGAATCCTCCTGAACTAAAGTAGGAGAACATACATGATCCTCTGATAGTGGGGGGCAACTAGAAAGTTGAATCCTCAAACAGATAAAGCATAAGGATAATTGACCCCTTAATGTGAAAATAAAGGATCAGTAAAGTATGCTCTTCTATGGGTAAGAGAAGTAGAAAAATGGGCTCAATGTGAATAGGTGAAATTGGTCCTTTGACTAATGTAGGATTAGATGAAATAGGCTCCTCTACACATGAAAGAGGAGTTGATAGGGCATTGCCTTCTATTGGTGGTGGAGAAGTAGGTGAAGAAGGATCCTCGAGGGAGAAGAAAAAAGGTATGATACCCCCCTTAATATGTGGTCGAGGAGTAGGTAATGCATGTTCTTCAAGAAATAAAAGAACATCAAAATGTTCACAAGGGGAATGGGCACAATAATTTTTTCATGTAGAATAAGGATAGGCAAAGAAGGGCCCTCTTCTCATGGAAGTAGAAGAGGTAAAATAGGTTCTTTTACTTGAGGGAGTAGGATAGGTATGGATGGATCCTCTACTTGGGGAAGAGGAGAAGGTAGAGTGGGCTATATTATCATCAAGGTAAAGACAACATCAATAGTGTGGATGCTATGGTCATGTGTATGCTTAGTTTTTGCCTAAACACTATTCTGAGAAGAGGAGTGCTCAAGAAGTGGCTTCTTAAAGATATCCAAGATATATTTATCCAACATGTTGGGGTTATCCAAAATTATATCACTCTTATCAAGCATGTCCTGAATAATGTCTTGAGGGTATTATAGTTATTAGCATCATGGCCTTTCACTCGATGATAACCACAAAACTAGTCCTCCTTATACCATGTGGGTATAAGACAGGATGTATCAAACTCTATGGGGGGATTGACTTGATGAAGGGTAATAAATCCTTGCCTTAGTTTCTTATCTAACACAGAGGCATATGGCTCCCCAATCGAAGTGTATTCTCTACATTCATATCATTGCTAGAATTGCTTCATTGGGTTTTGAGAAGTTGAAGGCTTGGATTGATCTGCCTTTATGGAAGATGCTAACTTAATGAATACCACATTAGTTGAGCCTTTACAATTTTGGTTTGAAGAGGAATATTTAGAGGAAGAAGAGTCACTAGGCTCATAATTTGCATTCTTGTTGCAAAAATTGACTCGGTCTTCATCTACTACCCAAATCTCAAGATTTTATGCTATTATGAAGGCTTCATTGAATGTGTAAAAGGTTTGAACTCAGAGGGTTGAGGATATGTGCTTATCACACACTCTTGACAATATTTCAATGAGCTCGAGCTGGGGTAATGAGAAGGAAAGTTGATTAATGAGACCTCTCTAACGAGTAATGAAATCAACTATAAACTCATCCTTGAACTATCAAATAGAATAAAGGTCTATGATCGAGACCTATTTAGAGATATTGATTGAGAAATGACAAATAATCGAGAAATCTAGGTGAAGGAAAATAAGGAGTGCTAGGTAATGGAGCTATACCAATCTAGAGCATCACCTATAAGGGATAGGGGAAAAGTATGAAGCAATAATGCATCATCATATCCTATGAGGTAACAAGCATGTATAAATTCTTGTAAGTACTAATATGGGTATTACTTGTTTTGAAAGTGAGTGAACTTAGGAAGCTCCCAATGATTTGGATAAGGATGGATAGGTAATAAAGGATGGATGGGTTCATTACATATTTAATCATATGAAAGAACATTATTTGAACTTGAAATAGATGTCTCTAAGCTAGATATATTATCCATCAACATCTTGATTAGATCCATAAGGGGACTAGTTTTAGAGGCAATCCCCAAGTTATATGGTTCCTATAGAGATCCTAAAGCAATGTGTGACATAGGCTGTGGTAGTTGGGCAGATGCAACATAAGGGTAATGAATCATAGGCTGAGGGGCCAAGGAGAAAGGGGCTTGTCCTATAAGATTTGAAACAAAACCTTGGTTAGGTGTTACCATTATGGGTTATGTTATGATGACACTGGATAAGGGATAGGTGGTTAATATTATATTAATCAGTCTAAGAGTAGTTGGGATTGACACAACTAAGTTCTAAAATGGGATCCAACTTGGTTGAGTGGATTACCATTGTGAGGTTAAGGAAACCCCAATAAAAGTTGGGTTTAACTGCATAATTGGAGAAACCAAATTCTAAACATTAGATATGGTTGGGTTACTCATTAAAGTAGTAGTTTGAGTAACCAAAGGGGGAATGGTGGAAATAATTGATGTTGTCTCCATCAAAGACGTGGGCATATCATAAATTAAATCACTAAAAGAGTTACATGTTTGACTCATGATAAGGTAATACTAGAGGGCTTTAGTGTTATGATCAAGGAATCAAGATAAATCCTAATCACCCTCAGGCATGATGGGTAGTTGACTAGGATTGACATAGCTAGGGGAACCTTCCATGCTAGGATCATGCTCCATGGAAGGATTGGAAAGAGGAAGTGAAGGTGAAAGAGGTTGACAACTTGCATGATTAGTGAGAAGTTTCACTTTATTTCACATCAAGACCATGTAAAAGGGCAGAAAATTGTAATAGAACCTATATCTATGATAGGAAATCTAAAAAACCTAAGTTTGATTAAAACAAGTAGGTGATTTGAGCTTTTTATTTGAGGCAAACTAAAAATTAGAAAAATCTAGAAAGATCGATATCAGTTACCTAATCAAGGTCGATATGTAGGAAGGACATTGACATCGGTAATATGACTAGGGTTAGTGGGATACTTAGGATACTAGTGTCGATAGCCTAACCTAGGTCAATTACTGTGTAACCCAAAAAGGCAAAAAAATCATTGTTTAACCAACCCAAACATGAGATCCAAATATAATAGTGAATGTAATAGGACTGTGTCAATAAAGAACACTCAGGTGGAATGAAGCTAGATATTAACAAGTCTAAAAGGTTGAGAATGCTTGGTTTTGATACAAAACATCATTAACAACTAAAAAGTACAACAAAGAAAAATAATTATAAAAGATCATACAACCAACTATTATTAATTCTTAAGAATTATTTTTAGTCTCTTAGTGGCTTGTGCCTTAACTAGATTATATAAAGGGGAACTTGGATAATGATGGTCCTATAAGCTATCTAGAGATGGTTTCAGGAAATTTAGCTAAATAGTCCTCTATATACTATTAGGTACAAAAGGCCCAAATTTGTGACTTGTGATTTAGTCCAGCTAAAACACCAAACTGGCTTCGTTTACCTAATGATGAAATATAGGTAAATCACACATTATAATTTGTGAAAAATTTTAAATGTGTAAGTTTATATGTGGTTTTGAGGTGTGTGAGAAAGTGTGCTATGATTCATTAACCAGATAATTAGTTCTATGTGTGACTAATATGCAACAAGATAACCAATGATGTAGAAAGTTTTAAACCCAAAAGTTGAAGTGTTTTCATTGGATGTAAAACAATGAAGAAATGGAAAGAGTATGACTTTCACTAATTTTATGCACATGCTATGAGTTAATAAAAAATAATGTTCTTTTTAACTTTATAAAAAGAGTATGAACTCATTTAAAGGCAATAAAAGAAGAGGTGAGAGATAAGAGAAAGTTCAGTTCATTCCCTTAAGCTAAAAATGAAAGGTGTGGTATATTGCTTTTATGGGAAACAAAAGGAGAGAATGCAATAATGAAAAATTCACTATTGATGCACCTATATGAATGTCATTTCAAAGTAAGGAATGAACCCAAGATAAACTATGGTGTCCCACCAAGCATGCCATAATTTTTATATAATTTTTTTCTATTTATTACAGAAGGAAGAAATATAAATATGATTGTTAGGGATAAGTGATTAAGTACACAGAATGATACACACTATTGTGGACATTGTGAGAACTCCTCTTTGGATATGGAGGAAGATAATTGTGTATAAGAAAACACTAAATAGAATTGCTATTAGCAGAGATATGTGTGGCATGAAAAGATATGTGCTTGTTCTAGGAAGCATAACATTTCCCTACAATGATAGTTTGCTATTTAAAAATAGATTTTTAAAATAAACATCAATTAAAAGAGAGAGTAAGAGTTAGATTAATATTTACCATGCTACAGGTCTGAATGTGTCAGTGAATAATATAGTACAAGCTAGGTAGGGGAATTATGTTTTATTGAGGTTATTGGGGAGGCTTTTGGGGGTTGCTGGTGTAAATAACATAGTGACTAACATCAATTTAGTGATCAATGTTGGTTTAGGTCATCGATGTTAGTCTAGATAACTAATATCAGTTGAGGAAATGATATTAGTGGGATTATGCAAGGTTTTTTAAGAAGGGAAATATAGTTATAGTCTTGTACAGGGGTCATTAGGAGTCGTGAGGGGGTAAATAAGACTCATGAAGGTCAAGATAAAGGTTGATATGTTTAGGTAGGGATATGGATGTGGGGGAGTGTCACAACTCCTCCATAGAGGAAGCTCAAGTTTTGTGAGCATTTAAATAGTATATTTATAGAACCAATATAAAAAAGTTATTTTAAAGCATGCAAAAAAATAAAAATGTACTTATCTAGGCTGGATAGGTGAGTAGTTATGTCAAATAGATGGCTTTGATGAGGCTTGATGAATTGGTGCATGAATAGACATGTCAAATTGTATGTTTTTGATCCATGGTGATCAAAACACTATGTAGTTTGTCAAATTTTGATCTAGAATAATTTATGTAGAGTGATGGTAAGCTTAGATGTTGATAATGATGCTAAAATGCTCTGATCATAAAAGCAATGTTCCAAAAATCAATGATTTTCTCCCTATAGCCAATTTGGAAGTAGGCCTAAGTAGTCGATGTTGGCAAGATCACCAACTTAGATCAAGGGATAATAGACATTGGTTCTTAAGATTAGGTAAAACAAGTTAAATTTAGCCTTTTAACCTACTTCTTACTTTGACAAATGGGTTTTTCCATTAGAAAATGGTCATAATGTGAGGTCAAGAGGTGGTTAGGTAGATAAGGAGTTATGAGGGGGGAATAATAAGTCCTAGGTGCTTAGGATAGAATGACCATGTCTTTGGGTGAGTCAGAGGGTGAGAACTGGTCATAGGGTGAGGTGGATAAAGGAGATTTAACCAATTTAAAGAAATAATTAAATTAATTAGATGTGCCTAAAGGGTAAATACATACATTAGGGAATTAAATAAGAAATAGGCTGAGGGGTAATGTGACCTAGGTAATCATGTAATGGATTAGCATAATTATAGTGTCTATAGTTCCATAAAATACTTTTCATATTGTTCATCTTCATCACTAGTGAAGATATAGTAGACATGCTCACTTGAGTGGGTGGGTACACATATATAAAGGGAGGTAGGGCTCTTGAAGTTCTTAGGACCTCTTCCTATGGAGGCATTGACATCTTAGGTAACATCATCATTAGTGGCCAAGGAGGAAGTGTCCCCACATTGATTAGGTTGTTCTCATCCCTTACTAGATGTCATATGCATTCAGTAGCATCTAACCTCCAAGTGATTAGATCATAATTCTATGTCCAAATTGAGATCGTTGAGGTAAAATATAATATTCATGCCTACAAGTGGTCAAGATACCAATGAAATCCTTTGCCAAGTTTTTTTCAGTGTTAAAATCAACCAGGGCTTCTTGTGGGGACCTTTTGATGTTTATTAGTTGTTATAAGAGGGATGATTGATCCACCTTCTTATTGAATCACTTAAATAATTTGTCATTAAAGTCATCCCAAGTTTTGATTAAGTTGGCTAAAAAATATCAATATCAATCAAGAGCCTACCCTTTGAAAGAGGCTGATATTAGTCTTAAGGCTATGTTATACATATTGACATAGTGAACAATGCACACATTTTCCACATATTTGAGATGTTTGATTGTTGTCTTAAAATATTCTCTCAAAAACTTAGGGAGCACCTTTAAAACATTTTTAAGGATGGGGTCCCATACAACCAAGGGAATGAGATGGATTAGTGGGCTACTGCTATCCCATGACATAAAGTTCCTTGGTGGCCCTGGATGCACCATTTATTGTTATTGTGAAATGTTAGATCTTGAGGATCTTTGGTGAGTGGGAACCCCCAAAGGTGGAATTAGTAGACTTAGATTATTCATGTTCTATGATATTTTTATAGGCCTATGGCTCATAAAATCATGTCACTAGTCAATCAAAATACTAGATCAGTCCCACCAGGCATGCTAAAAAAGAAAGAACTGTTGATGCCTAAAACTCTTACTTTAGGTTTAAAAGCCTCCGCTTTATAGATGTGGGACTGGGTATAGTCTATAAAGAAACCTCCAATATTTTAGAAGCCAACTCTTTATTTAATTTGGGGATAAAAAAAGATAGAGAGAAATGAAAGCAAATAATAGTAAAATGACACTAACTAAGATGATACACCTAGATATTTAAAAAATTAACCTATATTTGCATAAAATATCATAAAAATCATAGACCATAAAGGATCATAAATCATGAATTAAGATGTAAAACATAGGTAGAGTTTCATACTATAGAAGTAGAAGAAAATAAATATCAAATAAAGACACATTTTTACTCAAAATAACACAAAACACCACATCCTCTTCATTATAGGTGGATAATAGAATATAGAAGGTCACAAAGGAAAATACAAAGCATCTAATCACACCAATGAGCTGTACATATTAGGGTTACATAATATAAAAATCCTAACTACTACTAATTCTAGTCTATTATAATATGAATTTGTATAAATAGCTAATACTAATAAGAGATAAAGATAACAGATCCCAGCCCCTCCTTCCCTAAGGGGTGAGCCTAGAATATATTGTCAAGATTGTATCTCACATGAGTGACACACAGAGATTATATCACTTGTGCCCATGATAATTTCATTACAACTGAAACATGGTCTCGAGTTCATGAGAGAAATTTTCATTTGGATCCTAAATATGATAGGTAATTTTAGAAAAGTATTAGCACCATTATTCACTCTCTTGACTAAAGATGTTGAATTCATCTAGACTCCTACCTATGATATAGCCTTCAAACAATTGAAGGAATTATTGACCACCACCCCCATTCTGCATGGTTCTAATTAGAAGCTTCTATTTCATATTCATACAGATGCTTCAAATACTATCCTAGGATTTGTGCTAGGCAAAAGAAAGAAGCACTAAATTATCCTATCTATTTTATAAGCAAGAATCTATAGGCAATAGAATTAAATTACATAGTTATTGAAAAAGAGTTCTTGACAGTAGTCTACACTATCAACAAGTTTTGTCACTACATCATAAGGTATCAATTTTTTGTTCATACAGACCATGAAACCATTCAATACTTTATGAATAAACCAATTGTCATAGATGGAGTGATAAGATGGTTGTTCTTATTATAATAATTTGATATCACCATTTTAGATAAGCCTAGTAGGTACAATATTTTGGATGATTTCTTATCATGCCTACAATCTCATAAAGAAGATACCATAGTGGATGACTCATTTCCAGATGATCACCTATTCTCCCTCACCCTTACCACACCTTGTTATGTTGATATTACTAAATACCTTACCACAAGGTTATTCCCACATCACTTCCTCCCTAAACAACATAGATATTTGGTTTAGAAAAGTGGTAGGTATTCATGGTTGTTCATATTTCTTTTCTATACTAGGCTTGACTCCATCATTAGAAGATGTATTAGAGAATATGAAGTTATAGATATCCTCAAATATTTCCATGATGAACCCTATGGGAGGTAATTTTTAGCCAAGCATACAATAGTAAAAATATTAAATATAGGATATTATTGGCCCTCACTCCATAAAGATGTAATAAGGTATACTGCTCATTGTGATAAATGTCAATGTATGGGAAGACTTACATGTTCAAATGAGATGCCTTTGAAGCCTCAAATAGTGCTTGAACCATTTGAAAAATGGGGCCTATATTGTGTAGGACATTTTGATAAAAAAAAATACAACAATAAAGAGTACATCCTTGTATATACTATGTCACTAAATGGGTGGAAGTAAAGGCTCTTACACACATTAGGGATGAGAAGGTGGGAGATTTCATCTATGAAGAATTAATAAAAAAAATATAGTGTGCCATGAGAAATAGTCACTAATTAAGGACCCTAATTCACTACTAGTTTAATTACTAATTTTTTCCAACAATATGAGATTAGGCATACGAAATCAACTCCATATCATTTATAGTCTAATGGACAAGTGGAAGTCACCAATACAGAGTTAGAAAATATTTTGACCAAGACTATTAGTATGTTCTATAAGGATTGTGAGGATAGACTTCCTAAAGCTATTTGGGCTTACCAAATCATGTGGAAGACTACTATAGGCTTTACCCCATATGAGTTGGTCTATGGGAAAAAACCTATCTTATCAATAGAATTTGAACATAAGACCTTACAGATATATCTAAAGCATAGAAAGAAATGCTTATGAAACTAAATGCCTTAGATGAATACAGACATTAGACATTATATACCATATATCTTATACAACACCAATAGATTAGTTGACATGACAGGTACATTAAGACCAGGCAATTCAATATAGGATATTGGGTCCTTCTTTTGATTCAAAATATAAGGATCACAAGGGAAAAATCCAAACTAGATGGCTTGGTCCATTTGAGATTGAGCATGTTTATGATAATGGAGTGGTGAAAATCAAAACCATTGATATGATAAGATTTTGTCTACTGGTTAATGGCCACAGACTAAAGTTTTACAAAAAGCCACTCACTCAAGGGAAGTTTTCCAAGCACATATACATGAATTTACAAAATAGATACAATGATGTGCTAGATCATCATGATTTCTCACCAGATAAAGGGAGAACTAGCCAACACATATATGAAGAAGGAGAGGAGGATATCCTAACCCTCCTCTAGCATGAAGATTGAGACCTTCACTTGGTCTTTGACTAGTCACCCTCACTATTGACTTGACAAGGACCCAGAATAAACATTCTATTATAGACAACAATTAGAGTAAGAAAACCCAATAATGAAAACCTTTTTTGGGCATTTTTGGTAGTTTTTAGGTAGAAAACCATCCTACTAGCTAACCAAAACTATAAAATGGGCCTAAATAGAAAACCAACTTATTGGTTATTTAAGGATAAAAATAAAAATGAAAAATAAATAATCATTTTAAGCAAACTATTCATCTTCCTTCAGTTACTATGAGCTCTTCTACAGCTATGGCAGGTACCTCCTTCAGTTGCTATGGATTTTCTAATAGCTACTACAAGCACTTTTCCCATAGCTGGGCACAACTTTGTAGTTGATATGGGTACCATCTCTAGTTGTTGTAGGCATACCCTAACATCTCTCTAAGCACATGCAAGATATTTCTTCCCAAACTCTAATCTATGGCCTTAGCTATGAGATTTTGAGCATACAAATAAGACACTATACCATCCAAAGGAGGAATAAAGGAAGATTAGAGTAGAAAATTTAAAACCTTACTTACTCTTACGCTTGAATAATAAGGTAAAGTCACTAGGTAGAATCCATAAGCAATAAGATAGCATATAGGAAAATCATGTAGGATCATGTAGAGGAAGATCACAAAGCAACAACACCTTCATCTACCCTCTTCCATGTTCATGCAATAACTAACTTGGATCACCCAGCTCTAAAATAAACACCTTATGATAGGAGAGTAATAATCTCTCATCTAAGTCTAAGACCCCTAATTCAGTTCTATGTAGGTTGTCTTGAATCACATGTGGGCATGTTGAGGGCACCATACATGCCTACCATATTTTGATCTCATGATTACTCCAAAGGGACCCAATTTAGTCTAGTTATAACTATAATCATAATCATTGCATTCTATGAATCACTCACATGCAAACACTCACATGCAAATTATTAGTGTAACCTTAGGTAAACTATTAAAAAGGTACATTATATATGTTTATCATTGAAAAGTGTTCATTATTTTAATATAGCATGTATGATATTTAAAAGCATATTAAATCATGAATCATGAATCATGTCATTCATTAATACCCTTAAATTCATACTTAAACCCACATGATGACATCCCAACCCACACTTATACCCCTAATTATAACCCCGTTCTATCCCTTCAATCCTATTTACTCCATATCAGTTGAGGACATGTGACGACTCACATGGGGGAGAGGATGTTGTGGGTGAGAATACCATGTATTACAAGATCCATATGTGTGAGATTGGATGCCATAATGAATCCATAATTCCCTATAGGGAAAATAATTGATTCATTTATTTGTCTTGCAAGTATAACCATTCATGCAAAGCTAAAGCATGCCATAACTTACAACCCTGCAACTTATAACCACAAACCATCATTGTTGAATAAACCTTACTTTTCTACAAGTAGTTTTCTATAAGCCAAATAGAGTGTGTTTCCAATTATTGGTTGAAAATATTGATATAAAAGCTAAACTTAGGAGAATGGGAGGGTCAAGTATGAGGAGAGAACCCATAGATCATAAGTAACTTTAAGGAGACCAAACCAACTAGGTTGTCTTTAATAGATATGGTTAGACCATTTATTTTGATAAATTGTAGCATTTCTTAGAACCTTTTCTAGGGAATTTTTAGGATCCTTTACTAGAGACCAAGCTACTATACTTGGCATCACATTCCTAGGAATTAAATAATTGGTGAGCTAAAGGACTAGGATACCAAGTATAGGAAGAAACTAGTAAGACAAACCCAATGGTCAAGAAGCTAGATAATAGTTTTGTTAGGAAGATGAAAGACTAGTATGGAAGAAATGTGGTGTGGAGAGACTCAGCTTACCTATAGTCTGGAGGGAGATAACCTCATACATCATAAGATATATGACTTGTGAAGGAAGGTATTCCATAATTTATATTATTCAGTTTAAATTTTTGAATCATTTAAGGCATGCCATAACCATTAATATTCCAAATAACCTATGGAACATTCTAAAAATGATGTCCAAAGAGTAATATAAGGGTATTGAAAAAGCCCTATCCCATCATTACCTAATATGGTTGATAACTAAAAATGGAATAAACTCTATCAAACCTAATCTAAGTTGGGAATAGTTTTTATCCCTAGGAAATAATGAACCTCAGCAAGAAGAGGGTAATAATGATGATGAATCCCATGAGGAACAAACCCAACAAATTGTATAAGGAGATGTTAAGGGCACTAGTGCTACTAGTCAGCATGTAGCTACTAAGGGTCCATCTAAAACTCTTATGGATAGAAAAAAGAGAAGGAAACTAATTTTACCTCCTTATAACATATAAGAGGGAAGTCTACAGTAGCATATTCCTTCTCCCACTATCTCTTCACCATAGACTGATTCTTCCTCCATGGCTCCTTCAAGATAAGAGAAAGTTTTTCCATCAACTGTTACACAAGAAAAATAAGTTCCATCAACCACCCCTCCTAAAAATAAGATAAAAACTAAAGAAAATAAACCCACTATATCAAGAAGAAGGAGACCTCCTCTTAGAATATCTCAAATAAAAAAAATACAACTATAGCCTCCTCACCCATAGACATCAGTGAGGATTAAAAGCCAAAAAAAGAGCCTATCTTTTGAAAGACCTCTGATGGGTTTGAAATTGAAGAATGGTCTACTGATGAGGAACCTACCAAGGAAGAAGAAAAATAGTCACCCTAGCTATCCAGATTCACTAAGAAAGACATTAATCTCATCAGACACATTGGGTGTATAGAAAAAGAATTGAGAATGGTAGACTAGCCTATAGTAGAAGAGGAATTGATTAAAGAAGAGACTATGGAAAAAGAAGTAGAACAAGGGATATTTCATTATGCCTAGGAGTTCCAAACATTGTAACAAGCTATGAAATAAATATATAGGCTGAGTAATGAGATAAAAGAATTGAAAGATAAGAAAGGCATTGAAACATTTGTAAGGGCATTAAAATTTATAGAACCTTCTATGGATAGAGAAAGGTTATTGGAGGAACTTGCAGAAGCTTCCTTAGAGTAACCTACATCAATTTCATCTACCTTGGACATAGAATCAACTGTAGTTGATTATGATCTAGCTTTAGTACCCTTCTATAATATATTTCCTCCTTTATTGCCCACTACAAAAATACCTATAGTAAAAAAAATTATTGATGTGGATCTTTTAGCTGCCACACTTGTAGAAACTGATGACATCCCATATTTTCTTAACAATCTGGTGATGATGAAAATCACTACAAGAAGTTAGTACAAAGATTTAAGGTATATGTTGAAACAAGATAACAACAAGATGACAAAATAAAAACTAGAAATGGATGAAACTAGGATTAATTATCTAAAGGAAAAGATTAATAAAATGCATGAAACCACTAAAATGTTAATGGAGTGTAGATCACCTTCTAGGGTGTATGTTGTCTACTTATAAGAGATATGGCTTAAATTCAAATATGATAAGATCTATAAATATTAGTCTTACATGGTTTGTGACCAAAAATCTTTCTTTGAAGTATATAAACATGTTGATCCTAACCTCCAAGCTCAGTTAAATGAGTTTTACATATACCAATATGTTGTACCTAGTGATGTAGATTGGAATCCAAACATCTACTTGGGGGATGTCCAATTGAATGCATTTTCTTCATACATTCTTAATGAAATAAGAAAAAAGAAACAAGTGGAACAATATTAAGAAAAAGAAAAAGAAGCTACCTTGATGATCAAGGGTGAATCAAGTAATCCAGATGCTATAATAGAAGAATGGATCTTCTTCATGAACTCGAGTAATCCACAAGTATGGGTTATAAAAAAATAGGTAGAAGTTCAAAATAATTATTGGAGTCTTATGGAAGGAGATGGCAAGAAATTTTTTATTTCTTGTTCTCACAGATGGGTAAAACTCTATAATACTTTAAAAAGAGGAACCTTATTCCCCTTAAAACCATAGGGATGTCATACACAGAGCATACATGTATATTTATCTTGTCAGGAGGAGAATGATAAAATGGTTGGGATTGATGTTTAAACCTCCTTTGTTTTGGTTCCCAATTCCTAACTATGAAGGAAAGGTACCAACTGGCAGAGAGGATAAAAATAAAATATGGGAGATCATTGATGATGCTAAAGGATTCTATATCCTTGAAGGGTCAGGTTACACTAAGCCCCTTGATTTCAAAAAAAAAATTGGTTTCAAAATGCAGGTAAAGCTTGCTTGAGGTTGATCAAGAGGTTAAGTAGGGGGGTGTGATAAGGCCACCAATTGCTTTATTTTGTAGCATCATCCATACCTAGTATATATTTTTTTCTATGTAAATCCCCATAACCATCCATGACTCATATAAATGAAAATGAATTTATGATTTTGTATGTGCATTGATATATATATATATATATGTATGTATGTATGTATGTATGTATATATATATATATTATGAATTATTGATGTTTTTTCCTTGATTAGATTATACTTGTGTAACTTTATTTAAAAATAATTTTAAGGATAATGTAAGGATATAGGATCTCATTTGGGCACTGTAGAGTAATTTTTACTCTACGTCGTATTTAATTTATTTTTTGATCCAAGCGCTACAATTTTTATTCCTACACACCTTGGACGTAGCCTCAGAAGTTTTGATGTAGAGGGCTGGTTTGTTTTGACTAAGTGTCGGAATGCAGCGGAAGCTACCAAGTGTTGTCCTTTGGCCGTGGGACCTTTTCCCCCTTTTTATTTCTTTCATTCATTTTCCTATGTATCACATTTAAGCAAAAGCCACCATGTGTCACCTTCTGAAATAAAGTAAGCTAGCTGGTGATTTTTGAAGCCCCTTTTGCAACTTTCCAGAGAATCGTGGACCGTGCCACATACCCAGTAGCAGTTAAGCAAAATGCACCACGTGTCAGCATCCGCATCTCATATTAGCATCCACACTTCATTCAAAGACTTTCAACATAAATTAGTAGAGAAGTGAAAATTACCACGTACCCCTAGATGAAGAAGTGAAATATGCCACTTATCTTCCTTGAAGCCACAGAAGCCTCCACATGTCAACAACTAAGAGAATCATCATCAAGCTCCATTGACAAATATAAAATGATGGTAGGTCCCAGGTTTTACTTCAAAAGTCTATGAAAGCTGCCAAGTGTCACCAGCTGTAAAAGTCTAATATATGCCCTAGTGATACTACAAAGCCAAAGGGAAGCAGAGGGAGCCATGTCTCTTAGTTGAATCAGGAGGGAGGTGCCAAGTGTCGTTCTTTGGTGCCTCCTAGACCATAAAGAGAATTTTCATGAATCGGCTAAGTTTCCTTTCCTGTATCTAATAGAATAGAGTGTCCACCTACTTGTTAAATTGAAATGGAGGGAAAATTGGCTGAAGTTAATTCAAGTAGATGGAACAGTGATCGGGTAGTTTTATGGAGCCCCCAAAGCATTGAAGGAGTCGATAGGTGATAGAATTTGAATTTTAGGTGTGGAAGAAGGTACCAGTCAGGAATCACCATGCCGTAGTAATAGACAGCCTCCCTTTCTCCAACATGGGCTTCCTGAGGCATTCATGGGCCATTGGTTTGCCCCTTGTGAGTTAAGTCAGAGTTTGAAATTGAGCAGGAAAGAAGGTAATGATGTAGGGAGACATCTAAGTCTATATAAGTAAGATTGTAAAATCTAAGAGAAGCGGGGGAATTCTCATAGTTTTAGACTATCTGAAGTTTGTGGCCAATAATATCATTTGCTCTTGTCTCAATTTTCTTGAGTTATAAAGTTTATGTAATCGTGCATGTTTCTGTGCCCCTTATGTGGCGGAATGAATTGAGGAAATTTGAGCTCCATGCCTTTGTTGATGTTATCTGTGTTTTTTGCAAAGTATTCTATACTATAGATTTTCTAGTGTGGTGATTGGAAATGTTATTTACTTTTGTCTCATTTTATTGAATCTAAAGATTTACATGACTGTGCATGACTTCTGCACCTCCTATGTGATTAGAAGATTCTAATAAGAAGATTGAACACTATGCCTTTGTTGACAATTCTTATATCTCAGTAAAAGACTCCCTTGTTGTGAGCCTCTGTTTATGTTATTCCAATCTTTTACATTGATCATGCACTTGTCTACTCTTAAATGTAATAGAATCACATAATAGTTTCACTGTGCTCAAGTTAGGATTAGGATTACTCTTAGGCACATTGCCATAGTTAGGTTTCAATTCCTGCATTTTGTGTTTTTGTTTAGTCTCCTATCCCTTTTCCCCAACACCGAATACAAAAGAAGAGACCAGCTTCTTTAAAATCTGGAGGTTGTTTTCAAGCCACATTGTCCCACAGCTTGAAACTTCCCATTGTTGTTGATTAAGATCTATCACAATTTTAAGACATCAATAGTTTTTGGCATGCCTGGTGGGACCAATCTTTCAAGGAGTTGAAGAATTTTGGTGTATTCTTTAGCCAATCTACCTTTGGAGGTTTTTATCGACACCAACAACAATTTTGAGCCAATCAGTTTCAACCTATACCAAATATGGGAGCCCCTATACCCCCAAGAAATTATACAAGCTAGAGTGTTGATGAGGAAGAAATAATCTCATACTTTCTTCTCACTTTGCAAGATAGCTATGAATTGGTTATAGATGAATAGAACAACATTAAGCCTCAGTTATATGTGCAAAATTATTGCGCTCTTTCAAGATTATCCTTTCAAAAGGATAAAGTCATGAAAGAGGAGGATAATGCAACAAAGGATGAGTTTGACGTGGTCTGCCATGAAGTAGAAGGGAATGAATCAAACCATGATGCACATCAAAGGAAATGTGCAGAACAAAGGGCTAATTGTGATAAACCAACAAGCACTAATTTCTTGGTGAAGAGCACCAGTCTGAGGGACCAACATTTGACAATATTCCAAGGATAAGTAGAGTATGTATATGTCAGAAGCATGTTTAATTCTGATCCACTCGGATACAAGCCAAGCAAGGTGACAGGCAAGAGGAGCAAGTCACCAAATCTCTTTTTCTTTCAGCCACTTGTCTGCCACTATAAGTCTTTTTGCCAGGAAGGGGACTTAAAAAATGTTCCTTTTGATCCAAGAGGGAGGCAAATATACCTAGTTAGCTGTATATAATAGTTTGCTTTCATTTTGTTACTCTATTTTCCCATTTTTTATTTTAAATGAGTGTTTATTGAGCACGTGACCACATAGTAGGAGTCAGGTTCTTTTTGAGCAGGATCAAAAGTCTTGGTGGTCACCAATAACTATAGAGTAATTTTTACTCTACATCATATTTAATTTATTCTTTGATCCAAGCACTACAATTTTTTTTCCTACACACCTTGGACGTAGCCTCAGAAGTTTTGATGCAAAGGGCCGGTTTGTTTTGACTAAGTGTCGAAATGCAGTAGAAGCTACCAAGTGTTGTCCTCTGGCCATAGGACCTTTTCCCCCTTTTTGTTTCTTTCATTCATTTGAATATGTATCACATTTGAATAGAAGCCACCATGTGTCACCTTCTAAAATAAAGTAAGCCAGCTGGTGATTTTTGAAGCCCCTTGTGCAACTTTCCAGAGAACCGCAGACCGTGCCACATACCCAATAGTAGTCAAGAGGAGTGTGCCACGTGTTAGCATCTGTGTCTCATATCGGCATCCACACTTCATTCAAAGACTTTCAACATAAATTAGTAGAGAAGCAAAAAGCACCACGTACCCCTAGACGAAGAAGCAGAAGATGCCACTTATCTTCCTTGAAGCTGCGGAAGCCTCCACATGTCAACACCTAAGAGAATCATCGTCAAGCTTTATTGACAAATATAAAATGATGGTAAGCCCTAGGTTTTACTTCAAAAGTCTACAAAATCTACCAAGTGTCACCAGCTATAAAAGTCTAATATATGCCCTAGTGATACTACAAAGCCAAAGGGAAGCAAAGGGAGCCATGTGTCTTCGCTGAATCAAGAGGAAGGTGCCAAGTGTCATTCTTCGATGCCTCCCAGACCATAAAGAGAATTTTCATGAATCAGATAAATTTCCTCTCCTATATCTAATAAAATAGAGTGCCCACCTACTTTTTAAAGCAAAATGGAGGGAAAATTAGCTGAAGTTAATTCAAGTAGATGGAACAGTGATCGGGTAGTTTTATGGAGCCCCCAAAGCATTAAAGGAGTTGATTGTTTGTCCCCTTAGAGTTTAAGATGGAATAGACAGGGGTACAGCCTAATAGGTGATAGAATTTGAATTTTAGGTGTGGAAGAAGGTACCAGTCAGGAATCACCATGTCGCAGTAATAGGCAGCCACTGTTTCTCCAACATGGGCTTCTCGAGGCATTAATGGGCCGTCGGTTTGCCCCCTATGAGTTAAGTCAGAGTTTGAAATTAAGCAGGAGAGAAGGCAATGATGTAGGGAGACATCTGAGTCTATATAAGTAAGATTGTAAAATCTAAGAGAAGGGGGGGAATTCTCATAGTTTTAGACTATCTGAAGTTTGTGGCCAATAATATCATTTGCTCTTGTCTCAATTTTCTTGAGTTTTAAAGTTTATGTAATCGTGCGTGTTTCTATGCCCCTTATGTGGCTGAATGAATTGAGCAAATTTGAGCTCCATGCCTTTGTTGATGTTATCTGTGTTGTTTGCAAAGTAGTCTATACTGTAGATTTTCTAGTGCAGTGATTGGAAATATTATTTGCTTTTGTCTCATTTTCTTAAATCTAAAGATTTACATGTTGTGCATGACTTATGTGCCTCCTATGTGATTGGAATATTCTATTAAGAAGATTGAACACTATGCCTTTGTTGACAATTCCTGTATCTCAGCAAAAGACTCCCCTATTGTGAGCCTCTATTTCTGTTATTCCAATCTTTTACATTGATCATGCACTTGTCTACTCTTAAATGTAATATAATCACATAACAATTTCATTGTGCTCAGGTTAGGATTAGGATTACTCTCAGGCACATCGCCATAGTTAGGTTTCAATTCCTACATTTTGTGTTTCTGTTTAGTCTCCTATCCCTTTTCCCCAACACCCAATACAAAAGAAGAGACCAGCTTCTTTAAAATCTAGAGGTTATTTTCAAGCCACATTGTCCCACAGCTTGAAACTTCCCATTGTTGTTGATTAAGATCTAGCACAATTTTAATACATCAATAGGCACAACACTTACATGATACTTGTATCAACTATAGGATACACCTACAGGTTGTCTTGTAGCCACTGTAATTTGCCTACAATAATTGTAGGATCCACTTAAAGGTTACACATAACCACTATAAGTTGCCCATGACAATTTTAGGCTTCACCTATAGGTTTCCCATAAATACTATAGAGTGCTCATAGAAATTGTAAGCTTCACCTACATGTTTCTCATAGCCACTATACAAAATAGAGCTATTGTTATGATCAGATCATAAGGACACATCCAAATATCTTGAGACCCAAATGAATGATTGGAAAGTACCATAGATATTGTATGGATTCCTTACATGTAAGTAAATTTAGACGTGATACCAAAGATGAGAAAGACAAGGACAATGGGAAGGAGACAAAAATAAATAAAATAGAAAAATAATATACCTTGTCCTTAACCTAGTCAAGCCTAAAATAAGTAACTTCAATTACTAACCACTTGAAAGTTGACTGGGGAAGTTTTTAAAGTATTTGTATTTTTCCTACTTTGATGTCTTTGGTTATAAGTTAATAAACTAACTACTATATTTGATGGTATAATCTAGATCATATTAGGAGTGAGTGAGTTGAAATTAAAGATTGGATAGTTAATAGAACTATAGAAGTCATTACATTGTACTATTGTATAGCAATCTTTAATTTTTATATATTTGAGTAATGAGAAATTTTATTATGTAAGAAGCTTTTAAAAATCTCTCAGAGAAGGATTGGAACCCAATTTTGAATGAAGAAGGGCCCCCTCGAAAGGATTTATAGTGAAGATCTTAACCCTCTTTAATTAAGAGTGTGTAAGTAGATTTCATTATTAATCTAATTATATAAAGTGTGATGCATGTGTGATTTATAAGTGTGAAGTGTTTCTATATTTATATCATAATAGTTTCATATTATAACTATCTGGTGAATTCAACATAAGTTCATTAAACTACAACTAGTAAAGCAAGTTGATTTATGAATCAATAATACATATATAGTGCTGACATCTTTGAAAATCATACATACCCTAGGTTGATAATTAATGTTAATTAGAATTAAGAATATATTATTCAATAGGTAGTTAGTATTCAAAACAAGTTCCAATCCAATTGAAAGCAAACTTACCCCACTATCTTTTCTCCATGTTGGTGACATGTTTGTTTTCTTTCAGGATGAGATCTCTGATGTTGAAATCTTACACTCTAAGGTGTTTGTTATAGGCATGTTTGATGTACTCTTAATATAAATGAAGATGGGTAACGGAAACTAAGTGATTTTCATCAAGTAGCTCAATCTTGGCTAATTAGTGTTGATGATAATCATTTTTAGAAATGAGATCTTGCAAGGATATGTGAAGAGAAAGAATTTGTATTTTGAGAGGCAAGACTACTTCTGCTCCAAATGCAAGAGAGAACAATGTAGTAATTATAAGGGTTTGAATGCTAGTAAAATATTCCTTTAAGGTGAAGGGGATGTGAAAATGCTAATCCTGACCAGATGCATTGACCATTTTAGTGAGCATGTTGTTAAGAGTTTTGTTAGAGGCCTCAACCTATCCATTTACTTGAGGGAAATAAGGTGATGATAAACTTAACTTTATTACAAACACATTATAAATACCTTAGACTTGTTTTTTCTTAAAATATTTACCATTATCGATGATAATTTTGTGAATAACATCGAATTGGTAGATGGTGTGATAGTTGATAAAGTCAACAATATTTTCAGATTTGGTTGAGATAAGAGGAATAACCTCTACCCATTTGTTAAAATAATCAATTTTTATGACTATAGAATGGTGTCACTATGAATAATGGGGGTTAATTTCACCAATAAGGTCTAGACCCCATTATGAGAAGGGCCAAAAATTAGTGAATACATGAAGACTATGGCTAGGTACATGATGGAAATTGGTGTGTTTTTGACACTTAACACACTTTTTCACATAATCACAATAGTCTTGGTTAAGGGTAGGCTAGTAATATCCAAGACAAAGGATTCACTTAGCTATGGTGAGGCCATTAAAATTTCACCCATAAATATTATCATGCATTTCTTTGATAGCATGAGAGGCTTCATGACTATGTAGTCAATGGAAGACAAGACCATCAAAGTTGTGTTTGTAAATAATTGACGCCATAATGGTATAACATGAGATACTCTAGATAAATTCTCTTCAAACATTTCTAGAAAGACTATAAGGAATGATGGAAAGGTTGAGATAGTTGAAGGTCTAATGATACCAAAGGTCAGGTTGGGTCTCCTCCACATTGAAGATGGTAGGAGAGTCTAGTTTGACATAAGAAGGTTGGGTAATTCTATGTATAATGAAAAATAGCTTAGATTTAGAGGGTATAGATAGGATATAAGAGGTAAGGGAAGTAATGATGTCTAAAAATGTTTTGGTAAACCATGGGTTGGATTGGCTATGGTAGTGTTCAAATGATGTTAAAATCTCATCAACTAGTTATGTGTACTATTGTAAAACATCATTCTTACACAAGTAATATCCTTTGATATGATTGACCATAAGTTGAGAGTTTCTAAATATGTTAATCATTTTGACTCCCAAGGCTAAGGAAATTTGGAAACCTATGACTAGGGATTCATATTCATCCATATTATTGGTACATTCAAAATTAAGCTTGAAGGAAAAATGAATAGGCTCATCATCAAAGGGGATAAGGATAATACCAGTTCCCCCACCATATTGACACTTTAATCCATCAAGGAACATGGTCACCTAATAAGTGAAGTCCACCTAAAAGAGGGTCACAATGGACTCATCTAGGAACTCAAGAGGAGGAGGTTGGTTGTCTACCAATGGTGCTTTGGCCAATTGGTCAGTGATGACTTGCCATTTAATTAAATTTTGCTAAATAAAATCATGGTAAAACTCATCTAAAATCATGAGCCACTTTTCCATACATTAGTTTTGGTATGGCTTAGAGTGCATGTATTTGAGTATTTAGTATTAGTTATGATATAGGTCTTGTGGTTGAGGAGGTACTTGTGAAGTTTGGTGCCCATAAACACCAATGCTAGCCAAAGTTTCTTGGTATGGGTTTATCAAGCCTCATACTCTAAAAACATGTATCTTATGTAATAGATAACTTACTCTTTGTGGTGTTCATCCTGATGAGCAAGCATTTCCCTTAGGGATTGGTCAGTGGTAGAGATATAAAGGTAGAAAGGTTGGTCATCCTTGGGAGAAGTGAGGATAGATGGAGACAAAAGGTACTCTTTGAGTGAATCAAAGGCCTTTTGATAGTCATTATTCAACTTAAAAGATATATACTTCTTTATAAGGTGGTGGAAGGGTTGACATCAATTCAAGAGCTGGGAAATAAGGTGATGAATGGATTAGAGCTTTCTCTACAAACTATGGAGTTTCTTAAGGTTGATTGGAAGAATCATGTAAAGGATTGCTTTGTTTTTTTTAAGATCAATTTTGATTCCATGAAGTGAAACATTAAATCAAAGTATTTTTCTTGATAAGACCCCAAAAATGTAATTCTTAGGGTTAAGGAAGACATGGTAATGGATGAGGCACTCAAAGATAATCTTAACAATGGCTAAATGATCTTTATGATATTTTTATTTCCCAAGAAGGTCATACATATAGTCCTTGATAATTTTGTAGATAAGGTTATGGAAGATATAAGTCATGGCACATTGGTAGGTTGTACCAGTGTTTGTTAGTCTAAAAGGCATGAATGTAAAGTAGAAGGTCCCCCATGAGGTGATAAAAGTGGTTTTGTGTTGATATTTGGGGGAAATTAAGATTTTATTATAACCCAAGAATTCATCCATGAGAGATAACAACTCATGGTCAGCCCTAAGATCAACTAGTTGGTCAATGATTGGTAAATGGAAGTCATATTTAGGGAAAGAAAGGTTGAGGTCATGAAATTCCACATAAATATGTAGTCCCCCTATGGGTTTGGTGATAGGAATGACATTTGAGACCCATTGGGGATAGTCAATGGGTTGAATGAAATTGATATATAAAAGATGTTGAAGATTTTATTTGATGAAAAGGACTATACAAAGGCGAAATCATTGAAGTTTTTACTTAATGGGCTTGGAATCATATTTGATGACTATGTTATAGGTGGAAATGGTGGGCTAATCCCAGGCATGTCAGCATACAACCAAGATAAGGCTATATTATGGTCTTCAAGGAAAGAGGGGAAGTCCTAAAGTTCTTTGACATTCAATAATTAGCCAATTTTGATAATGCAGGGGTTTTATAGACTACCCAAGTTGATATCCATCATGGATTCATTCAACATGGTCAAATTCTTAGGAGAAATGGATTTGTGGATGGAAGAATATGATGCACCAAGATAGGTGAGAATGGAATCATCATCCTAACACTAAATAATATTAATGGTAATAGAGTCATCTCCTATCATCTCAAGATGGGTCATAGGTATGGTTATAATTTCCCCTTCTTTTTGATAAGTCAAGGGTCTAAAGTTAATCATGCTGATGAAAAAAAGTTGGGGGGATGATCTCATCATCTTCACATTCAGGTAGAGAAGGGGTTGGTGAGGAAGGGATATCTTCCTCAACACTCATGATGTTAAGCTATTTGGTTTTCTTCTTGGTAGGTATAATGAAATAGAGGTCATATTTATCATGATTTTTTCTAGTCTTAATGGAAATTAACTCATGTGGGCTATTCTCATATTTTCCAAGACCAAATCCTTTCCAAGTGCACTTGTGGAGTTATTTTTTGGCTTAGTCTAAGTTTCCAAATAGGAGAATCTATAGGTGAATGGTTGAGGTTAAGAGGAGGTAGAAGTGTTAAGTGGTTTGCCAAGTCCTCCATATATGAAATGGGTTTAATAGTTTGAAGGTCAAAAGGGAAAAATGGCTCTGATATTGGGATCATTCCTGGGTTGACGATCAAGTTTCCCATACTCTTGAGGAGTAGGGAAAGCAACGAGGGTGAGGAAATATTCCCAAAGTGAAAGATGTTGGAATGTGGATTCCAAGTGGTTTGTGGTGGGGATTTGGTCCTAAGAGATGGATGAGCTAGTAGATTTAACATCGGTATAATAATATATGGGTTCATCCTTCATGGTTGAGTGATTGTCTTTACTAAATGAGGGTGTGATAGATGGAGGTATGAGGATGTCATTAAGTCATGTTTCATGATGAAAAGGGGCTTGGGTTAGCTTATATAGTGATAAGCTAACCTTCATGCTCAAATATGATGTAACAATGAAGGGTAGAGGGGACACAACCCATAGAGTAAATCTAAGGTTATCCCAACAAAAAATTGTATTGGAATTCACATTCTACTACATAGAAGAGCTCTAAGAGTGTGTGAGGTCCTAAATAGAAATGAAGGACAATAGTTCCTAAAGTAGTGGTCATGGTGTTATTAAAGAATAACATAATGGTTGAGGTTTTAGAAATACATTGTTTGGTAGTTCTAGTTGATCATAAGCATAAGAGGATATGATATTAATATTATATTCCCCATTGATCATGACCCATTTGATGTGGTTTTGGTTTATGTAGGTAGTGATGAAAAGAGGGGGATCTAGGTAATTAGGGTGAATAAAAGGTAATTTAAAATCCTTGAAGGTGACAAGGTTGGAAATTTTGAGAGTACCAATAAAGGATGCTAGAAGTTAAAGGTCTTTAGGTTGGACATCTACTAATTGCAATAGCTCTATCATTATTTAGTGATGTTTATGTGAATATAAGCTCATCTTCATTGGGGTTTGGTGAAGTTGTTTGAGAACCACTCTTTTGATTGATTCAAAGGGGTTAGATTGGGAGGCACCTAAGAAAGATACCTTGGGTTTGGATGAAGGTGAAGGTGATTGATTTTGACTTGGTTGGGAGGTGGAAGATGGGTATGTATATGGTATGGACACTTTAGCCTTTAACTTATCTTTTTGTTGAGTTTGTGATCATGTAACCACATGGATAGTATGGATGGAGGGAAGAATTGGGGTAAGATATTGGTTTGATTCCTTATCACTCTGAGATAAGGGTATGGGATTAGGTAGGCATTAGGTAGTGGTTGTTGGTAGTTGGATTAGTAATGGGCTCATGGGAGGTTACTTTATTAATAGATTATCCTCATCATAGAGTTGATGGATTATGGTTTGGAGATATTTTTAGTTCTTTGTGTCATGCCTAGGTGTCTTATGATAAGAGTATACTTGGAAGACATTATATCATACTAGTTTTGGACCTAGAGGGTCGAATGGCTTGATAGGAGGTAGGGTCAAACAAGAAGCCTTTAATAACCTTTGGAAAATAGTCAAGTAGGATTCAACTAAAGGTGAAGAGAGTTTAAATGTTTTAATCTTGGTTGTTGATATGGAAGTATTTATAGAAACAGTCTTCATGATAAAAGGTTTGGGTAAGGTGGTGTTCTTAGATTATGGTTTTGATTTTGGTAAGGTGGAAGTTGATAAATTAGAGTTAGGAGGTTTAAGGGTAGGTAGTTTGGTTATTGATGGCTCATTGAAGATGGATGTGTTAGAAAGTAAGTGTGTTGGTGTAACTAATAGAGGTAGTTGGGTTTTGGTTGATATAATTAGATTCTTAATCAAAATAGATGGATGAGGTCTAAATATAGAGGGAAAGGTTGAGGGAGGTATAAGTTTGGACCCCTAGCCTTTTGGTGGATTTAACTCTTTAGGTAATTTGTTTTGGTGCTTGGTTGGTGGGTCTAGGGAGGTGAGATCTAGTTTCAAGGATGGGTGGTTAAGGATCTACATGGGGAAGATGCCAAGTTTTTTGGTTGGTTTGGATCAAGAGGTTGATTTAGTTATTTGGGGTTTGGGTGTATTGGATTGTTGAGAAATTATTAGTTTGATAGAGATTTTTATTGGTTTCGTTAATAAGATAGGGGGTTAGACAATATAAGTAGTGGATTGGTCCATCAAAGTGGGGGTTGGAGGTTCTTATTTAGTGATATAAGGGAACCCTAATTTCTACCAAAATGTGGCCTAATCCATGTTGGGGTTAGAGACAAATTCCAATCTCTAAACTAATCTAAATAATCATCTATAGACTATTCATATTCCCTGGGTAGTGGACTTGAAAGATAAGCCCATAGATTGAGAAAGGAAAATGGTAACCTCGTCCTTTTCTTTAATCCAAGGATACAAGGTTTATATGGGTGACTCCTATGTGGGAGGTGTAGATGTGGTGTCTTCCTCTTTGGGAATGATATCCAAAGGGGAAATGAGTTGTTAAATAGTTGAGAGAGAAGATAAAATGGTGATGGTTGTTTGTTTTAGTATTTTAGTTGGAGGGTTTTATGACTCCACTACCTTAATAAGTGGAGGGGAAAAGGTTACTTCCTTGGTTTGGGTCTCTAAAGGAGGAGAAGGTAAATCCAATACCTTAATAATTGGAGGGGTTAAAGAATAGGTAGATTATGTGGTATTTTTTTTAGTAATGAGCGTGTTAAGAATCATATTGAAAATATGGGTATCATGAGAACATTTAGCTTTATTGATCTCATTTTTGGTAGGTGCATGATTGAGAAAACATTGTCTAAATATGTCAAGGTCTTGGTTTGGAGGTGAATTAGGGTTATCCAACACAATCTCCCCTTGTTAATGAGGGCTTGGACAACACTTTTGAAGGTATTACGACTACTAACATCATGCCACATGTTTATGCTAGAATATTCAGTTTTATGACTAAGAAGAAATAAAGAGATAAAAGCTATGAAAAAGGGTAAAATAGATATGGTAGAAAAACCTAGTATAAATTCATGTTTGAACCAAACTAAGTGGAAAAGTCTTATTTGGTTAGGGGAAGATGAGTTACATAAGAAATCACTCAAAGCAAGATTTTTTGTTAGATAAGGAGGAAGGGTGGATTACCTAGCTAGTGATAGATCCAAGAAAGCATGTTCTATCTATAGAGGCAGTCAATTCACACCTATAAAATAAGTTAATTTTGAGATTAGATGAATGAAATTAAGAATACAAAAAATTAAATAATATGAACACTTTGTTAATGTAAGCTAAAGATCTAATAAACTAACAAAAGAGATGTTAAATTACTAAATGAATTTTTTGTTATGTTCTAGTCTATTTTGGTCTGGACTGATATAGAAAATGGGAAAATTAGGTTTGGTTAAGGGTTTGGTAAAGGGTGGAAAAAAAAGGTTTTGGTCAAGAATCTAACCATCAATGGTTATAGGGAAACCGTCACTAGTTAGGCAACTATCAACAATTCTAGGTAACCATTAGTGGTTATCTGTAGGATTGGCTATGTTCAAAAAGCCTATAGAGAAGGATTTTCAGATCAGGTTTGATTGAAGCTAAAGGTTTGTTTGATATTTGGTAATGATAAGGGGAGAGATAGGTACTCTTAGATAAGATCAGAGGTCTGATTAAATAGGTAAGATCTAGATAGAAAAATCAAAATAGAATAAAAGTAGATAGGAATGAAAATAATTAAATTCTTACCTGATCCTAGAGAAATTTTTGTAGCATAATAGTGCTTGAGGAAGTTTTAGATGGATTCTAGTAGAAGTTCAAGTTTGTGGCTACTGGAGAAACTTATGTGAAGAATCTTCAAATGTCTAGAAGACTTAAGTACATGTATGTAGAATTTAGATATTGATTTATGGATATATTTCACCTCATGCTCACCTCCTTTTACAATAAAAAGGTGATGGAGTAAGAAGGATAAGGATGATGAGTAATGAGGTGTTCATGATGTGTTAGAAGATGGATCAAGTGAAACTATTAAATTTGTGCCTAGCTACCTCAGGAATAATTGGTGATGCATTACTAATTTGGGGACATAACTATCAATGGTTAGGGTAACCATCAATGGTCAACCTAACCATCATTGGTTGATATATCAAGCAAAAGTGGGTTAAAAATTGGTTGAAAGGGGTGAAAATGGTGTTAATATTAGTTAGGGTGAAAAAGGCTTAGTTGTGTAGTCGAAAGGGTTAAAAGAGAAGTTAGATGAATTTTGACAAATAGAGTCATGTGTAGTTTTCTAGTGTCTAAATTTTTCCCCTTTTTGTTATATGGCTTGTATCTATAAGATGAAAAAAATATATCATGTGGTTGAAGGTTGGTTGAAGGTTGGTTTGCCCCAAGTATGGGAGGAGTTCCCCCTCAAACTAGGAGATGATGAGGAAAAGTTAAATCAATTTGAAGTTTGATGAAGGGTTTATTATTAGTCACAAAGGTGGGTGACTAAAGGGTGGTTCAAATCTAGGTAGTTATAATGCAAACATGCACACAAGATACGATAAAGATGTGATAGCCAAGATCATGAAAAAACTAAAGATACCAATGTTGGTAAAAATAAGCTCAATGCTACGATGACAAGTGACCAATGGACCATTGTGATGACTAGGTACACTTTTTAGCCTTCTAAGCAAAATGTATT